>CM060947.1:252212032-252579879 GCA_030765055.1 Mantis religiosa | reverse complement strand
GAAGAAGAAGAAGAAGAAGAAGAAGAAGAAGAAGAAGAAGAAGAAGAAGAAGAAGAAGAAGAAGAAGAAGAAGAAGAAGAAAATTAGTGGAAAGCTCGTTAATAATCGAGACGGCATCAGAAAGACGAAACTTCCAGACACCTATCTGTCTCTTTCTGTCATTTGGCAAGGGTTTAGCCAGAGTATATGTCTGCTACGCACGCGCGGCCACGGCCCGCCCCAAAGCAACAATATGTTTTGAAGTTCCCTGAAACCCAAAAGTTGTATTTTTAAAAGTATTCAAAAACTACTCAAATTATTAAATAAGAATTCAGTTGATTGAAGTTAACTTAATTAAAATTACGTATATATTATATATTACCTTCATTATAGATGCTGTACCTTGTTGAAATCTCTTCAGAAGTCCTCTACCTTCTGAAAGACTTGCGGAACTGGCAGATCGTAACAGATAAACAAAAGTGTTTGCAAAAAATGATAATGTTGATATATACAAATTCTTTCAAATACACTTCTGTGTAATTTTGTAACACTTACAATTTTCTGAAATTTCTAGTCGTTATTCGTATTATCACCGAGACATTGCTCTGCCGCTTCCGCAAGCCGCAGCCGGCGCGAAAGAGAGAAAGAGACAGAGATAGTTCCGTCTTTCTGTCGCTGCATCCCGATTGTTGTCGAACGATATACTACATTCTAGTACAAAGACTGGAGCTATAATAATAAAATATTCGAGCGTAGTGAGTTGTTAGTTGTTAGTTGAGTTGTGCAGCTGTGTTGTAACTGTACGTTTGAACTGTACCGCAGCGAATTATTTTCTTTGTTTAGATGTAACGGAACTAATGAGAAGACCTTGAAGACTGCTGCTGCGTACGTAACCTATTTTTGCTGCTGCAAGGGGTGTACATAGTAACTATACACCGCAATTAAAAGCATTTTGAAATTTCTGCAAACAAGACCTTTATTTAATTCTACGATCCGAAAAAATAACAGTATTTTATCCCTAAAGCGTACAAACAAAGTGACATCATCAAGAGTACTAGATTTAAAACATTTCACTATCACTTAAAGTACACTTATTCCCTTGTAACTACATTAAGAATACTGATTATCTTAAAGTATATAGAGGAATTAGTGTTTGTACGAGAGAAGAGAAAGTCATGTGTTAAAACATTTGACTATCACTTAAAATCTACTTTGTTCCCTTGTAACTACAATAAGTTAACGTTTATCTTGTAGTACATAGAGCAATAAGTATTTGTAAAAGAGTAGATTACTTAAAGTCTATTGTATTCCCTTGGAACTATAATAAGATAATGTTTATCTTGAAGTAGGTAGAGTAATACGTGTTTCTACAGGAGTAGATCACTTAAAGTCCATTGTATCCCCTTGTAACTGCAATAAGTTAAAGTTTATCTTGAATTAGATAGAGAAATAAATGTTTGTTCAAGATAAGAGTAAGATATATACTTAAAACTTTTGACTGTCACTTAAAGTCTACTATATTCCTTTGTAATTGCAGTAAGGTAATCTTTATTTTGAAGTAGAGCAATAAGTATTTGTACAAGTGTAGAGAGGGATATGTACATAAAACTTTGACTATCACATAGTCTACTGTATTCCGTTGTAACTACAATAGCATAGTGTTTATCTCCAAGTAGATAAAGCGATAACTTTTTGTACAAGAGTAGAGAAGATCAGGATTATAAAACATTTGTATATCACTTAAAGTCTACTGTATTCCCTTTTAGCTATATTAAAATAATGTTTATCTTGAAGTAGATAGAGGACAAGTGTTTGTTCAAAAGTAGAGAAAGTCATGTGAGTGTAACACTGCCGAATATGATTTAATGGTTATGCACAATCGTTTACAATGAAAGAGGTTTCGGAGGATACTGTCCGGCAGTTCAATACATAAAATGCATTCATCGGGAAATTATCTTCAGGAACAATCCTGGAGGGGTAATTTTATCAATTATGAATTTCGAATATATGGATATTTGAAGAAATTGATTAATATTGCCTTTTTCCTATATTTAAATATCGAGTTTGGCATTCAAACCATTGTTGGCTTCTGTGTTACTCTGTTAACAATCGCTACGTTTTTGAAACACCTGAAGGCGGTGACCACCGTGTTCTGTAGCTACACATTTGTTACCACACAAATGGGGCATAGGATCTTAATTGCTTAACATATAACACCTCCCGGCTTAATGGTGTATTTATTCATACGTAGAACGTGGTAAGGGCAGCGGTGTTGCTTTAGCAATTCAAATTGCCACGCGAAAATTATAACCAGCCATAAACATTTACGTTTCCTTCGTTTAATACGACAATTCAATTAAATATCACCATATCAGAACTAACTTGCAGGAGTACCAACGTGGCTTTGACAGCCCGGTAGGAGCCGTTACACCTCAGAATCGTTCAGGTAAATAAAATGGGCAATTTGATAATGCGGGCGTTGGAAAATTAAAGTGAATGGTGTAACATTGGCTTTGCTGCAGTTCGCTTTCAGAAACTCGGTTCAATTTGGTTAAAAACGAAAGCTTTCGCGCATTTAGAGATAAAAAAGAACACTCCAAATAGTCGATGTAATAGAGAGGGAATTCGGATACTCTACCTAGGAACATCGGCCCCAGATTGAAAATGTGTGTTTCCATTTTATTGCTTTCTCGCCGTAATGAGTAGTTCTTTACCTCCAAAGTTAGGTCATGTCGGACGATAAATGAAATGTTGAAATGACATCAGGGTCCATAGAGTTATGGCCAGCAAGCATTCGTCTTCCTGGATAAGGGAAAACCTCCAAAGTTACGACATATCGGACGATGAAAGAAATGATGTTTAAATGAGTACAGGGTACTCAGAGCTTAGAGCTACCAGACATTCAACTTTCAGGATAAGGGAAAACCTCCAACGTTAAGTCATATTGGACGATGAAAGAAATGATATTCAAATAAGTACAGGGTACATAGAGCATAAACTTACTCGACATTTATCTTACAGTATAAGAGACAATCTCCAACGTTAAGTAATATCGGACGATGAACGAAATTATGTTCAAATAAGTACAGGGTACATGGATCTTAGAGCTACAAGACATTCATCTTTCCGAATAAGGGAAAGCCTGTAACATTTAGTCATATCTGATGATAAATAAGCTGATGTTCAAATGTGTACGGGGTTCATAGGGCTTAGAGTTCCAAGACATTCATCTTTTAGGATAAGGGAAAACCTCCAGCGTAAGTCATATCGGACGATGGACGAAATTACGTTTAAATGAGTACAGGTAAGTACAATGTAGTTACTAGACCCCATTCAGGATAAGGGAAAATCTGGAAAAAATCCTCATTTTCCTGGCCCAGATTAAAACTCGCTAGCTCTTGAACGTCACCCTATCGCCATACCACGAGGTGGGCTCTGGTAGGTATTGTGCATCGTCCTAAAGTTCACCATCGACACTATCGAGCTCTAACGACTTCTCCAATTTCTGTTGCTTAGCTTCACACAACAATGTGATGTGATGCGACATTCAGCGAGATTGTAGCTGTAGTGGTGTGCGATAGTCATTGTGAACACTTTCTCTTGTTGCTGAAAGGTTATCATCTGACTGTGTCAACAGGAGGAAGTTCATGGTAACTTGGATTGCAAAACAACAGAATTGTACTGTTTTTCAAAGAAATAACTGGACTAGAAAATTTTCTTTGATATTTGTAATTTTATTTAATATATGGTCATTGACAGGCTTTAAAATAACATTCATTTTTCTTAACGATCTGCCTTTACTCAGGAATATATCGGCGCCGGCAGTGTCCTGGTATTTTGCCTCGTACTGCCGCTAAGCATATTTAAGGATTTTGAATGCAATTTTGCCACTTCTGTGGTGTGATGAAGGCGTCACGTACAACTTTCCCCGAAATTTATTTTGGTGAGCGGGATAAGGTATTTTCCAGTATTTTCCCTTATCATGTAAGACGAAAAACTGGTAACTATAAGCTCTATGTATCCTGTACTCAATTGAACTTATTTCATTAATAGTCCTATATGACTTAACTTTGGAGGTTTTCACTTATCCCAACAGATGAACGTCTAGTAACTCTAAGCTCTATGAACCCTGTACTCAATTGAACATTTTTTCATTCATCGTCCGATATGACTTAATCTTGGAGGTTTTCGCTTATTCCAAAAGACGAGTGTCTGGTAACTCTAATGTTTATGTATCCTGTACTCATCTAAACATCATTTCGTTCATCGTCCGTTATAACTTAACTTTGGAGGTTTTCACTTATCCCAAAGATAATTGTCTGGTAACTCTAAGCTCTATGTACCCTGTACTCATCTGAACATCATTCCATTCATCGTCCGTTATAACTTAACGTTGGAGGTTGTCTCTTATATTGAAAGGTAAATGTCGGGTAAGTCTAAGCTCTGTGTACCTTGTACTCAATTGAAAATTATTACATGCATCGTCCGATATGACTTAACGTTGGAGGCTTCCTCTTATCCTGAAAGATGAATGTCTGGTAACCCTAAGCTCTTGTACCCTGTACTCATTTGAACATCATTTTATTCGTCGTCCAATACGGCTTAACTTTGGAGGTTTTCTCTTATCCTGAAAGATGAATGTCTGGTAACTCTAAGCTCTATGTACTCTGTACTCATTTGAACATCATTTTATTCGTCGTCCGATGTCACTTAACTTTGGAGGTCTTCTATTACGCTGAAAGATGAATGTCTGGTAACTCTAAGCTCTATGTACTCTGTACTCATTTGAACATCATTTCATACATCGTCTGATATGGCTTAACGTTGGATGTTTTCTCCTATCCTCAAAGATGAATGTCTGGTAACTCTAAGCTCTATGTACCCTGTACTCGTTTGAACATCATTTCATACATCGTCTGATATGGCTTAACGTTGGATGTTTTCTCCTATCCTCAAAGATGAATGTCTGGTAACACTAAGCTCTATGTACCCTGTACTCATTTGAACATCATTTTATTCATCGTTCGATATGACTTAACTTTGGAGGTTTTCTCTTATTCTCAAAGATGAATGTCTGGTAACTCTGAGCTCTATGAACCCTATACTCGTTTGAACATCATTTCAATCATCGCCCTATATGACTTAACGTTGGAGGTTTTCTCTTATCCTCAAAGATGAATGTCTGGTAACTCTGAGCTCTATGAACCCTATACTCGTTTGAACATCATTTCAATCATCGCCCTATATGACTTAACTTTGGAGGTTTTCTCTTATCCTCAAAGATGAATGTCTGGTAACTCTGATCTCTCTGAACCCTATACTCGTTTGAACATCATTTCAATCATCGCCCTATATGACTTAACGTTGGAGGTTTTCTCTTATCCTCAAAGATGAATGTCTGGTTACTCTGAGCTCTATGAACCCTATACTCGTTTGAACATATTTCAATCATCGCCCTATATGACTTAACTTTGGAGGTTTTCCCTTATCCCAAAAGATGAATGTCTGGTAACTCTCAGCTCGATGGAACATGTACTCTTTTGAATTTTTGAATATCATTTCATTCATCGTCCAATATGACGTAACGTTGGAGGTTTTCCCTTATCCCAAAAGATTAATGTCTGGTAACTCCAAGTTCGATGGACTACGCACTCATTTGATTATCATTTCAGTCATCGTCCGGGGTGACTTAATTTTGAGTGACGTAAATTGAAAACGAAAAAAGTTTTAAATTTGATGAATAAAAACAATGTTGGAGGAAAGTTCTATTATCGAATGATTCTGTTATTGCACAATTCAAAAGAGAAAAGTCGGCCAAATAGTAAACTGTGCGTGTAAGCTCAAAATCTTTTAAGAAATGTTTTCAAGGGCCCCTATCCAAAAAATGCTTCATTAAAACACTAGCTATTTAATATCTTTCATGAATCTAAAACGCTCATTTTATGTGTTGAGGGAATATCTTCAAAATGTCGCTTACTTATAAATAAGTTTTGTATAACAGATAGACTGTAAACTATAGACTATATTTTTAAGGAAATACAGTTTAAGACATGTTTATTCTTCGTAGCGTTAACATTTCCTATATATTATTTGTTATCGGTTTCAAAGACAACACTTAGTGACACGCTCGAAAGTACTTGACCACATAGTTATTCCAATTAGTATGACACATGTCGAATAATTAGGCGTCATAAGTATAATTTGTTGAAAGATAAGTAGAAACAGCCATTTTTCGTGTTTTTGCTTCCCACGAGTGTAGTATTTTGCTATTCCTGAATCAAACAAAACACATCACTAGGCAAGGAACTGCGTAGCAACCTTGTTTTAACCATATTCAGTTTGGGATATCCGAGCAATACAATTAACTTACAGGGATTTTGTAGATTTTTCTCCTTCTTATTTCTTTTTTATAATCTTTCTCATTTAATCCATTTATTTCTTCCCTTTTCCTCGGAGCTTATTTAAAATCGCTTACATTGCTTTGCTTCATACAGTTCTCTTCTTCAAAAGCTACACGTAATTCCATTATTCTTCTCTTTTCAAGCAGGGAAATATGAACCGGCATTCATGGCAGATTTCGTATCATTACGTTGACAATTTTGCATCAGTATACACATGCACAGCTGCCAACATAACCTTAATTACATCTCTTAATATTTAAACACGAGGGGGTGTAGTAAAGCTTTAATTATCACCCTTTAGAAATGTGATAGAGATTTTTTGTGGATATGTGCTTGTTAGCTCTTCTGTACGTAGTCATTATCCATATTTATACATTATTCCCAGCGTTTCTTGATCTTCCCAATACCTTGATTGCAGAAGTCTGCAGAATTCGCTTATGGTCATTTCTTTACATTCAAACCTAACTCTCCGTATATCGATAACCAATTTAAACGGAGAATATATGCCGGAGCGATTGCGTTGGGTTTTAGAGAGCTTTTACTGTAGTTTGAACTAACACAGTATTACAAGTAACGTAGAGAAGGCCACGGTGTTCAGTCTCTGCCGATGTTTATAATTCAGTAGGAGCTGACGTAACAGATTGCTCCAAAACACTCTTCCTCGCCTTGATGATGTGCTCTTCAACTTATCCATGAAGTAGCCTTTCTTACGTCTTTTGTTCTCAACTTCCCTGGGACACTTCAGCGACCACCAGTTGATGGACTGCCATCTGATTACTCCTTCCCTAGAGTAGGCCGCTTATCGCAGACATCTTGAGGGCTAAACTCCAGAATACAAGAAAAACATTGCGTAGTTGTCATCAGTAAAGAATGCATTTTCAGAACATATCCAGAGATGCAAATTTAGCCTGTGAGATTTTCATAATATGAGAACGATAAATACTGTCACTTATTTGCAGAAATCTTTATTACAGTAGACAGAAGCTTTGTACATCCCTTGCAGAAGCAAAAAGACGTGACATTGACGTGTCATTGACAAACAGCAATCCTCAAGGTCAACAAACAAAAGAATCACTGCGATACATTTAAAATGCCCACTGTCGCAAAAACCATTACACAACTCAACTACTGACTGACACAACTTTGACTTCTCTCTGTCCCTTTTTCTCTCTCGGCAAGCGTTCTAGCTCGGTGCGCTACATTCTGTCTCTTTCTTTCCTGCTCATACACACGTCACTGGTTTGTCGCGGCTCCATCACCATCGGTGAAAACACTAAACCAATAAGAGGGAAAATCTTACTACGGTTTAAATGGCAGAACTTAATACGTACTGTTTCGCGAGGACAAGAAGGCAAGCTATAGGCTTGTGCAGCATAATCACTTTTGCTGTCCTCATGGCGCATATTCTCCCCGTCCGAGTATGAAAAGGATGGAAGATTCGTTTAAAATACGCAAGTGTTGGCACATAACTCACCTATCCATAACACATATCGCACCATTTACAACAACAAATAGTAGATCTTGCAGCATGGTTGACTTATGCACTATCTAACACTCCCTAACTAACTTCGTAGTAAACAGATCCACTCCCGGAGCAGATAAACAGTTGAAGCTCCTCTGTCCTGCATACACCTTGCAACCTCAGTATCAGGTAGCGATTAGGAGGCGACCAATTAATCGAAGTCAAATAATTAACACAGAACATAAATTAATAGAAATGCTTTGCTTAACTAATATAACAATGTTGTTATAATAATATGAAATTATAATGATTAAAACAGCAGTTGACTTAAAGAATAGGAAGGTAAGAATGTAATTTAATATAACATATATACAAGCATCCGGGCAAGAAAGAGAAAATATTCTTGTAAACATCTGTACACGTCGCAGAGATAGGAAAGAAAGGCCGTTATCTTCTTTGTGTTAGTAAAAGTTCAATGTCTGAAGACTATTGTAAGTGAGTGAGTGAGTGAGTGTGTTGTGTTTTAGGGCCCGTCGACAGCAAGGTCATTTGGGCCCGAAGTCAAGACTAAAACCTAAAAGCTACACAAATTAGGCTAAAAAGGTAAAATAAAATAAAATCACTCCACTATTAAAAGTACATAAAAACCATCCAAAGACTAATAAGTTAAAATCACTAAAAATAACAAATATAAAAAGTGAGTCAGACATGTTTTTTTAAAAACGATTTCGGCAACAAACCGCAGTGCCTTAACCACGGCCACTGGGTCGTCCCCTAAAACATCCAGCAAGTTAGTTCCCAAACCTACTGACTGGCGAACGCGGGCGTACTGCGGGCAATCAAGCAATACGTGCCGCACACTGAGGCGTACTGCACATGGAGCACACACTGGGGCCGGTTCCCCTCTTAACAAATGGCCATCAGTGGCTCGTGTGAGTCCAATTCCCAGCCGGGTGAGTATCACCTCGGCACGCCGGTTATCCCTGCAGGAAGTTAGCCAGGGTTGTACGCTCTCCTTTATTGCCCGGAGTTGTGTGCCTTCCAAAGCTGTCCAGGAGTGCTGCCAAGCAGATAGGAGTTGGCGACGGAAAAAACGTTGCACATCCTGGTATGGCACCGTAGTTGTTAAACTCCGGGGCAAACGGCAAGCGGACTTAGCAACCGCGTCCGCCTCCTCATTCCCGGAAATGGCCACATGGCCTGGGGTCCAAGTAAAAACAAAATGGTATCCGCGACTAAACATTTGGGAGATCAGGGTCTTAATTTTTAAAACTAGCGTGTGAGCTGCAATGTGCTGTTGCAAGGCCTGAAGAGCGCTTAGAGAGTCAGTGCAAACGATAAAATTGCCAGGAACTAACTTACAAATAAAAAGGAGCAGATAGACGATGGCATACAGTTCTGCAGAAAAAACAGAGGTGAAGTCCAGAAGGCGAAATTTATGAGCCTCGCCGTTAATGACGAATGCGCAACCCGTAGTGCTACCCAACTGGGAACCATCTGTAAAGCCCGGAACATAATTAGGGTAACGGTCCAGTAGTTCTGCAAAAAGTTGTTGGAATACCGAATGTGGGGTAGCTAGTCTCGAGTTGGTGGAAAGAGAAAGATCGAACCGCGCACGCTGGAGCTGCCATGCGGGATAACGACCCAGGGACGACCGCACCACGCGAGGCATTCGGAGTTCGTGTGTACGGGAGAGTTCCCGGAATCTTACTCCGGTTGGGCGTGTCCGAGAACTAGGGTGCGTATAACGGTGGGCTAAGTCGGGATGCAGAACTGGTTTAAAACATGGATGGTTTGGGTAACTTGATAACTTTGCAACGTAGGAACAGAGTAGCGTCGAGCGACGAATAGAAAGTGGAGGCTCACCGGAGTCGGCATACAAGCAGTCGACGCGACTTGTGCGGAAAGCTCCTGTGGCAAGGCGGGTATCTGTATGGTGTACGGTGTCTAAAAGACGAAGTTTAGAGGCGGTCGCTGCGCCATAAATAAAACAGCCGTAGTCCAGCTTGGATCGGACCAGAGAGCGATACAGCCTCAACATTACCGTGCGATCGTCCCCCCAAGATGCTCCAGATAATACCTTCAGCACCCGCAGAGAACGATCGCAAGAGGCTCGAAGGTGACGAATGTGGCGCTCCCAGTTGAGTTGTCTGTCCAAGTAGAGGCCCAAGAACTTCAGGTGCGAGACAAACGGCAGGGGTGTGCGTTCAAGTGCAGATCAGGTGGAGGGTGAATACCTCGTGGACGATGGAAGTGGACACATTGTGTCTTCGCAGGAGAAAAACGGAAGCCGGTGCGAAGCGCCCAGGCTGCCAGCTGGTTGATGGTCAACTGTAGTTGACGCTCTATATGATCTAAGTTACAAGAGCGATAATATATGGCGAAGTCGTCAACATACAGGGACGATGGAATTCCGCCACGAACGACACTAGTAATGCCATTAATAGCCACGGCAAAAAGGGCGACGCTGAGAATCGACCCTTGAGGTACACCATTCTCCTGGATCCGCTCCCTTGAGATACTGTTCCCTATTCGGACACGATAACGACGTAGTGCTAAAAAATGTCTTAAAAATTCCGGTAAGTGGCCTCGCATACCGTAACTGTGCAGGTTACGTAGTATGCCATACCGCCAAGTGGTGTCATAAGCCTTCTCCAGGTCAAAGAACACTCCCACCACATGCTGTTGCAGTAGAAAGGCATCATGAATGTAAGCCTCAATGCGTGTTAGATTGTCAACACTAGAGCGATGGCGACGAAAACCACATTGAAGGTTGGACAGCTGGTTATTAGTTTCGAACCACCACACTAACCGAGAGTTTACCATTCGCTCAAAGGTCTTGCACACGACACTCGTCAGGCAAATTGGGCGGTAGCTAGATGGAAGTGTGCGGTCCTTTCCGGGTCGAGGGATGGGGATGACAATACCCTCTTGCCAGGAAGATGGAAAGACCTGCTCATGCGAGATGCGGTTATACATGCCTAAAAGGAAAGACATCGCATCGGGTGGAAGATGTAGCAGCATCTGTCTGTGGAGTCATCGGGACCGGGAGAAGAGTCCTTAGCTAGGGCTAAAGAATGTGCAAGCTCGGCAGCGGTAAAAGGTTGGTTGTATGGCTATTAAAATTCAGTTTTGTTCGCTCCGCAGCTTCCTTAATAGGAAGGAAGAGGGCGTCGTAACTAGCCGTTTGGCTAGTAGCAGCGAATGAGGTGGCAAGGGCTTCGGCTATATCTTGCTCGGCAGTGCAGATGGAACCGTTGAGGGCAAGTTCGGGAATGACCGTTCGGCGATACTTGCCATGCATCCGCCGAACAGCTGACCATACCTGTTTGGCGGAGCTGCGACGAGAAAGGGAAGACACGTAGGCTTCCCAGGATCTTCGTTTCGCATTGCGAAGCACAAAACGTGCCCTAGCTCGAGAACGTTTAAAAGCAACGAAGTTCTTTTCCGTCGGGTACAACTGAAAATGCCGCAGAGCACGTTTGCGTGCTTTTATAGCCACACGACATTCCTCAGACCACCAGGGTACAGGGGTATAACGTGGGGTAGAAGAACCTCGAGGAATGCTGGATTCAGCGGCAGCAGGATGGAACATGTAAAATATTCCACCATTTCATCGACGGTGTCAGAACCATCGTCGGTCCTTCAGCCAGGAATGTTTTGGGACAAAGGACTTTCAAAATGCTGTTGTGCATGAACGCTAAAGAGATTTACTTCGCTGATTTGGTAAAGATGTATACAGTTACAAACAACTCAGGGTAGGCGTTCCCCAACTCAGGATGTCCTGAACGTCAGTGAGTCATATGAGTTTTGAAAACCAATGCGAAAATTCGGAATAAAATGAGAAACCAATAGTAATGTAACATTTGAGAAGGGTGAGATAGTTTGGTCATGTGAAAAATTTAGAGAGGGGGTCAGAATAAGGTTCGAAGCGAATGGTGAAGTAAAAAAAGCCTTACTTACAAGTTCACGCTACGACGAGAAGAACGTGTTCATGTGCATTAAGAAGAGAAGCAAAGATTTCGAAGTCTGAAAGGTGGTCACCGATCCAAGTCGATAAACAAACATTGATTCAAGAATTAAAACAAATAATTCTACAACAAACCAAGTACTATTAATACGACTGAGTAGCCAACAACAACCACAAAAATCAATTTCCTACAACCATTCACCTGAGGACAGGAGAACTCATAGCTGCAATTAAGCTCCAATTAGTACCCAAATAATTTAACGATGGTATGCAGGTTTGCCGCAACCTCAAGCCTTTTGTTGTGGGCACAGAATGGTTGATTATTCATTCAAATGCCATCTTTTAAAAATTATTCACCCAATTGTCTGTTATTCTTCTGTATACTTCAACATAAGTATTATCTTATTGTAGTTACAAGGGAATACAGTAGACTTCAAGTGACAGACATTTGTTTCATATACATTACTTTCTTTACTATTATATAAACACTTATTGCTCTGTCTACTTCACGATAAACATTATCTTATTGTAGTTACAAGGGAATTCAGTAGACTTCAAGTGACAGACATTTGTTTCATATACTGACTTTCTTTACTATTATATAAACAGTTATTGCTCTGTCTACTTCACGATAAACATTATCTTATTGTAGTTACAAGGGAATACAGTAGACTTCAAGTGACAGACATTTGTTTCATATACATGACTTTCTTTATTATTGTATAAACACTTATTGCTCTGTCTACTTCAAGATAAACATTATCTTATTTTAGTTAGAAGGGAATACATTAGACTTTAAATATTGGTCAAATGTTTTATATGCATGACTCTCTCTACTCTTGTACAAATACTTATTGCTCTATCTACTTCAAGACATTCGTCTTGAAGGATAAGGGAAATCCCCGGAGAAAACCTTATCCATGTAACTCACCCTGACCGCAATGAAATGTGTAGTGTTTAACGCCCACTTTTACTGCATACGGCACCGCAGGCGGTGACACTGATGGTACATGAGATGAAGATGGAGCACCGGTGGAATGAGATGGCGGGGGAAACCGGAGGTCCCGGAGAAAAACCCCCAGGCGCCGTGTTGTCCATCACAAATCTCACTTTGCGGTTGCCTGGGATCAAATCCGGGCCGCCTTGTTGAGAGCCAAGCGGTCTAACCACTGAGCCACGGCGCGGCCACTCTGACCGAGATTCGAACTCGGGACCTCTTATACATGAGGGACATGCTACCATCTACGCTACGGAGGCGGGCGTATCTACTTAATGATAAACATTTTGTTGTAGTTGCAAGGGAATACAGTAGACTTTAAGTGATAGTCAAATGTTTTGAAACTGGTTCTCTAGGTGAGATTTGTTATTTCTTGCTCTTTGTTTGTCCAAGTGATAATAAGAAATAACTACTTGTTTTTTATAAAAGTATTGGAAGATTTAGACGAACAAGGAAACATATTCCGGAAATAGTTAAGTATACAAAAATGTGTTTAAGTTGAATTGTAGCTTTAACCATATCTACCCTATATAATGTGCACGTTAACAGAAATAAGAAGATTTAAGTTCCTCATACATCATGCGCTTTCTATGAATTTCATTTTCTTATAAATGTGGCGCGATTGTATATAATTAGTTTTTAAAATTGGAAATGCATAGAATTAAAGTCTTCAATTTATATTTTGTGTTTGGTAGACCACGTAAATTTTGATCTCAGAGCAGTTACTACATCACCAACACCTTAGGTAAAGCTGGTCGTGGTTCGGCACATGTATCCATGGCAACGGATGACAAGAAACGAGTACGGTTTTTCTGCGTACGTTTCCAATCCAAGGCCGGCCCCTAATGAACGTGCGGATGATACAAGAAACATAGAGGGGGTCGACATTATCCATTAGATTGTTTATGGACGGTCTGGTGTGCCGAGAAATTAAAGGCCACCACTGCGATACACGATCTCTTTCCCCTTCCGATAATGTGTTTCACCAAAGTTGCCCCATTTTTTTCCATTAACGCCGGGGGGGTGGGTGGGGGAGAGAAAGGGGTTGCAAGGGGCAAGCATGAGAGCAAAAATATTTCTGAGGGGATGAGCAGGAGTAGGGGTTGTGTTACTCCTGGCACAAAGTTCCGCAGAAGGTTTCTTATAGCCACCAGTGTAGACCCGGGTTCAGATCCCAACACAATGATAAATGTTTCGAAATCTCTTTATAACTCACAGGAACAAAACTGAGCTGGCTTAGGCGGATTTCTCTGTGGCCCGCATTCGGGACGCCCGGGTTCGATTCCTGTGGCCGACCAACCTGATCCATGGGAATTTACGGGGGTTTTCCCTGGTCGATAGGCGAATGCTGGTTAGGGTAATTACATCCCCCAAATTTCCTGCCCATCCATTTCATCTTATGTTATTATTTTATGTCATCTCTCATCTGGTGGTCTTTTTCAGGGTAGGAGTGTCGGCCTGTGTCTCGGGGGTGCATGGCAGGATGATATGCTCTGAGGAAATCGACTTCCTCCTCCGGTAGGTCGGTTGTCAGCCTCCGCTCCTCAGCTGGGACCATTTCGAGGCCGCCAGCCAGGGACCTCTGGGGCTTGGATCGGCTGCCTGGGACCTTTGGGGCTTTGATCAGCTGCCTCGGACCTTTGGGGATCAGATCGCCAGCCGGGACCTTTGGGGCTCGGATCGCTAGCAAGGAACCTATGGGGCTCGGATTGCCAGCCAGGGGCCTCTGGGGCTCGGATCGCCTGCCAGGGACCTATGGAGCTCGGATCGGCTGCCTGGGAGCTATGGGACTCGCATCCGCTGCCTGGGACCTTTGGGGCTCGGATCAGCTGCCTGGGACCTTTGGGGCTTGAATCGCCAGCCACGGACCTATTTAGCTTGGATCGGCTGACTGGGACCTATGGGGCTAGGATCGGCTGCCTGGGACCTATGGGGCTCGGATCGCTAGCCAGGGACTTTTGTGGCTCGGATCGCCCGTCAGGGACCTTTGGGGCCCGGATCGCCAGCCTTGGACCTTTGGGGATCGGCAGTTGGAATCATTGCCCTCCCACTGTAGGGGAGCGAGTTCGCTGTCCTGGCCAATCGGGGGAGGTCTTCATCCAAGTAAACCCTGCCTTCTGTGCTGCCCTGGTTCCTTGGGTCAGCAGTTGGACTCATCCTTCCACCCCGGGACCCGTATCATGGCAGGAAGAAGCTCCACTGTTTGAGCTACCCAGCCGACCTTGTCAGCTTAGTAAAACCCGATCACAGTAAAATATATCTGTAACATACGAATTTTATAAATACACGTTCAAAATCTGCCAAGGTTACTACATTAAACTTGTTATTGACATCCCAAACACAATTATAAATCTGTAACTTCGTAAATTCAGAGATTCCATTGTGGACGCCTATGTATTTTAAGGCCACGCTGTACTCAATGCAAATTATTCAAACCTTGAATAAACAGATTTCTTATCGGGCGAATTCACTGAATCGCCTAACTTCCACGTCCACTTCGGTGGCGTAGATGGTAGCATGTCTGCCTCACCTTCAAGAGGTCCCGAGTTTGAATCTCGGTCAGTTTGAGATACTTAGATAAGCTTTTCCCTGGGTTTTCCCTTATCTTAAAAGACTAATATCGGGTAACTCTAAGCTCCATGGAGACAATGGAGCATCATTTCATTCACCGTCCGATATGACTTAACGTTCGAGGACGTAAAGTTAAAGTTATAGACTACAAATGAAAGTCAAAGATGTAAATTATGGGCTTCGAAATCAGTTTCATTCGCATGAGAATTCAGGGTGAATTAAATTGTATGGGATCAGAAACAAATTCGTGAGAAATTATATGCCGGCTCAGAGATAGATTAAAAGATAATCAACACCAGCGGAAACAGCCTCTGTGGTGTGGTGTTAGCATGTCCGCCTTACGTTCCGGAGACCATGAGTTCGAATATCGGTCAGCATTAAAAGGTTTCTCCGGGGTTTTCCTTCTCCTGAAAGATAAATATCTAGTAACTCTAAGCTCTACCGATCTGGGTTCATTTTAGTTTGATTTCATTCATTATCGTTTGGATTAACCTAAATTTAAAAAATTCATGACACTCAAATGTGGCAGCTATATTTGCGCTATGTTCCTCTAAACGGAACGTCTATGTTACAATATACTAAACTATATTCCAGATCCTCTCGCGAAACAAGCCAGGTGTAAAGACGATTTGAAATTGACGTTTCGGGAGCGGGCACTTCTCCCATCATCAGGATATTTTAAGAAATACTATAACCACGAATGAATCACAAATATATATAAAGACAAAACACTATCAACATTCGCATTATTGAACAAAGGACTGTTTTAGTAAATCAAATGCCAGGTCAAGAGATGGCGTTAGTGTAGAAAATTAATTAAGTCAAATAAACGTAACTACTAAACTTGATGATCAAGCTGTATAGCTAAGTGCTTTTTAAGGCGGCGGATTTCCATTTTAAGGCCAGTTTCCAAGAGGAGCTGAACTGAAATCCAGCATCAGGATTACGTCTTCTCCTCTCAGAGGAAATGACCAAAGGCTCCATAACTCTCCGCTCCCAGTAACCATTGTATTTTGCCAAGATGGTCGTCTCCCGAAAGTTGGTTCTATGGTCGTTATCAAAACAATACTCTGCCAGTCCAGACTTCTCAGGTTGCATTAAACGAATGCTCCGTTCTTGTTCATTTACTCTGGTAGCGATGGTCCTTCCGGTTAGTCCTATATAATGTGCCCCACGATATACTCCCAGAACTTGGAAGTCCAGTTTGTCTTTCAATAGATCTTTAACCTTCGGAGGGGGCTTGTGGATGGTCCTGATGTATTTGGCGAGAATTCTGCTGATTCTGCCGGATAGGTTGTCGTTAAACGGGATGTAGGCTGTAGCGGTAGGCTTATCTTACGCTTGCTGTATTACAGGTTTCCCTTTCCTAGCTTTGGCGATCGATGCTACTGATTCTGCCGGATAGGTTGCCGCTAAACGGGATACAGGCTGTAGCGGTAGGCTTATCTGAGACGCTTGCTGTATTACAGGTTTCCCTTTCCTAGCTTTGGTGATCGAGGCTACTGATTCTGCCGGATAGGTTGTCGGTAAACGGGATGCAGGTTGTAGCAGTAGGCTTATCTGACGCTTGCTGTATTACAGGTTTCCCTTTCCTAGCTCGGGTGATCGAGGCTACTGATTCTGCCGGATAGATTGTCGGTAAACATGATGTAGGCCGTAGCGGTAGGCTTATCTGACGCTTGCTATATTACAAGTTTCCCTTTCCTAGCTCTGGAGATCGAGGCTGCTGATTCTGCCGGATAGGTTGTCGGTAAACGTGATGTAGGCCGTAGCGGTAGGCTTATCTGACGCTTGCTGTATTACAAGTTTCCCTTTCCTACCTCTGGAGATCGAGGCTGCTGATTCTGCCGGATAGGTTGTCGGTAAACGTGATGTAGGCCGTAGCGGTAGGCTTATCTGACGCTTGCTGTATTACAGGTTTCCCTTTCCTAGCTCTGGTGATCGAGGCTACTGATTCTGCCGGATAGGTTGTCGGTAAACGTGATGTAGGCCGTAGCGGTAGGCTTATCTGACGCTTGCTGTATTACAAGTTTCCCTTTCCTAGCTCTGGAGATCGAGGCTACTGATTCTGCCGGATAGATTGCCGGTAAACGGGATGTAGGCTGTAGCGGTAGGCTTATCTGACGCTTGCTGTATTACAAGTTTCCCTTTCCTAGCTCTGGTGATCGAGGCTACTGATTCTGCCGGATAGGTTGTCGGTAAACGTGATGTAGGCCGTAGCGGTAGGCTTATCTGACGCTTGCTGTATTACAAGTTTCCCTTTCCTAGCTCTGGAGATCGAGGCTGCTGATTCTGCCGGATAGGTTGTCGGTAAACGTGATGTAGGCCGTAGCGGTAGGCTTATCTGACGCTTGCTGTATTACAAGTTTCCCTTTCCTAGCTCTGGTGATCGAGGCTACTGGTTCTGCCGGATAGGTTGTCGGTAAACGTGATGTAGGCCGTAGCGGTAGGCTTATCTGACGGTTGCTGTATTACAAGTTTCCCTTTCCTAGCTCTGGAGATCGAGGCTGCTGATTCTGCCGGATAGGTTGTCGGTAAACGTGATGTAGGCCGTAGCGGTAGGCTTATCTGACGCTTGCTGTATTACAAGTTTCCCTTTCCTAGCTCTGGAGATCGAGGCTGCTGATTCTGCCGGATAGGTTGTCGGTAAACGTGATGTAGGCCGTAGCGGTAGGCTTATCTGACGCTTGCTGTATTACAGGTTTCTCTTTCCTAGCTCTGGTGATCGAGGCTACTGATTCTGCCGGATAGGTTGTCGGTAAACGTGATGTAGGCCGTAGCGGTAGGCTTATCTGACGCTTGCTGTATTACAGGTTTCTCTTTCCTAGCTCTGGTGATCGAGGCTACTGATTCTGCCGGATAGGTTTTCGGTAAACGTGATGTAGGCCGTAGCGGTAGACTTATCTGACGCTTGCTGTATTACATGTTTCCCTTTCCTAGCTCTGCTGATCGAGTCTGCTGATTCTGCCGGATAGATTGCCGGTAAACGTGATGTAGGCCGTAGCAGTAGGCTTATCTGACGCTTGCTGTATTACAGGTTTCCCTTTCCTAGCTCTGGTGATCGAGGCTACTGATTCTGCCGGATAGGTTTGTCGGTAAACGTGATGTAGGCCGTAGCGGTAGGCTTATCTGACGCTTGCTGTATTACAAGTTTCCCTTTCCTAGCTCTGGTGATCGAGGCTACTGATTCTGCCGGATAGGTTGTCGGTAAACGTGATGTAGGCCGTAGCGGTAGGCTTATCTGACGCTTGCTGTATTACAAGTTTCCCTTTCCTAGCTCTGGAGATTGAGGCTGCTGATTCTGCCGGATAGGTTGTCGGTAAACGTGATGTAGGCCGTAGCGGTAGGCTTATCTGACGCTTGCTGTATTACAAGTTTCCCTTTCCTAGCTCTGGTGATCGAGGCTACTGATTCTGCCGGATAGGTTGTCGGTAAACGTGATGTAGGCCGTAGCGGTAGGCTTATCTGACGCTTGCTGTATTACAGGTTTCTCTTTCCTAGCTTTGGTGATCGAGCCTACTGATTCTGCCGGATAAGTTGTCGGTAAACGGGATGTAGGCCGTAGCGGTAGGCTTATCTGACGCTTGCTGTATTACAAGTTTCTCTTTCCTAGCTCTGGTGATCGAGGCTACTGATTCTGCCGGATAGGTTGTCGGTAAACGTGATGTAGGCCGAAGCGGTAGGCTTATCTGACGCTTGCTGTATTACAAGTTTCCCTTTCCTAGCTCTGGTGATCGAGGCTACTGATTCTGCCGGATAGGTTGTCGGTAAACGTGATGTAGGCCGTAGCGGTAGGCTTATCTGACGCTTGCTGTATTACAAGTTTCTCTTTCCTAGCTCTGGTGATCGAGGCTACTGATTCTGCCGGATAGGTTGTCGGTAAACGTGATGTAGGCCGTAGCGGTAGGCTTATCTGACGCTTGCTGTATTACAAGTTTCCCTTTCCTAGCTCTGGTGATCGAGGCTACTGATTCTGCCGGATAGGTTGTCGGTAAACGTGATGTAGGCCGTAGCGGTAGGCTTATCTGACGCTTGCTGTATTACAAGTTTCTCTTTCCTAGCTCTGGTGTTCAAGGCTACTGATTCTGCCGGATAGGTTGTCGGTAAACGTGATGTAGGCCGTAGCGGTAGGCTTATCTGACGCTTGTTGTATTACAGGTTTCCCTTTCCTAGCTCTGGTGATCGAGGCTGCTGATTCTGCCGGATAGGTTGTCGGTAAACGTGATGTAGGCCGTAGCGGTAGGCTTATCTGACGCTTGCTGTATTACAGGTTTCTCTTTCCTAGCTCTGGTGATCGAGGCTACTGATTCTGCCGGATAGGTTGTCGGTAAACGGGATGTAGGCCGTAGCGGTAGGCTTATCTGACGCTTGCTGTATTACAGGTTTCCCTTTCCTAGCTCTGGTGATCGAGGCTGCTGATTCTGCCGGATAGGTTGTCGGTAAACGTGATGTAGGCCGTAGCGGTAGGCTTATCTGACGCTTGCTGTATTACAGGTTTCTCTTTCCTAGCTCTGGTGATCGAGGCTACTGATTCTGCCGGATAGGTTGTCGGTAAACGGGATGCAGGTTGTAGCGGTAGGCTTATCTGACGCTTGCTGTATTACAAGTTTCCCTTTCCAGCTCTTGTGTCCGAGGCTTCAGTTTCATATTTGTAGTAGCCGTTTTGACGGAAAGTAAGTCTGAGGTGTTGTACTTCTTGTTTTAAGTGGCTGGGATCAGAGATAGACAAAGCTTTGTGGGCCAATGTATTAAGAACTCCCAGTCGTTGAGATTTGTGATGAAAACTATGAGCGCTCAGATAGAGATCGAGGTGTGTAGACTTGCTTGCCCCAGTGTACCGTTGCTGTTTTTTGAAACAAGAATGCCCAGGAATAGAAGAGTTCCATTCTTCTACACTTCCACGGTAAATTGTATTTGAGGTCGAAGGCTGTTGAGATGCACAAGAAAGCTTGGCAAAGCGTCCCATCCATGTGGACATATTACAAAAGTTTCGTCCACGTATCTGTAGAAATGAGTTTAAGAAAAAACTAAGCTGTTTAGTTGGGCAGTCCAAATTGTTAAAAGGTATGAATATATAGGATAAATTATAATGGATTTTGAAGAACTTTTTAAGTGTTAATTTCTTAAACTGGATTCTACTTGGTTTAGCCAAATTCCCGCAAAAATAGCATGAGTTTAGAAATGAGTTTATGTTGTGAAAATCTTCTTGATAAAGGAACGCAGATGTGACCTTAAATTTAACTTCACTTAAAATATTTAAGGACCGTATATTTTTCATTTAGCACTGTTCTAGCAACATCATCAAGAGGAGATAACAAATACACAGAATTCCTGCTGCTAGCGATGACAAAAGTTTGCATCTGAGCACCATAAATTCCTAGGATTTGAGTAGAGCATGTCGCAGCTCGGCGGGTGCTTTGAGTAATACCACGGTATTACGGTTTGTCACATCTGGTAATTATGTCTGGTTTAATTTCATTATGTTGCTATAATTAGATGCACTCATGACTTGGCTTTGGCGGTTCAACATTATAAATTACTTCGCTGGTTTTGTTTGGGGTTTTTGTGTATCCTCACCACATTTGACCACGTTCTACCTGTTTGCTTTCAAAGAAAAATCTGGCTAGCCGCATTTTTGGTGCAACTGTATGGTTCATATACAATATGTTCTCTAAATTTTCTCTACCCCTGTTCAAACACTTAATGCTCTATCTAGTTCAAGATAAACATTATCTTACTGTAGTTACAAGGGAATACAGTAGGCTTTAGGTGTTAGTCCAATGTTTTATATACATGACTTTCTCTACTCTTGTACAAACACTTATTGCTCTATCTACTTCAAGATAAACATTATCCTATTATAGTTACAAGGGAATACAGTAGATTTTAAGTGACGTCACATCTTTTATACATATATGAATTTATCTACTCTTGTATAAACACACATTGCTCTACCTTCTTCAAGATAAACGTCATCTTATTGCAGTTACAAGGGAATACGGTAGAATTTAAGTAACAGACAAGTGGTTTATATAGGTACATTACTTTCTCTACTCTTGTACAAACTCTTATTTCTCTATGTACTTCAAGATAAACATTATCTTATTGTAGTTACAAGGAAATACAGTAGCCTTTAAGAAATAGTCAAAAGTTTTATATACATGACGTTACTGTTTTACAAATACTTATTGCTCTATCTACTTCAAGGTAAACGTTGTCTTATTGTTGTTACAAGGGAATATAGTACACTTTATGTGACAGTCAAATATTTTATATACATGACTTTCTCTGCTCTTGTACAAACGCTTATTGCTCTATCTATTTCAACATAAATCTTATCATATTGTAGTCATAAGGGAATACATAAGGCTTTAAGTAACAGTCAAATGTTTTAAAACTGGTTGTCTAGGTGACGTCTTCGTAACTCATCGTTTTTAAATTCGGAGTGATAAAATAATGAATAGCGAGTTGCCGTTTGAGAAGAGTATAAGAATTGGAAAATTTAAAGGAAAAAAATACCCCACTAATAGTTCACTGCTCTCAAAAAATACACGATATATAAGTGCTGCTTTAATTAGACTGCAATTGTTGTGTAGTTAGGTTTTATTTATCTCTTATAGTTTATCATTTATATAAAACTAATTAAGGCCGAAGGGCTTCTGAGGACATTATAAGGAAATTAAAGACTTACATTGAAATAGTTTTGAACATAGTTTAAACTAAGTATTTCAATTAAAATTGTTAGAAAGTTACTGAAACAACATAAAAGAATCTGAAATCCGTTCTGTGTAAAGAATATTCTCAGATGGTGGATTTTCTTGAGTAACATGGTGTCCTATCCCTGAATTAAAGCAAAAACTAGTAAAAACTATGTTTCATTTTATTTTTAGAAATGTTGTGATTGAATAAAAAACGAAGTTGAAACAAATGCACGTTAAATTTCATGAGAACCATTAGCCCAGTAGACTTATTCTCACGTTATACTTTAGTTTATACATAAACTTAAAAGCAAATACTTCTCCTTCCGTAGCACCGTCATTTTTCTGTCTGTTTAACTCCAACTTTCGCTTGCTCGTAACTTCTCAACGCATACTTAGCAAAACTGTAATAGTCACTTTTATATTACTATGACACCGAGCGAGATGACTCAGGCGCTTTCGTCTGTGGCCTGCATTCGTGACGCCTGGGTTCGATTCTCATGGCCGATCTACTTCGCCCATGGTTTTATCGGGCATTTCCTGGTTCGCTTGGCGAATGCTGGGTAGGTTAATTACATTCCCCGAATTTCCTGTCCCTCCATTTAATCTTCTCTATCATTTTACATCATCTCTCTTCTGGTGCTCTTTTTTAGGGTAGAAGTGTCGGCGGGTGTCACGGCGGTGCGTGGCAGGATGATTTGCTCTGAGGAAAACTACTTTCTCTTCCGGTAGGTCGGTTGCCTGTCTCCACTCCTCTGCTGGGACCATTACGTGACCACCAGCCAGGGACCTTTGGGGCTCGGATCGCCTGCCTTGGGACCATTAGAGCTCGGCTGCTGGGCTCGTTGTCGTCCCGCTGTAGGGGAGCGAGTTCGTTGTCCTTGCCTGTCGGGGGAACTCTCTATCCAAATAAACCGCAGGGATCCTGCCCTCTATACTGTCGTGACTCCTTGGGTCATCCGCCCTTTGTCTGCTTCACCCCATCCTTCCTCCCTGGGTGTCCCACTTGTGGACATAGGAACAAAGGCCCAGCATGGTGGGTTACGTACTGAATCCCGTCCGTAATGAAATCCAAATCCCAATCTCCACTACTATGTCTGTTCAGTAGTGTAGCTTTTAGTACACTGCAGTCCGTCAGTTACGAAGATACGTTGGTG
This sequence comes from Mantis religiosa, assembly GCA_030765055.1. NCBI lineage: Eukaryota > Metazoa > Arthropoda > Insecta > Mantodea > Mantidae > Mantis > Mantis religiosa. The sequence continues at coordinate 252,556,644 of CM060947.1, read as the reverse complement.
AAACAGAAAGTTCTGGAACCTAAACTACGAGGGCTATTGAATAAAGAATGGTCATAATTTTTTACACTAATAATTTTGTACACTAAAATTTAATTTTGTTATATTCTGCTAGCCTTATGTGAAACATTTACGCCGTAGTAGTTTCATTGTTGGTACTCTTAATTCTCGCCTGTGAAAACCAGGCAAGTTCAGACATGCTCAGTATCGCCTACCGCTGCAATGGAATGCAGTTAAAGTTCATGTTAGAGGAAGATCCGGAGTTTCTTTCAAACGTAATCACTGCTGATGGAACTTGGCTACACAATTTTGATCCTGAGAGCAAACAGTAAAGGTCAGTGTGCAAATCTCCTTCATCACCAACCCCCCAAAAGTAAAAGTAGTTGTTTCTGCTGGGAAAGTTATGGTCGTCTCATTCTTTGATATTCATGGAACGGTTTATCAGCATGTTGTACCTGCACACACATCAGTAACTGGACAATACCACAGGGATGTCCTGAAAACATTGCAAGTCCATATCAGGCGCAAAAGACCACATTTCTGTGAAGCAGCCTGGATGTTGCACCACGATAATGCGCGGCCGCATATTGCCAATGTTGTTGCTCAATTTCTTGCAAAAATCAACGTGAAGTGCATCACTCACCCTCCCTATAGTCCGGATTTAGCCCCATGCGAGTTGTTTCTATTCCCTAACTTGAAGAAACGCCTTCGTGTGAGGCATTATCCATCATCAGAAACAGTGGTGAAGGCTGTGGAAGGGAATTTGAAGGATCTCTCAAAAATAGTTTCCAGCATGTCTTTGAAGACTGGCAGAAACGCTGGGAGAAGTGCATCGCATTCAGGGGAGACTATTTTGAGAAGGACCATCAAAATTATGAGGATGAGTATAGGTACGTTATCAAAAAAAAAAAAAAAAAAAAATGTTTTCATTCTTTATTGAACAGCCCTCGTGTAAAGCACAGTCTAAGTTGTATCTTCTAGACTTCTGGTATCGAACTGTATGGAAAACTTCGCACTTGTAGCTTCGTGACGGGAACTAATGGCTGTCTTTTAAATTACTTTTTTTATCCTTCTGGTGGCAATCAACAAAAATGGTGGAATGGGGTCGCTCACACTAAATCCTTTTGTGGTAGGCGTTTGCCTTCGCCGTGACAGTTAATGTTTAATTCTGGTCAGTAATTTTTGCAGTTGTGCAAATTGCCACGAGTGTTTCAAGTTTTCTTCCCGAATGAACCATTCCTGAGTCACGTCAGGATATTAACTCTGGCACATTGTCTTAAACGGAACATTTTCATTTTCTCAACACCACAACTGCGTGCTCAAGATTATTGCTTCTGATCGTCCCGAACTTTTACCTAATTTTCACTCGTCAAGCAAATTCCGTGACCGACAGCATTAACCCCAAGGGGGCGCTGTTCTTTATTGTGCACCCCATGCAGATCCTCATCCATCTCTTGGCACTTACCATTATTCTCCTTCTTCTTCCTGCACACGCAACCCTCTCACGTCATATTACGGAGAAATGGCGGAATCGATAACGTGGGAAAGTTACACGGCGTTCCTTCCTAATCGCTTCCCATATACCCAAAACGCTAATGTTCTTAAAACAGTTCCATCTTCACAAAATTGAAGTTATCAAAATATATGGCTATCGCACGTTTTTACTGTACAATTCACTTTACGGAGGTATTCGTCCTTATGAGGCAGTTTTTTTCGCTTTACGTTTATTATTTTTACTTATCTCTTTATAGGAAGTACAGAGTGGCGCACGAAACGTCATACATTTATGGACTAACCGCGACTGTACTGGGATGGCACAGCCAGTAGTGTGAGCTTCACCCGAAGGTACTACCCACTAAAAAACCTCCACTGGAGAGTAGTCAGGAGACGAATTCAAGCAGTACCACGAAATGCACCTGCAGAATCATGGAGAGGGTGTGTAGGTCGGCCGTATGGCCCAACCAAGTTGAGACTATTTGCCAGGACATCAGCATGTATGTATGTATGTATGTATGTATGTATGTATGTATGTATGTATGTATGTATGTATGTATGTATGTATGTATGTATGTATGTATGTATGTATGTATGTATGTATGTATGTATGTATGTATGTATGTATGTATGTATGTATGTATGTATGTATGTATGTATGTATGTATGTATGTATGTATGTATGTATGTATGTATGTATGTATGTATGTATGTATGTATGTATGTATGTATGTATGTATGTATGTATGTATGTATGTATGTATGTATGTATGTATGTATGTATGTATGTATGTATGTATGTATGTATGTATGTATGTATGTATGTATGTATGTATGTATGTATGTATGTATGTATGTATGTATGTATGTATGTATGTATGTATGTATGTATGTATGTATGTATGTATGTATGTATGTATGTATGTATGTATGTATGTATGTATGTATGTATGTATGTATGTATGTATGTATGTATGTATGTATGTATGTATGTATGTATGTATGTATGTATGTATGTATGTATGTATGTATGTATGTATGTATGTATGTATGTATGTATGTATGTATGTATGTATGTATGTATGTATGTATGTATGTATGTATGTATGTATGTATGTATGTATGTATGTATGTATGTATGTATGTATGTATGTATGTATGTATGTATGTATGTATGTATGTATGTATGTATGTATGTATGTATGTATGTATGTATGTATGTATGTATGTATGTATGTATGTATGTATGTATGTATGTATGTATGTATGTATGTATGTATGTATGTATGTATGTATGTATGTATGTATGTATGTATGTATGTATGTATGTATGTATGTATGTATTTTTTATTTTTTTTATTTTATTGAACTTTAACAGCATGCCCCGTTACGGAGTAACATTACATGCATTTAATTACATAGATACATTATAAATAGTAATCACATTTTGATATTATTTTACAATAGTTTTTTAAATATTAGAATTTAAATGTTCAATTCACGTATTGTTTTAAAATAAAAATTGTTTACAAGTCAATTGAATTAACATATATACAAAAAGCTTTCAAATGTTTATTTATAAGGTTTTGGTTTGACACTGGCCAATTTCCTCCATTCTTGTGTACTTCTTCAATCAACTTGTCCCTCTGATGTTTTGTGTCTCTACATTCATAAATGAGGTGGTTTGCGGTCTGCTGTGGGCTATTGCAGGTGCATTGGGGATCATCTATGATATGAAATCTATACAAGTAAGCTTTAGTTTTTCCATGTCCTGATACCATTGCAGTGAATGTCGCTGTTAATGGTAGTTTTGTCTTAAGACGATCCTTTATCAAAGGGAAGAATGATTTGGTAAGGGCTCCTTTACTTGTACTGCTCCATCTCTGTTGCCACTGTAGATGTCCTGCCCTCTCTATTTCAGTTTTCAAAGAAGATTTTGGTACCTTGTTGTAAATAGTCTTTATTTCGATGTCTTCAGCAGCTGATTTTGCTAATATGTCTGCTAGCACGTTACCAGTAACTCCTGCATGTGCTTTCACCCAACTAAAGTGTATTGTCCACTGATTTCTTTCTAAAGTTCCTAGTCTATAAAGTGTCTCCTCAGGAATATAATTGTGTTTATTGTTGTTTTGTAAGGTGGATAGTGCCACCTGACTATCTGTAAATATGGCTACAGTCTTCTCTTTGTTCAGCGTATTTGCCATGTTTTGAAGCTCTTCAAGTGCTTTCAAAATAGCCAGTTGTTCGGCCTGATTGTTTGAACACCTTCCATCCAGCCTGAATTGCAGTTGTCGAATTACAGTATTGTGCTTGTACAGAACTACAGCAGCCCCGACTTTTTCATCTGATTTACTCCCATCCGTAAAAATTTGAAAGACGTATGCCCCATCATCCTCAACTGCTTTTATATGAGGTCGTTCTGCTGGATGGTTCCAGATGCTTGGTGGTAGGGGTGCATCATAGTCACGTTCACTGTGTATATCATTATACAGTTTTATTTTGCCTTGTATTGTTATACCAATTGGCTGGATGCCGGCAATAACACAAGATGCATCATAAGAAATTGTCCTATATGCCTTCGTCATTTTTATATTGAACAATCTCTGAATCCTCTCGAATTTTTTAATGTTCTTCTGCTTTTCTAGGGCAAATCCCCACACAGGAGCACCATAAGTTAAAATAGGTTCTATTGCGCCTTTATAAATAGTTTCTAGCGCCTTATTTCCCAGTCCCCAAGTGAGTTTTGCGCACTTGGAAAGATTATGCAGAAGTCGTAGTGCTTTATCATGTACTTGATCTATGTGGTGATCAAAGCTAAACTTCCTATCAATGTAAATACCAAGATATTTAATAACATCCACTTGTTCCAGAGTTTTATTGTTCAGATATATGCTGATTGCTTCATTATGATTAGTTTTCTTCTTTGATATTACCAAAACTTTTGATTTTGAGTCGTTAAACTGGATTTTATTTTCTTTAGCCCATAACTCAATTTTCTTTATGTCCTGATTTGAAAAATTTTCAGCATCTAATATACTTTTTCCTTTTGTCATGACAAGTAAATCATCAGCAAATGCTATTACCTCTGTCCGCGTTGTAAATTCCAATTTTAGCAAAGAGTTATATAGTATATTCCAAAGTCCAGGCCCACAACAAGATCCTTGCGGACAGCCTCGCTGGACCTGTACTTCAGTCCTGAATTCATTCGTAGAGAGAGTTGCTTTCCTATTTTTAAAATAATCCTTTGTAAGTTGGTACAAATTTCTTGGGCACTTCATCTCTCTTAAGTTATTTAAGACACTAGGCCACCAACATGCATCAAAAGCTCCTTTCACGTCCAAACTCACCAAAACAACATAACCAAAAGATTTTAGCTCATCTTCAATGAATACCTTCAGCGCCATTGCTGCATCTGTCGTGCTTTTCTGAGCTTTAAATCCAAATTGTCTTGTACTGTAAAGGTTTCTCGTGTTAATATGATATTCAATCCTATTTATCATTAACTTTTCTAAAACTTTACCGCATATGTTCAACAAGCTGATTGGTCGATATTTTGTTATCGTTACACTATCTTCTTTGCCTGGCTTTACTATAGGAACTATAGATGAACGCTTCCATCTTTCTGGAAAAATTCCTTCCATAAGACATTGATTATATATTGCTGTAAAGAAATATGGGAACATTTTAAAAGCATTTAACAGAATATCACTAGATATTCCATCTTCTCCCGGTGACTTTTTTGGATTGAAATTTTTTAATACAACCCAAATCTCATTAGGTGTAAATTCCTTGTCATCTGGGGTACTAATTACTTCCTCTGCAAGCCTCCTTAGGTCTTTTTGTCGTTCAGTATCATCTTGTACCCTATCCTCCGGAATGAAGTTCTCCAGCATATACTTTACTGTGCTTGGTATATCTTCAGTGTAGGTTCCATCTTCTCTTTGCAATGTAGTAAGTGAATTCTGATATCTTATTTTATTGGCTGCGATCTTATAGACTACAGTCCAAGGATTAGTCCCATCAGTTACATTACAAAATTCCCTCCAGGATTTAAACTTTTCGTCATTTATTTTCTTTTGGTATTGCCGATTACCTTCCAAGTACTGATTCCTTCTTTCTTCTCTTAACTGCTCATTATTAATAGTTCGTTGATATCGTCGTCTTAATGCATTTACCTTTTTCCTCAATATGGTTAGTTCAATGGTCCACCAGGGAACTGATTTGCCTTTAATTGCCTGCTTCTTACCCCTGCTTACTCTAAACGCTTCCCTGCATGCAGCTTCCATACTATTGTAGAACATTTCAATTGTATATTCAACATTATTTTCTTTTACTTTATGGGCGAGCTGTTCATCCACACTCTGTCCATTGCCCAGACAATTAAAATTTTTGGTCAGCTTTCGTGGCAACGTTTCCTCAAATGTCTTATAATTTTCTGGTCTAGTTATATATTTAATTCCCTTTAATGTACGAGTTTGGGTTTTGATTGCATTTCCTATTGTGAACGATATTATCTTATGATCAGAGCAGCTTTCTTGCTCTCCAACGGTCCATTCCCTTACATCTCTAAGGAGTTTGTCATTAACGATAGTCAAATCGACCCAACTCCTTCCAGTTTGGGATTCAAAAGTTGGCAAGCCGTTGTTTTCATTCATGATATGTAAATTTGTTGCTGTAATGAATTCTTCAAATATTCTACCACGCTGATTAGTTATTATATCATGCCAAAGTTTGTTTCTGGCGTTACTATCTGCTAGTATTATCAGACCCTTTCCTTTAATATGCTGGAGAATATTTTCAATCTTGTTAATGTCATCTTCTATATTCAAGTGCCCATCAAAGTACATACAAGCTGCAAAAAATGTTTTCTTATTATATACAACCTGTATAACAACACAATCACTGTCGGAAAGCTGACCAATGGTAGTTACGTCAATATTTTTGTTGTTTATAAATATTGCTGCTCGTTTACCCGTAGTACCAACTGTATATATTCTAAAATGTAATGGTACACCTGCTGGTTTATTGTTAATCAAGTAGGGCTCCTGAATAAATACTATATCTATAGCTTTTTCATTCACAAGCTGTACCAAATTAGCAGTCGCAATCCTTGAATGTTTCAAGTTAACCTGAAAACATGTTAATCTGTATCTATCCATTTTAATAGTCGGTATTGTCTTTTAGCCGCCTAAGTGTTGCTTGATAACAGGAGCAATTCGTATCCAGTGCAGAATGATTTTCTGACACTTTGTTGTCTCTGTTATATTTATTATACGTTACACAATTAATGCATTTATATGCAGCTCTGTTAGCAGTACATTCCTTTAGAGCATGCTTCTCTGCGCAATTTGGACATGTTTGCTGTCCTTTACAGTCCTGCGCACGATGATTATATTTACAGCAATTGAAGCAACGCCCAGCCTAGACATAATCATCCCAGTTACACATATTCCATCCTATTTTTAATCTTTTGCCAAGTATTTCCCTCCGTACAGTTGAAGTGACTTCAACAACCAAATTCAAATTCTTTTTCCTATCATGAAAGGAAAATTTAGGCTGAATCTCTGTGCTGAAATTCTCCAGCTCTGTATTTTGTGCTGTTAAAACCTCCACAGCATTCTCCGTTGTTATCTCATCTGGTATATTGAAAATAATTATTCTTGGATTTCTTTTCTTCGAGACGGTAGCCTCAAGCTCCTCTCCACACTTATTATTAATATTGTTGCAAATAGTATCTACTTCAGCTTTATTGTTCGATTGTATTAGAACTTGTCCGTTCCTCAATGCCTTTACAGACTGAACACCAACCTTCATCTCTACAGGATTAACCTTAGTTTTCACCAGTGTCTTTATATATTCCACACTTTGATTATTCTTGCTCCGAACAAGCAGTTTAAAGCACTTAGAGTCCCCTGTACGTGCAGCGCCAGTCAACACCGAAGCATAACTCCTTTCTACCCCAAATTGCTCCACAACCCGTTCGGAAGATATCACCCCAGGTGTCACTTGTGATGCTATTCTCGCTCTCTTGCCAACACTCAACTGTTCCTGATAGTTCTGCACTGCCATTTGTAAACTTTCGGTTTCATTTTCCTTCTGATTCACGATGTCTTTCATTTTTGTAAAATATTTACGTAAACTACTTACCGACTTCACAATATCCTGCTTCAAATCTTGACGCAAGTTTTTACTAGCCTCCGTAACATTTAAGAGCATTCTAAAGGCACTCTCAATACCCTCACTAACTTCATCCACCATTTTGAAATCTCTTGTTTATTATTCCTTGTTAACTCAAACGAAACATTCCAATTAAGATATAACTTTGTATTTCTCGATTTAGTCGTATGTATGTATGTATGTATGTATGTATGTATGTATGTATGTATGTATGTATGTATGTATGTATGTATGTATGTATGTATGTATGTATGTATGTATGTATGTATGTATGTATGTATGTATGTATGTATGTATGTATGTATGTATGTATGTATGTATGTATGTATGTATGTATGTATGTATGTATGTATGTATGTATGTATGTATGTATGTATGTATGTATGTATGTATGTATGTATGTATGTATGTATGTATGTATGTATGTATGTATGTATGTATGTATGTATGTATGTATGTATGTATGTATGTATGTATGTATGTATGTATGTATGTATGTATGTATGTATGTATGTATGTATGTATGTATGTATGTATGTATGTATGTATGTATGTATGTATGTATGTATGTATGTATGTATGTATGTATGTATGTATGTATGTATGTATGTATGTATGTATGTATGTATGTATGTATGTATGTATGTATGTATGTATGTATGTATGTATGTATGTATGTATGTATGTATGTATGTATGTATGTATGTATGTATTTTTTTTTTTTCTTTATTGATAACAATCAGCATGCCCCACTACATAGTAGTATTACATGCATTACATTACATTTTTCCAACATTTGATTTTACAAATTGTACATATTTACATGTTAATATTACATTAGATCTTTTAGCAGTTGATTTCACAAGTTATACATATTTACATATCTTTATAGGTTAATTGAATTTATGTATTTACAGAATGCTTTTATGTGGTGTTTTACAAGACTCTCGTTGGTTACTGGCCACTTGCTTCCATTTAGAGTTACATCTTGAATTAGCTTGGCTCTTTGTTGACTTTTGTCTACACATTCGTATATTAAATGGTTTACGGTTTGTTGGGAGCTGTTACATGTACATTTTATACCGAAGACACTCTAAGTACAATTCAGTACATGCTAGACAAGTTTATCCCGGATGACAGTGAACAGGATGATACTCAGCGACAAAGAGAACTAAGACGACGGGCAACGGAACCAATTGATACACCAAACGATATGGAATTCACGACTATAGAAATATTGTCAGCATTGAGAAACTTCGACCCAAGAAAATCACCAGGAGAGGATGGAATAACTAGTGATATCCTGCTTCAGGTTTTCAAGAGATTCCCAATTTTCTTCACAGCCTTATACAACAAGTGCCTCAATAGCGGTCAATTTCCAGAAAGATGGAAGCGTGCAGTAATAGTTCCGGTAATCAAGCCGGGTAAAGAAGATAGCCCAAGTGTAACGAAATACAGACCTATCAGCTTGATAAATATAAATGGGAAAATTTTAGAAAAAATTATGATGAATAGGATTCAGCATCACATCAACACCAGAAATCTTATGAATGATAGACAGTTTGGATTTAGGGCCCAGAAAAGCACGGTAGACGCACTTATGTCTATGAAAACTTTCATTGAGAACAACTTGAATACTTACGGATATATTGCTCTCATAAGTCTTGACGTAAAAGGAGCTTTTGACGCTGCCTGGTGGCCCAGCATATTAAATGTATGTATGTATGTATGTATGTATGTATGTATGTATGTATGTATGTATGTATGTATGTATGTATGTATGTATGTATGTATGTATGTATGTATGTATGTATGTATGTATGTATGTATGTATGTATGTATGTATGTATGTATGTATGTATGTATGTATGTATGTATGTATGTATGTATGTATGTATGTATGTATGTATGTATGTATGTATGTATGTATGTATGTATGTATGTATGTATGTATGTATGTATGTATGTATGTATGTATGTATGTATGTATGTATGTATGTATGTATGTATGTATGTATGTATGTATGTATGTATGTATGTATGTATGTATGTATGTATGTATGTATGTATGTATGTATGTATGTATGTATGTATGTATGTATGTATGTATGTATGTATGTATGTATGTATGTATGTATGTATGTATGTATGTATGTATGTATGTATGTATGTATGTATGTATGTATGTATGTATGTATGTATGTATGTATGTATGTATGTATGTATGTATGTATGTATGTATGTATGTATGTATGTATGTATGTATGTATGTATGTATGTATGTATGTATGTATGTATGTATGTATGTATGTATGTATGTATGTATGTATGTATGTATGTATGTATGTATGTATGTATGTATGTATGTATGTATGTATGTATGTATGTATGTATGTATGTATGTATGTATGTATGTATGTATGTATGTATGTATGTATGTATGTATGTATGTATGTATGTATGTATGTATGTATGTATGTATGTATGTATGTATGTATGTATGTATGTATGTATGTATGTATGTATGTATGTATGTATGTATGTATGTATGTATGTATGTATGTATGTATTTATTTATTTATTTATTCACTGCAATTGGGTACTACCCAGTGGCAGAGTTAAGAATACAGATCAAATTACAAATACTAGATTTATAACAATAACACAATAAACAATACAAATATGATATTATTATACTTTAGTCACTTAAAACATATCTAGTTACTTCTCTATTTGCATATTATATACCATTATACTACTATAAACCATCTAGATTTTTTTCTAAATTTCTTCAGCGACAGGAGACAGCCCTGAAAGACTGCCACAGGCAATTCATTCCATTCTTCAATGGTTCTATTAACAAAAGAAAATTTTCCTACGTCGGTTCTGTACCTTCTACCCTTAATTTTATACCTATGAACGTTTCGTCCATAATAATCCGCATTATCCAACCTTACACTAACGTCCACCCATGCCTTTACACCAGCATTAGTTTTGAATAATGCTACCAAACTATGTTTTTTACGACTAATTCTTAATTCCACCCATTTAGTCTCATCTCCTTTTATAGGCCCAAAACACTTTTTCTTTTTATGAATTTTATTGCCCTCTTCTCTATTTTTTCTAACGAATCGATTTGGTTAGCGTTATACGGGTCCCAGCATGCTACTCCATATTCCACAACCGGCCGCACGAAGGCCTTGTAGGCAATTTCCCTGGACCTAGCGCTCCCCTTTTTCAATATTCTCATTACGAAATGTAATGCCTTCCACGCATTCCTAGATGTGGAATTTACTTGTTCGTCTCATCTAGCATTACTTGCCAGGTACACTCCCAAGTATTTACAGCTGTCCACCTGTGGAATTTGCACCCCTCCCATGTGATAGTTAACAATCATTTTCCCTTAGTTCTACTAAAAACAATGGACTTACTTTTCTTGGCATTAATTAACATTATGTTAGCCGCAGCCCAATTACAGATTTCATTTAAATCATTCTGAAGAGCGGTTTCATGCACTGTATTCTGAATTTTATTATTAATGATGCAATCGTCTGCAAACAACCTTATCTGGCAGTTAATATTAACACCAATGTCATAAACAAAAACGAGAAACAGTAAAGGTCCTAGTACTGAGCCTTGCGGCACACCCGAACTTACGGTTCCACCATCGGACAGCTCTTTACCATGATCGTAGCCCTGAATATGCTCTCGCAGATTCATGGTGAGGGATGTAGTGGGGTGTAGTGTGAGATCGTCAGCTGGTCTCAACCAAGTCCGCCAAGTCACAGGACACGTTTTGATGTCCTCCCTCAAAATGGCGGCTGCTGGCTTCTGCTTCTGCTGCTTTCTCCGGCGCTACTCGATGATTTTTTTTTGACGATGTGTGCCTCGGCTGCATCAGGAACTTATGAACACACATGAGCAAGTACTCATCTGTGCCAGATTGGCTACAGGGGTCGGAGATCCACGGTCAAGTGGACAGGTTGGAAGCTCAAAGTAGACGTCGGACACACAGTCGTAAATGGCTTTTATTGTTGCCACACGTACATGATCGCCAGATACTGTGGATATCTGTCGGCTAATGTCCTCGGCTTCCTGGACTTCACAGGAACGAATAATACCTTTTATTAGCCCTGGCGGTCGGATTTCACTTTCTCGTGTTTCTCACACGCGGAATCTACGGCCATTTTAAACGCGAGGATTTAAACTCGACTAGCGCAGATTTTGCCTGTTATGGTCAGTCGACAAGTCGTTTTCCGAAATATTTATACTGAACTAAGCTTCCCCGTGGCGACTGTTAAGTGCAGAGGTTCTACTCCCATTAGTCCTGGACACGTAGGACCAAGGGCCCGGGCCTCCTACTACCCGGGAGCGATGGAAAACTACGGAGGTCTTTCCATAGGGCAATACCTTGAATCTAAAAAGCCCCCCCGCTGAGCACAACGTCAAGACGGGATGGAAGTGGATGCGCCACTTACGCGCGCCAACCCCGCAGGGAAGACTACCGATTACCTCGGTGGGGCCGAAGGTGATCTAGCACACCCTCTACTAGCTCTGCAGGCTAGCACCCGGGACTATTCAGGCAACCCTCTACCCCCTCCGGGCGGCCGTAGCCTGGCCGGAAGTACCCATTTGCCCGTGGGTTTCGGGAAAACACACTGCCCCCTCGAGTCCAACCCAATCCGAACAACTCCCATTCGGGAGGGGCTCGGCTGTTCGGCCCGAGGTTCCTATAGCAACGTCAGAGGTACCATGAGTGATAAGGGTCCGCAGCGCCCGCACCATGGCAGCTGAAGGGGACGGATTCCCTACGGGATTCCCCGTGGCGACAGCTCATCCAAAACCCATTGGCCGAATTTTCGCGCTACACATAGCGTGGGTGGTGTTCTCCCTTCTGATAGGCTGCCAAACATCGGCTGATGCCTATTTGTTTCCCGGTTTCTCACACTTTCTTTAAAAATAGACATGGCTCTGGGTCCTTGAACCCCAGCATATACAAAAGATGCTCCCGTTAGGGTCGGCTGTCAATGGTTGCCAGTAAACAGTCATAAAACTCTCCCGTTTACCGAACTTCAGCTGCCAACAAGCCAAGAACGTTTTACCTGATGATACCGTCCCTGTTAGGCACAACATCATGATAACCCCGAAAGTCTTATTACATGCATAATTAAGGGCGGATAGATACCACAACATGAATTAAAGTTATAACAAATATAGAGGATAATGATTAAATCTACAAGTGCAGATACTAAACAGGCGATCCCGATATATATTATTAAAAGCATGAACCCAACGTGTTAAGGGAGAGGGCAAAATGAAAATTTTCCCTCAGACAGGCTCTTTTTGGTGTTCCTAGCCGACAAAGCTGGCATTGTCCAAGGATAGACCCTCGGCGCCAGCCAATGTCTTGGCCAGCATATGATACGTGACGAGAGAATAGACTCTGGAATCTAAGGTACGCATTTTCAAACATTCTTATGCATTAATTAGCTTGAATGTGGGAAAGAGAAATTCGCGTGGAATACATACCTCATACACTAGAAATTGCTATTAAATTCAAAAGTAGGGATGAAACACAACCTATAAGGGACAAGCGACCGGTCACATGACCTCTAAAGTGTCCAAAATTCGGCGAAAGGAAGGGGAAATTTGTACAATGGCGACGTTTGATGTTTTCTAGGAAAACACTCTGTTTCGGCGTGTGAGGGAGGCAACAAGTACAGAAATCTCATCAGAGTCCGCGTCCGTGAATGGACGGAGTAACCCACATTAGGTGGTTACCGAACACCCTGTGTTAGCGAATTAGCGAAACTGCACACATTACATGGTCATTACGATTTCACCACACTCCGTTTTCGTTTAATAATCCTCCGGAAATACTACGTTGTGCGAAGTGATTCACTACCGACGTTCAGGAACAACGCGTACACAGATACATATCAGTCGTGTCATGCGCGCAGCAACGGGAAAATCTCAAATCTCGCGCCTAATGTGCGAATAACATCGTCAACAGTGGCGAGTGGAGAGGACTAATTATAACAATAAACTTGACATGCAAAGGTCGTGGTGTGTTATATGTGATAATACCCACACACTGTCAGGACGCACGCACTCCCTGGAACTCAAAAGCGAGTATTCATGCGGACCTACCCTGAGAAAAACCCCGACCTGTTGGAAACCTCCCATCCGTAGTCCTTACCTATCACATATTCTATCTTATGAGGTGTTGAGTGCCGGGAGGGCTCAACGAGGTGCTCAACGGGCAAGGACCGCCTCACTGACTACACATATCTGGAAAATGGTATATGTAATTAAAACATACATAATACTCAATATACGTAAATAATGTACAGAAAATATATATATAATTACATAATAATTATTACCGGGCTGAACGGAAGTTTCCGCCTCAAGTGTCGTTTCCTATAGGGAACGCGGTTTTAACCTAGTACTTTCGTCCCCGAGAGTCCTGCGTTAGTCATACTACTTTTATTTGGATTAGTTTTTAACTCTTAGCTAATAGTCTGTCCACCGTAAAGCAGGTAGTACGTGTCATTAAAGCTAATAGAGGGCGCCAATATAGCTTTAGTCGTGCCTTATCTTTATATTTCAAGTAGAATTGGATTTAAGGTAAACTGTGTCCAATCTTCGCAACTGATTGCCTTGGTCAATGTTATTCCAAGTTTTAAAATTATTAATTCTGCGCATAAGCTGCATCTGGTTTGGCCTTAATTCTAAGTTAAATTTACTTGCATTTAATGTTTCATCGTGGCCATTATTTAAAGTGCCAATGTCGTGTAAGTGTGGGAGGGAGAGGAACTGCCTCCCCACCATCCGGAGCGGTCCTGACTATGTCAGCAAGGACTTTGTGAACCTCCAAATATCAGGTTGTGGTATATAGTCATGGGAAAACCTTACTACTTATATGGAAGTCTTGTCAAGTTGTCAAAAGTGAGACATGTTTTATATAAAATACGTGGCATGTTTTTTAAGTCGGTACCGTTTTGCGATTCCGCCACCGCAGCGCCACGATCGGCGTTCCGCGCAAGCGCGCTGGTTACCTACATCTCTTGTCTACGCACTGACGCCATTACAGTCTGATTCTTCATTGTATACGTTGGTTACTGAGTGTTTAAGATGCCTCCGACAATCGTGAGTCCCGCCGATTTTGGGGTACGGGCTGTTATACGATTTCTTAGTGCTAAGGCGTAAAACCGATCGATATTCATCGTGAGATCTGTGAAGTTTACGGACAAAACATTATGAGTGATGGAATGGTAAGGAAATGGGTGAGAGCATTTAAAGAAGGCCACACAAATGTGCATGATGAACGGAGTGGGCGTTCTTCGGTTGTTACTGAAGAGTTGGTGCAGAAAGTGTACGAAAAGGTGAGAGAAAACAGACGCTTTACAATTTCATCATTGTGCGACTATTTTCCTCAATATTCTCGTAGTTTTGTATCGCACTGTGACCGAGAACTTGAAGCACCAGAAATTGTGTTCACGTTGGGTTCCGAAAGTGTTGACGGATTTGCACAAAACCAAACGTTTAAGCAGTGCATTGACATTCCTTGAGCTGTACCACAATGAAGGTGAAGAGTTTTTAGACCAAATTGTTACTGGTGACGAAACATGGGTGGCCTACGTCACACCAGAATCGAAACAACAATCCATGGAATGGCGACATTCATCATCAGCCACAAAAGTGAAGTTTAAGCAAACAATTTCTGCCCGGAAAATCATGTGCACAATTTTTCCGGACAGAAAAGGATTATTGCTAGTGGAGTTTCTGCCTCGTAATAAGACAATCAATGCAGCGTGTTATTGTGAGACATTGAACAATCTGCGCCATGCAATCCAGAACAAACTGCGTGGCAAGTTGAGTAAGGGTATCGTTTTGCTGCATGACAATGCCCCTCCACATGTGGCTAATCGGACCAAAGATCTCATCAAATCTTTTCAATGGGAAACTCTAGATCATCCTCTATCCAGCCCTGATCTGGCGCCCAGCGACTACCATTTGTTCCTGCACTTGAAGAAACATCTGGGCGGTCAGCGTCTTCAAGAAGATAACGAAGTCAAAACAATTGTGACACAGTGGTTAACACGTCAGGCGGCAGAATTTTATGACGAGGGTATTAAAAAACTGGTGCCACGTTATGACAAGTGCCTCAATATCAACGTAAATTATGTAGAAAAGTAGATTAAGGTAGAGGCTTTCATGTAAAAATAAAATTATTGCGATATCTATGGACGTCTTTTTTAATCCCAAAACGTTACTGACTTAAAAACATGCCTCGTATGAGTAGCTGCCATACTTAATTTGAAAGATTACTCACTCAGACTAGTCAGGTGTTAACCAATTCCTCCAAAAGCGCTTTTCGGTCTTTGCTTCAGACCATCTTCAGTGGATGCTGCTCCAACTACTGTAGGCGGACGCAAACTTGGCTTACCAAGAAAATTGAGGCTCCTCCCCTTGACGATCTCCTGATTTTTAATACCAACATTTGGGACTGGAACATTGGGGCTGGACACATATGATTGGTTGTCAACTACGATATTAACTAGTTGGAGTTGCTTCATCTCTGGATGTGAATAAGTTGAACTGTTGGAATATTGTGCCAAATATACTTCATCTTCTATCTCAATTTCTGGAACAATATCCTGATTAGTAGTTGTCTGTTGGAGAAGATGTGCTTCCTCTTCAATCTGCCTCCTGAGCAGGGGCGGTTCCTCCATAAGGTTGCAGGTTTGCACTACACCCACTGATTCTGAATATACAACAGGTGCATTTTGCACATTAAAGCTGTACTTGTTTGCATTGTTTTATATACAAACATGTTTCAATTACGCTTATCGTCTGTAGCTGTCTATGACCGCAGAAGTCGAAATAAACAGTGATTAGCTGTAGTAGCCGCAGGTTTGCAGTGAAGAGTTAACCTAAAATTTCCCCAAATGTAGGCTCTCTGAGGGGGTTGGGGGAAGGTGAAGAGATGGGAGGGGCTTCTTATACATTGCTTAAATGGAGGTTTATAAACCCTGCTCCTCCTACTCTTAGCAACGGCTATAGCGTGACCTTCAGGCTTAGCTTCTGTGTGCTCTGCTTTTCAAACACAGGGAGAATTTTATTAAATGTATGGAGGTTATTCAGAAGAGAGCTCTGTTAAACAACAACGCCACACTAGTTCAGGCTTCTGAGTTTATGGCCACTTTGAAAGATTATAATTTTGTATTCTGGCTGTCTTTCCTCTACAAGATCATGCCACATGTGGACATTTTGTACAATCAGCTGCAGAAACGAGACTGCAATGCAACGTTTGCCATCGCTCAGCTAAACGCATTTAAAAGGGAAGTGCAAAAGGTAAGAAATAGCGTGGACATCGAGGAACACGAAGAAACTGCAATTAAGAGGAGAAGAGTAGAAGATCATGATGTGAAAAGAAGAGAAGCTCTTGAAGTATGTGACATTCTTAGAGAAGCAAAGGACAGATTTAGCTTCACGGGGCATCTGCTAGCCTCAACTTTGTTTCATAAGAAAATTTCTAAGACATTTCCAGAGGATTCCCTTAGAGAAACAATAAGGTTCTATCCTTTTATCATTGGAACAAAAATTCGTAGAGAACTGACTGTAATTTACAGTCGAGGGGAATTTCGTGGAATATCCGACGCTTTTTGCTTGATGGACTTCATTAAGGAAAACAATTTATGTACTACATTCAGCGAATATGTCAAACTCCTCCGAGTACTGTTAACTATGCCAATGTCTACCGCTGAAGCAGAATGCTGTTTCTCAACTTTAAAATGAATAAAAACTTTCCTTAGGAACACAATGTCACAGGACCGATTGTCAGCATTAGCAATGCTTTCAACTGAGAGAGATTTTGTTATGAAAATCAGCGACTTCAACGCAAAAGTTATCGATAGATTCGCCAGATCTAAGGAGAGTAGAGCAGAGAATCTGTATAAATAAGTGAGTCATTACTACTCTGTATTTTATTTTTCATTTGTGCACAACCAATAATATAACCTACCAGCCGCCACTGCTCCTGAGTCACCTAGATTGGTTGAAGTCTGGGTTTGATTTTAACTTTATCTATATTATTCAAAGTAATGGTCTGAGCTACATCGATGTTGACTTGTTTAACTTGTTTAATAAATTGTAGAACACTATTCAATGCTGGTATATCAAAATTCAAGATGTTTTCTTTTTCACTATTTAGAATATAATTTTTCCCAAATATCCAGTTCATTAACAGCTTGTACATGTTTTAGTAATTGTATTCTTTGACCAATTTCATGGTTGCATTTCCAGAAGTGATTAGCAACTGCAGTTTTTTCTATTTGTTTCATTTTTATGTTTCTCAAGTGTTCCGTTTGACGAGTTTTAAGATTTCTCGTAGTTCTTCAAATATAATGTGATTCACAGTTGTTAAATAGTATTTTGTATACTCCAGATAATGTTAATTTATCAGTGGTGTTGCTTTTACATCTTACAAGTGTGCCTAGATACTCTTGGATGTCAATTTCTAGGTCTCCCATGCCTATGGTCCTATCAAATATGAACAGCGGTCTTTTATGTTTATTATATTCAGTTTCATTCATTGAAATTGAGTAATAAATATGTTAATTGCGATTTGGCAACGCTGGAATGATGTGACAGCCGTAGTTCGTACATGGTTCAACAGATTGTAATTATCGCGCATGCGTGATTCCCCCGCTAGTATATTAAAATGGCGGACAAAAGCCGGTTGAAGCTAGAACAAAAAGTGAAAACTGTGTTGTCTTATGCGGAAACGAAGATCGTCGCAGAGACGCAACGACGTTTTCGTGCTTATTGTCGTACGAGGTGGGCCCCCTGCAGACACACAGTGTATAGATTAACCACAGAGTTTGAAAAGTAAAGCATGTGATTTGATTCAAAATAGCTGATTCATAAAACTATCATCATTCGACTAATGAGTGTTACATATGTGGTAAGAAAAGATCCTGTAGACATGCATACAGGGAAAACTTAGGGAATATTCTCTAAAATTACTAAACCTGCAAGATAATCACATCCAATTTACTATGGAAGTAGAAAGAGACAACACCCTACCCTATTTGGACCTCAAGATAACTAGAAATCGTCATGGTGTAGATTTTGGAACATACAGGAAGCCCACACACATAGATAATTACATAAAGAAAAATAATACAACCCAGTTTCACATCAACTAGCTGCCTTTAGAGGTCTAATTCACCGGCTATACAACATCCCACTGAGTAAGGATGCATTTTTGAAAGAACAACAACACATAAAAGACATAGCGGTATTAAATGGATTTAACCCAGTCAGCATAAGGAATATGATGAAGAGAAAATAAAAACTGAAGATAATATCAAAAAATTCCACTCTCACACCACTTAAAAACACAAATTGGCAATATAGAAAATTCACCTACCTTTTAGAAAATTTGAACGACTCTTCAAAAGACTAAACTTAAAACTAGCACCCCAAAACAAATTCAGTCTGAGGAAGCTGCTAAATAAACCACTGAAAAATACAATCCCCAACAATTTGAAATCAGGAATTTATCAGATTAATTGTGAAACCTGTGAAAAAAGCTATATAGGAAAATCTAAGAGAAACTTGTTAACCAGGCAAAAAGAACACCAGAGGAAAATTAAGTTTAAACAAACAGAAAAATCTGCAGTTTCACACCATTTTTGGACAGAAAACCAAAACATTGACCACAACATTAAGCTGTTAAAATCTTTAAGTACACCCATAGAATTGGATATTTGGGAAAAAATATTCATAAACAAAAACCATGATAAAGTTATACATTTTAAATCCGGCATTAAATGAAGTATTGAAACTTAGTGCCCCTAACATCAGATGGCAGAGTGATCGGAGCTCCGTAGTAGTGGAAGAAGAGGAAGGTTCATTTAGTCACCAAACAGCTGAGGATGAGATCGAATGATCTTGAAAACGTTTCAATTATACAACAACAAGTAAGTGAAGTTTGGGTGTAAACATAGTGACTCATAAAACAAACTTAATTATGCATGCAGAGGCTTACAATGTAGTTTATGCCTAATTAATCTCTAAATATAACTGCATATTACATTTAAGTTTAGTTTATTACCATTTATCATCCCTCATTCTTCATAATTGTCAAAAATGAAATGGGGTTCCCCCGACCCCACCATACCATTTGTACTACAAATACTACACCATACTGGTTAGCGGTTAGTGTAAAAGTGTATGGCATTTCGTGCGCCATACTGTATCTCTGAAGAAAAAAAAGTGCTGAAATATATTGAACCACTTTTATTACGTCGAGGTAAACCTTCGCTATTTTTCCTCATCTGTATAAGCTGTTAGTTTTGCACCAGTCAAACCTGCTGCTTTTATTTTCATCTGGGGAATATACTTTCATTTAAATTTTAGTTTATTTTCATTTGTAAAGTTAAAACTTTTGAATTAACAGAGGTTTATCTCGAAGTATTTGGTATTTTTCTATACCTCCGAGGTATAGTTTAGACATTGCTACAATATGAAGAGCTTAAACCTTTCTGCATAGTCAATGGGAGCAGTTTTTCTGTCTGTATGTAGAGGAAATAAGATACATTTCTCTCGTTATAATTAAATGGCTTATTTGCTGCTGAATATAATTGCTAAGTCTCGCAACAGATCCGTGTATTCATTTTCATTTCATGGGTTTAATTGGATTTGCTTTCACGAGAGCTCATCTCTGAAAAGGCAGTTACACCTCCGCTATTTTGTACGTTAATAGCAATCCAATTAGAATCTACTCAAGAAAGATTTGATGCAGCGCATGACGTACGCAGCGACCTTCTGATAATGGTACCACCTTTTGTGTGTCATCTAATTTAATTAGGTATTAACACTTTAAAAAGACAACCTTTAACCTCTCTTACTGTCTCAATGTTTATCTCGTCGCTGTAACACACCACGTATTCAAATAGACCTTAGTGCTCGGCAGCTGTTCAGCTGCATCTATAGTGAAGGACAGATGGCAGTTTCGCGAAGATCTGTTTGAAATATTTATTTTTTTTTTACTTTGCCATGAGCTATTGCTGTCATATTCTTTATTAATGCTTTAAAATGTAATATTTTCTGCATCTTCTTTGCTTTCGTGTAGTTATTCAGTTGTTTTCATAATTATGTCTAAATAGTATGTACTTTTACTGCTACATTATAACCTTCAGCTGTTAGAACCTTTGACATCCACTACTTCCTTTTGATACAAAATGTTTCTGGGTGCACACAATTCCACGCTGTGGACGCCAATTTGAAGCAACAATATATGTGGCGAACAATGTTCCACTTGACAATACAGTTTCAAGCACTTTTGTTTAGCTAAGGGTAAAACAATGAGGTCTCTCACAGGGTATGCGTGGATGCGTGTGAGAAGGATATATAATGACACTGGAATGCCCGTTTCCAACTTATTTATTTACTGCTTCTTCTTTTAAAAAATCGAAATGAAAGTTGCCGACCAAGGGTTACCAATCTCTGTTTAGAGTTATAGAGGGCAGAATGTTTATTACTCGATAAACTTTATTCGTTCCTCATGTATATACATATATATATATGAACCGACAAATATTCAAGACAGAACCAGAGGACTGCCCTAATCGCCCTCACGCTTCAGACTGCTCTCATCGGCCTGACGCCGAAGACTCTTCTGATCGGCTTCACGCCGAAGACCCTTCTGATCGCTTGCAAGCCACGGAGTACTCTTCTCCACAGCTGCGCGTGGGTGTATCACTTTCACTTACTGAAAGCCCTCTTCATTCAACCAAAAATCTCTTTGTGGCTGTTTTGTCATGCCATTATGAATGGTTAAAAGAATACCCTATTCGACAAGTCACGTGAGCCCCTTTAGAAAACTGCCAAGGACACTGCTTCTTACATTGCTTTTGTTATAACAACTTTCCCCCAACTCAACTGGACTTGCCCTTGTCGTAACAAAGAATCAACATTCCTTTGACGTCCATCATGATTCTTTACTTCTGGCAAACCTTAATTCCGGTATCAATTTTGAAGTATAACAAAATGTTTAGTGTGAATATTTGTGTGAAGATTTATCTCAAACATATTGAAGTAGTTAGCTAGAAGTAGAAAGAAATACTTTGTTATCTTCAGTATAGATCTTTTCTTTGTACAGTTAACTGTCCACTAGACACATCCTGTTATTTGACTAGATTTTCCAATTCTTAAATTTTCCTTAAATAGCAAGTCTTTATTCCATTTTATCTCTTGGGTATACAAAGCCAAAATCGTCACCTAGACAATCAGTTAAAAACATTTGACTATCATCTGTATTCTCTTGTAACTACAATTTGACGTTTATCTTGAAGTAGATAGAACAATAAGTGCTTGTACAAGAGTAGAGAAAGTCATGCATATAGAACATTTGAATATCACTTAGTCTACTCTTCTCCCTTGTAACTACTACAATAAAATGTTTATCTTAAAGTACGTAGAGCAATAAGTATTTGTACAAGAGTACAGAAAGTCATGTATATAAAACATTTGACTATCACTTAAATTATACTGTATTCCCTTGTAACTACAATAAGATAATGTTTACCTTGAAGTAGATGGAGCAATAAGTGTCTGTACAAGAGTACAGAAAGCCATGTATATAAAACTTTCGATTATTACTTAAAGTCTACTGTATTCCCTTGTAACTACAATAAGATAATGTTTACTTTGAAGTAGATAGAGCAATAAGTGTTTGTACAAGAGTACAGAAAGCCATGCATGTAAAACTTTCGATTATTACTTAAAGTCTACTGTATTCCCTTGTAACTACAATAAGATAATGTTTACTTTGAAGTAGATAGAGCAATAAGTGTTTGTACAAGAGTACAGAAAGCCATGCATGTAAAACTTTCGATTATTACTTAAAGTCTACTGTATTCCCTTGTAACTACAATAAGATAATGTTTACTTTGAAGTAGATAGAGCAATAAGTGATTGTACAAGAGTACAGAAAGTCATGTATATAAAACATTTGACTATTACTTAAAGTCTATTGTATTCCCTTGAAACTACAATGAGATAACGTTTATCTTGAGGTAGATAGAGCAAAACGTGTTTGTATAAGGGTAGAGAAAGTCATAAAACATTTTACTGTCACTTAAATCTACTGTATTCCCTAGTAACTACAATAAGGTAATGTTTATCTTGAAGTAGATAAAGCAATAAGTGTTTGCAAAAGAGTAGAGAAAGTCATGTATATAAAACATTTCACTGTCACTTAAAGTCTAATTTGTTCCCTTGTAACTACCATAAGATAATGTTTATCTTGAAGTAGATAGAGGAACAAGTGTTCGTACAAGAGTAGACAAAGTAACGTGAATGTAACGTTTTAGAAGGCGACGCCCTGCTGTCTTTCCCCCAGCACCTTTGAGTCATCGCCGGATATGTGGCATTCTGCGGCGTGTTACCAACATTTCCGAGCAACATTACTCCCGGCTTGAGGGAAGGAAGTGTGCCTAAGTTGGCAGCGCTATAATGAGGAAGCGTGATCAGTGACTGTTTGAATGATTCACTATTAATCCGGAACCGCGTCAAAGCAAGTTCCGGCTTTGGGACGCATGGACGCGGTTTTCCTTTGTACGTTGGCTACGTCACAAAGACCACTGAAGAAGAAACAAATCACACTGATTTCCCACTCACTCTTCTTACACAATTATGAACGCGTAAAATTATCTTATATTCATTACAAGGATTTAATTTTTTATACTTCTCAATTGTCCGGATCTTGGAATCTTGCTTTAGACAGTGACCTCAAGGGTCATGTTGAGGGTAATGTGCAGTCTGTGATTCTGAGTCCGCATGACTGGTTCTCGAAGCAAGTTAACTAAAAGGAATGGGCTCCTTTCACATAATTAAAACAGAGGAATGTGGTGGCAAGGAATTTGGACAGCAACCTGCAGTGGGCGGATATTGTCTGTCGGAACCGGGACGCGTGGTCATCGAGCTTCACGCCTCGTTAGAGTAATCAGGAAGTCAATATTTTTCACCATTTTTAACTTAATTATACCCATAATGACGTAATTAAGTGTGAGTCAAGTGTGTGTTTGCTATCGTAGAAGGGGAGAAAATTAAAGTACAACCCCTAGCCCATGTCATGAAGCGGGAGGGATGAGCCGCATTGTTACCGTGATAGATTTGATCGAAACCGTTAAAATTCGAGAAATCGAAAACATCAAATTTCTAGAACTTTCTCGCCTTGCCTAGCATTCCCAGTCTTTTGAGTCAGTGAAGTTCCAAGTCCAGAACAGAAGAACAGAGAATTTGTGAGCGGTGTAAAAAGGAAAGGTCGTGTCTACGTCGGAGAAATTACTGTCAAGGCAAGTTGGTATGTGTATCACAAATATCAAGAGACATAGAAAGAAACAGTAGATCATGCTGAACAATGCCCTCTGACAATAATTAAGCAAGCTCTGGCTATATTCCAAAGGGAACAGTCTAAATAAACACCGCTTGGCGTGGAACAGCATTTAACCCCCCAATTTTCCAAGTGAATTTTCGTGTATTTTGTTCCATTTTATGTAATATCATTTAAATATTATATGTTCACGCAAAATTCTAATTCGACCAAAGATTACCTTCGATCAATGATTGTTACAAGTTCAAAGTTTGCTATGAATGGACAACACAGAAACCGACTCCCAATCAAAGGCTAGAAAGCGTTGATTGTTGGACAAAAATTCTAGAAAAATTCCGAGCCTCCCCTCCAGATTTGGTTTAAGATGTCCTTATTGTTGGTGAAGATTAGATTAATTGTCAAGAACTTGATAAAGAAAGTCAATCAACGCAAACAGCCTCTAAAACAAAACCTAAATCCACAAAAATTATGAGAAATTATCACTTATGGTAAGAAGATGGTAGTAATATTGTTAGCAGATATAGCATTACAATCTTCGCAAAAGTTAAAGGCATATGGAGGCGCAGACTCCAGCCAGTCCTAAGTTTGCCCCTCCTACCAGCGCTGCCGAGTGTGGTACATGCATCTCAGACGTCTGAATTGAGAAGAATATATTAATTAATTACGCTCGGGTAGATGTTTAGAAAATGACAGACACTAACCTAATAATAAGAATAATAAAGAATGTCATTTACTGCTCATGACCGTACAAAAATCCTGTCTCAACGATACTTATAACACGAGCGATGCACGTCTTATCTTCACATGGTTATGGTTAAATGTTACAAATAAACATTTGAATGTTACAGATATCAATCTTATATAAGAAAGAATGTCATTTTCTGATCATGTCCGTACAAAATTCCTGTCTCTACGATACTTAGAACACGAGCGATGCACGTTTTATCTTCACATTGTTATGGTTACCCAACATCATCAGTTCAACACAGATAAGCCTGAAAGACAAATACATTCTTTCCCCATAACCTTTATCTCAAGCATAAATAAATAATGCACCTAGTATTAAAACAGAAGCCATGCATTTTGTAACAGAGTTAATTTTCACTTCTTTTTCAAAGTACATGTGTTGTTTTGTTAAAGTGAATGGCATCAATAAGTACTGTGTTGAACTCGAGGTGAAATTATGTTAATATTACATTAAATTATTATTACACACATATCTGTTTTCCAGTATTTGTGATCAGAGTGCGTGAACATTTCCTTCGAAGCTGGAACAAGTAATTTTTCGATCAGCAAATATACGAGAAGTAACTCATTCTTAGCGCAAGGAAATTATAGATTATATTACATTAGTTCAGATTGATTTGCATTCAGTAGGTTCACTTGTACCCAGAAAAGACTGTGACCATTGAACATTTCCAGAGGTATAAAGTTTAATAGCATATATATGTACAAAAGTTAACATAAGACAGATGTTATAGTACACAGGCAATATGAACAACAATATGGAAAACAAAGCAGGGATAATTATATATGATACAAAATCAAACACTCTTAAACCAGCTTTCACTTGGCTTATGCCAGTACATCTCAAACTTTTTGCAATGGATACCATTGTTGTTATTTCTTAAATACATATACATTAACAATAAACTTTCAACATACATCAAAGATTTATTAGTAATAATTTGTCATTGGAACAGTTAGATACTACTTACAGAGCTACAGAAGAATTATCAGGATCATTTGTCATTCAGATAATCTTGTACAGAATAAAATGATTTTGAGCAAAGGTACTCTCTAACAGTTTTTTAAAAAGCACCGAAATTATCATTTTTTTCGTTAAGAACATTAGGAGGGGCGCCAAATATTTTGATAGTTTCATAATACACATCTTTCTGGAAGCAAGAAAGTTTAGCACTAGGATAATGGATATTATACCTTTGTCTAGTGTTTATTTTGTGAATTACATTATTTGTTGTAAATAAGGCACGATTGCATACAAAGAATTTTAGGATGAAGAATATATACATGCAAGGAAGCGTTAATATCTCCAATCTTGTAAAAAGATCTTTACAGGAGCCTCTGCTGTGGGTGCTAGTAAGGATTCTTATAACCCTCTTTTGTATAAGAAATATTTTTTTTACTTTCTACTGAGTTGCCCCAAAATAATATTCCGTAATCCATAATAGAGTTAAAGTATGCATAATATACTAATTTAAGTGTGTCAATAGAACTCACATTAACCAGCTCTCGTATAGCATAACAGGCAGAACTGAGTTTAGGTAAGATATAATTTATATGAGCTTTCCAATCTAAACATCTGTCCACTTGAAGGCCCAGAAATTTTATGCTCTCAATTTCTTCTAATAACATATCATTAATCCCGATTTCTATTTGAGTTATATATTCTATTTATATTTGCTACGAACCACTTTTTACGAAAGCTCTCCAATCCAGTAAAGGATAGGGCAACTGTAGATTTTTCAAAAGCCCAGCCATTAACTCTGCAACCTTGTGGTGTAGTTGTGTACACACAGTGTCACGAATTCGTAATGAAGCAACTTCATCCTTAGTGAAGGAGCGTGCCTGTGTTTCAATTTCCGGGAAAGATTCATGAAGTGAGAAAGAGAGTTACTGGATTGGAAACCGAGCTTGCTCTTTCACTGCTGTGACGTATGTCTAGGTAAGATTTTATTGTTTTAGAAATATTCCATGTGTTGTTTAGTTACGAGAAGAATAGCCATACCTTTGCCGGAGGGTAAAACTGCTCTTACGTACAGAACCTCTGCCAGTACACCCACCACGCTTGGCAACAGCGCTCTGCTTGAGCATTAGCCAGCGTTCATATGTCTATAAATTTTGCGAGCGGTATAATAGGTGGACGTTTAGATACTGTCGACTACTTTACTTTGGAATTAAGTTAACTTGGGGATTTTTTGTTTTTGTTTGTTTAGGAAAATTAAAGATCAAATGTATAATAAGAATGGTATTATAGCTGGGTTAAAAAACATTTGAAAAACGGATCCTTACTTGAACATCCAAAGTGTTTTCAGTAGGTTTAACCCCTCTAACGTCAAAATGCGAAACCACAACTCGTTCATTCGTCAACTTCCATATCGAGGATACCGGGTTGGATTAACCTACCGAGAGTCGACGCGAGTAACAGTGCATACATCTGGTGCACGATCGATAAGACAACTGACTCTTGTGTTGCAACCTTCGCGCAATGTTATTCAATTTTCGATCTCTTAGAATTCAGCTCGGGCAACAGTTTTATGACTGAAGTCTTTCCTTCACCTCTGAACGGTGGAAATAAAATTCAAAACACCGGATGTAAAATATCTCTAGCTACAGGAAATAAATTAGACACTTCGACCTGCAACAAAACTGCATCGCCAAACTGCGCAAGAAAATTCTCTCGTAGGAGAGAGAAACCTGTATCCTCAAAATTTACTTGCTCAGAATCGAGATAAACCTTATATTTCTGTACTTACAAGGAAATATGGGAAGCCAGTAGACGGAGTGATAGTCAAATGTTTTAAAATTAGTTGTCCAGGTGATGCCCTTGCAATTACATTGTCTTTGTGCGTCCAGGAGATAAAACATATGAATAATGATTTTCTATTTGAAAAAGCTATAATTATTCAAAAATGTAAACAAATAACAAGGAATTATTTGGAAATAGTTTACTCTACAAAAGAATGTATTTGAGTAATTTGTGTCTTTTAAACAGGAACACATATTTTGTGTAATATAGGGAAAGGTCGTGGAGTATAGGCCGGGTTGTGTTTTTTTGACTTTACTCTGTAACTGTGGTGGTTAAATGGAATCTTACTACATTATTCTGTTACCTCTAGGGTTCTATAGATAGTATGATGTATTAATTTTTATTTTTTAGTTATAGTACTATGTTACATCGAAAGTAAAAATGCTAGAATTATAAGGCTTGTAGAAAGTGTCTTGCAGTATGGGCCACTGAGTTTTCAGTTAAAACATTGATTGTCAGTGATATACTGCACTGGCAGATACAGAACAATAGTAGAGTACAAAAGCACGGGAACTTATTGCCACTATTTCTGCTCAGTTCACAAATGTTTAGCTCACTGCTTTACAGAGATAGCAAATATAGCGTTGCTGTAAGTCTCAGAATATCTTCCGTGCACTAAGAGCTACAGTAACCACCATCAAGCACTCAGAGCTGACAAACAACTGAAGAAGATATCCGACTATAGCGCACGTGGATGCACAAGCTTGCTACTGCTTTCTGGAAATTTCTGTCACATGGAGGCGAAAAGGGAAATCACAGTAGTGGTGCCCGCCTCCGTAGCGTAGATGCTAGCATGTCTGCCTCAGGTTCAAGAGGGCTCGAGTTTGAGTCTCGGTCAGGGTGAGTTATTTGGACAAGGCTTTTTCCGGGGTTTTCCCTTATCATCCAAGACCAATGTTGGGTAACTCTAAGCTTTACGGACCCTGGACTCATTTGAGCATCATTTCACCCAATTCATTCACCGCCTGATATGACTTAACATTGGAGGACGTAAATTACAAAAAAAAAAAAAAAAAAAGCAGTGGCCGGTACTGCATGCCGGCCGATACTGAACAACTCTCCCATAATTTTGTCTATCTCTCTGATGAACCAGTAAAATAAAGGAAACTCAGAACGAAATCTCCAGGACATTCCCAAAAAAATTCAATACACACATTTAATTTCAAATGAAATACTTTAAACTTATGAAATATACATAAAACAGACATATTTATTAAAAACTCGATGCACGAAACATGTTCCATAAAAGATGTTCTTGAAACTCGTAGATTCATGTTAAACAAAAAACAAAAAATCCATATTTCCATCCGAAATCACTATCGAGTGTCCTTAACCACTTCAAATTAGGAAAATCAATTGTTACTTGAAATGTATTTTTAAAGGCTTATTAAATACACTGAATATTCAAAATCAAAAATACTTTGACCTTCCAGCAGAAAATCTACTGAAACTCTGAATGATATGACAATATATGAGCGC
The DNA here is from genome assembly GCA_030765055.1 of Mantis religiosa. Classification (NCBI taxonomy): domain Eukaryota; kingdom Metazoa; phylum Arthropoda; class Insecta; order Mantodea; family Mantidae; genus Mantis; species Mantis religiosa. The sequence continues at coordinate 252,527,536 of CM060947.1, read as the reverse complement.
CTCGCCTTGATTCTCAGAACGCCATTGTTGAGCTTAGTAACGTCTTCTCTGGAACACAATTATTGTTTTCCTTCATAATGCTTTATTACTAATTCCTCTCATACTTGTATTATAGATGGATTCATGAGAATCTCGTCTGCATTTTATGCTTCTAAAAATTTTAAAGAAGGTCCGAGAGTTAATTATGAAAATTCTTAACACAAGTGCTTCAAGTTCGGCCTTCTGCTAGTTGCAAATCTCAAGATTATTACGAAGGAATAAAACGAAACTTTAATTTCCGAGGAAATCGACGAGACAGAGATGGAATTCTTTACTAGGGAAGTAAAAGTTATTTAATTAGACTTAAAAGTTGTTTATCAAACAAGATCGAACCTTCCTCTTGCAGAAGTAAGTAATTAACGTTGAAAAATATTAATGTTCTCAGTGATTTGCTTCAGAAGATATCTGGCAAACCAAACTCTTATACAAACTACACTTACAAATACTAATTCCTCTACTTCAAGTGCAACTTTATCTTGTTGCAGTAACAAGGGGATACGTTGTCAGGAAGGTACCACCAATTGATCATATAAGTATTTCCTATAAGAGGAGATGCGAAATTATTAGCTGATAGGGCATTGATAGGGTATAGGGTATATTATTAGCTGATAGGGTATACTGTGTCAACAGTTTTATGATATAATACGAGGCATTTTTTTAAGTCAGTACCGTTTTGCGATTCCACTGCAGCAGTGCTACGGTGGACGTTCCGCGCATGCGCGCTGGTTACCTATTTTCTTCTCTACGCACTGACGCCATTACAGTCTGATTCTTCATTGTATACTTTGGATACTGAGTGTTTAAGATGCCTCGACAATCGTGAGTCCCATGAGTGATTAAATGGTAAGGAAATGGGTGGGTGCATTTTAAAGATGACCGCACAAATGTCCATGATGAAGAACGGAGTGGGCCTCCTTCGGTCATTACTGAAGATTTGGTGCAGAAAGTGGACGAAAAGGTGAGAGAAAACAGACGTTTTACAATGTCATCATTGTGCGACTGTTTTCCTCAATATTCTCGTAGTGTTTTGTATCGCATTGTGACCGAGAACTTGAAGTACGGGAAATGTGTTCACGTTGGGTTCCGAAAATGTTGACGGATTTGCACAAAATCCAACGTTTAGGCAGTGCATTGACTTTCCTTGAGCGGTACCACAATGGAGGTGAAAATATTTTAGACCAAATTGTTACTTGTGAGGTAACATGGGTGGCCTACGTCACACCAGAATCGAAACAACAATCCATGGAATGGCGACATTCATCATCACCCACAAAAGTGCAGTTCAAGCAAACAATTTCTGCCCGGAAAATCATGTACGCAGTTTTTTGGGACAGAAAAGGAGTATTGATAGTGGAGTTTCTGCCTCGTAATGAGACAATCAATGCAGCGTCTTATTGTGAGACATTGAACAATCTGCGCCGTGCAATTCAGATCAAAAGACGTGGCAAGTTGAGTAAGGGTATCGTTTTGCTGCATGACAATGCCCGTCCACATGTGGCTAATCGGACCAAAGATCTCATCATATAGTTTCAATGGGAAACTCTAGATCATCCTCCATACAGCCCTGATCTGGCGCCCAGTGACTACCATTTGTTCCTGCACTGGAAGAAACATCTGAGCGGTCAGCGTCTTCAAGACGATAACGAAGTCAAAACAGTTGTGATACAGTGGTTAACACGTCAGGCGGCTGAATTTTATAAGGAAGGTATTCAAAACTGGTGCCACGCTATGGCAAGTGCCTCAATATTCACGTAAATTATGTATAAAAGTAGTTTAAGGTGCAGGATTTCATGTAAGAATAAAATTATTGCGATATCTATGCAAGTCTTTTTTTAATTCCAAAACAATACTGACAGTACATTTAATATTTCAGTTGTGGAAGGTTTGTGCATATATCAACAGGCTGTCTGATTTGCAAGCGTTTTCTGGCGTATCTTCTTCATATTTATCAGCAACGATGAATAGAATATAATATATAGAAATATTGCCTCAAACAATAATTCACCTGTCAGACCTTGTCAATCGTTGGATTGGATTCAACATGCTCTCCGGAATTGCTCGTATGTACTTCCACTCCAAGGAAGCACCAACTGCTTACTCTAGGTATACCTTCAAGTGACTGCCAGATTTTGTACAAAGGATGTCCTTGATCTTATTGCGCTTCTCTCTGTTGCTAAATCGTCTCAGCACGGCTTCTTCCTGCATCCACTTCTTTGGTCGTAAGTCGGAATTAACCGTGACACGAATAGTTGTTACGATCTGCTTTACCTCCACAATACTGAAGTAGCGTACTCCTCCGGGAAGGGTCTTTTTGCATTTGAGTGGCTCCTACCATTCCAATACTTTGTGATCTTTCAACTCTAAAGCATCTTCTCGCGTTACCCGAAATGTGAAACGCTTCTACTGAGGTCGTTCAGTCCTAGGATAATTTCTTGAACCACTAATGTTAAACAATACCCGAAAACGCACAAAACCTACAACAAGGCCTTATTTACCATTGATATGGGCACCTAATACTGTCACCAGGAGGTAGGGGCTATAGGGTTATAATCAATGCAGTCCCTTCGTCATCAGGGTCAATGAGCTTCTCATACATCCCTCTGAACAAAGCGTGTTTTCACTCGAAGTTGGGAATAACGGGCCCGAGTTTTCCCTCGTCACTCCAGCTCTCATTCGTGTGTCCAAGCGCTTATCCACTGGATGGGTAAAAAATTGTAAGTTCTTTGGGGACGTCTCTGGATCGATGCTGTGTTTCTACCACATCGGATATTCTTGGTCCTCGAATTAGGCAGAGTTTTAACTAGGTTCTCTTTCTTACCGCGGCCGTCAGCATCCGACACTCTAGTATATCGACGCTGAGAGCCTTAATTGCCAACGTTGATGTTCGAGGCAAACTCCTGCATTCCTAGGCTTTGGATTTGGCTGCAATAAGCTGCAAAAAGACTGGTTTTGGCTGGCCCCGTAGCTCTGTTGGTAGAGTACCTGCCCGCCGTGCTAGGGGTCCTCGGGATCAATTCCCGGTGGTGAGGTTGGGGATTTTTCTCCGACCAAGCCAATTCCTTATCTTCCCCAGAGTTAGTGTAAATGAAAGTGTAAATGTGTGCGTGATCTAATAATTAAAACCCAACGAATACGAGTTAACACCTTCGATATGTTCCAAAGAAGAACGGCCGCCGATATGAACACTGCAGTTAAAGTAGGGATATGCATGAAACAAGGGAAAACAAAAAGACTGGTTTTGGAGAGCAGGTCTCGAATTCAGAACTTCTGTTCCTGGAGGCTAGCTGCTAGCTGGCCTCATATATTGTCATATCATAGGTTCATAGGCTATGAGCTGCGACAGTAGGGAACTGACTGCTCAAAACTTCGACGTCGACTTTACGTCAAATTTGGGTGGATGGACATCTGATGTTGTTTCAGGACCTAATTTGTTGCAGCAGAGCTTTCAGTTCCGTGGCGATCCAAGGGCATGAAGCTAGTCTCCATAAGCCTTTTCTAGAAGTTCTCGAGGGCGTTAACAGATAATCGAGGATTTCCACATTTTTCGCCACACCGATCAGTTGTTTCTCAATTTTGGTCGATAGATCCAAAATTTCTTAACTTACAGACTGCATTTCTGACTTCATTTCATCCATTCGAAATATACCTTTTCCATTTCGATGAAGAATTTCGTCCACCTCTTTGACGTAGCTGTAGTGCATCTGGTTCTAATCTCGGTCAGGGATATATGTATTATCTACCTCCGAGGTTTTTTGCTTATCCTGACTCAAGACTCCATGCATTCTGGGCTCATTGAACATCCCTTCATTCATCGTTACGTTGGAAGGCATTAATTAATAGAAAAGAAAAGAATCCTAAACAAACATCGACGTCGCAGCGTTTGATCCCACATCTGACTCCACTGCAACAAGATAAAAGCAGCAATTTTGCTAAACATGTTTTATTTTATCACTTATATAGACAGCGAATCTCTAACGTTAGATAATGGTAAGGAATGCATTGTGTTGGGGGATATTATGTATCTGATATGTTTTAATTCGTTTCTAAATACTGGTATATTAAAAAATTCAATTTGGTTTATTAATGTGTAGAAGATTGCATTACAAATTTTCATCCTGCGAGAAACAATTGAAACCAAGTGCCTTATGGACGGGAAATCATCGTCAATAAGTAAACAAAAGCGGAGCGGAAGACAAAGTTTTAAATTAAACCTCACGTGTGCAGCCATCTGGTTTTAATATCCACCCACCTCTTGTGCAAATAAAGGTGGCACCGTTGTTTTTGCTTCTTTTTTTCCACCTTGGGGTCAAATTCGTTTCAACAAACGCTGAAATGCAGAAATAAAATAAGCAACTTTTTTCAGTAGTGGAAAGCTTGGCAGTGAAAAAAAAGTCTATTAAAAACTGAGTGCACAATAAAAATTGCGCTTGTTAAGGAAGTTGCGTGGGGATGAGGGTGAATCTGGACGGGGTTGTTGTTGGAATGCCTTTCTCTATGCGGAGAAAGTAATGAAATGCCTTAATCCTGGCAAACTATATACCAGAGAAGCTCACATAAAACTGCATCTCTGTTTACAAATATATTAAATTTATACTACTTTCTGTATTCGCTCTTAGAATTACTATTTTGAAGACCCCTATTTCAGATCATCAAGATAAACAATTTGCTATTGTAGTCATAACAAATTATAGTAGACTTTAAGTGATAGTCATATGTTCCATACACATGATTTTCTCCACCCTTCTTCAAACACTTATTGCTCTATGTACTTGAAGATAAACATTATCTTATTGTAGTTAAAAGGAAATACAGTAGACTGTAAGTTATAATCAAATGATTATGTAGGTGGCTTTCTTTACGCTTGTAGAAACACTTACTGCTCTACCTACTTCAAGTTACACAATTTCTTATTGTAGTTACAAGGAATAGAGTAGACTTTAAGTGATAGTTAAATGTTTTATATACGTGGCTTTCTCTCCTCTTGTACAAACACTTATTGCTCTATCTACTCTAAGATAAACATTATCTTACGCTAGTTACAAGAGAATAGAGTAGAGTTTAAGTGACAGTCAAATGTTTTTATACATGACTTTCTCTACGCTTGTACAAAATATTATTCCTCTACCTACTTCAAGTTAAACATTATCTTACTAGCCCAGGTATTCTTTCATGGTTCAATTCTTTAGACTCCTAGTGGGACATAGAATAATCGAAGGTTTTTGAAGTGGTGATATATTATAATTAACATCAATGGATCGGGAATGACTCTCTCTCAAAACACAAACAACTGATGCGTTAATTATTTAATAAAAGCATCCTCCGAAACATCTGACAATAGAATCACCTGTACGGGATCATTTCCGTGACAGTTTTTGATGTATAACTTTTGTGCACGCTTCAAAGGAAGAGGAACTTTGCACTGCAAGCTCTGTCAACATTTTTATATCATTTTGTATATCCAGGAAGGCTAACGTATCATTTAGCTTCCTGTTGGAAGACAAACCTAGTAGGTTTGGAGATAAAACGTAAAACTAGGGAAAATCCGTAATAGAAGGTAGAAGGGTGATTTGAATCTGAGTAAAATGAAAATCAGATAACAAAATTCTAGAAAGAAATAATTTAAATGAGTTTAGGGAAAGACTTGTTAAAAAAATAATCAACTTCCACTTGCCCACCAGGTATATAAAAGATAAGATTGTCTAGTGATGGGGATCCAATATTCAATATTATATCTTCTGACGTGAAATATTAATTGAGGAATGAAGAAGGTATTTACGTTTGGTGATCCAAATCCAAAATGGTTTCACAGGAAAGACTCTTATGTTTATAATGAGTTAAATTTTATTTTATGGCTAAACTGTAATGTTTGTTGGTATTAATATATGGTAGGATTATTTGGAAACCTGAGGAGGAACAGAAGTGCTGTTTTGCTGTTTTTTGTTGAAAATATGGAAAAGTAAATGAACGATACCGAGTAGATATAATCATGTGTAGTGCCAGAGTGTACTTGTGGTGGTGAATCCTTCACTGATTCGAAATTGTGAGTGAAGAGAGGGATGTAAATGCTTGACGAGGAAGACGTTTGACCACTGACCCGGATATGACAGATTGCGACGCCGAGGCGCAAATCCCCGGTCCTGATTGCTCTGTTGTTGCGTCTTTTCCAACGACAGCTAAATCCTTCTCTCGTTCTTTGACAGCTTTTACCTGCACACTGGCGTCCTTCGCTTGTTTTGTACCGGGTGGCCATACTCTACCTGCTAATACATGCCAACCAAGTATTTTATACACACAATATTGTTGCGCTTTTTTCAAAAATTCTGTTTAAAGCGACATTTTAATACTCTTTCACTTCGAATAGAAACTAAAGTTTTAATTTTCCGGGAAAATGTGAGTCAGATTTAAAATAAAATATAGCACAGGGCTGGGTTAATGGTGACCCATTCCTCAGATCAGCAGCGCCCATAGGGGGAATTCTGTGGTTCAAATACCGACTATAGAATTGTAGTTTATGTTTCTCGGTTGTACCTATATTGTATTTGTGCAACAAGAATCAATTATAATTAAGTGACTGTCAATTATCATTATCATTTATAGCTCATTTGTTCTGAAAATATAAGGAACAAAATTTTAGTCAAAATCGATGCATCAGCTTTTGAGAAACCAACGTTTTAAAACATGTGGTCTTTGGTAAAAGGATCTTCTTGAAATGTTAAATAAAATGAAAAGCCTGCACAAAGCACAAAGCTTTCTACAGAAACCATTCTCCTCTAATATTTTCCTTATAGAATAAATAGATGTAAACTGAAAAACTAACACCTTTTAAGTATCAATCAGGCGCACTTAAGCTCTCAAATGTTGTATGGGTTCTTTGAATCACACAAGTCAAGCTTTATTCACTTATTACCAAACAGCTTCTGCACAGCAAACTTGAAGTTAAACATTATGTTATTGTAGTTACAAGGGTATACAGTAGACTTTAAGTGATAGTGAAATGTTTTATATACTTGACTTTCTCTACTCTTGTACAAACATTTATTGCTCTATCTACTTCCATATAAACATTATTGTATTATAGTTACAAGGGAATACAGTAGACTTTAAGTGATAGTCAAATGTGTTATACATATGACCCCTTCTACTCTTGTTCAAACACTTATTACTCTATCTACTTCAAAATAAACAATATCTTATTGTAGGTACAAGGGAATACAGTAGACTTTAAGTGATAGTCAAATGTTTTATATATATGACTCTCTCTACTCTTATACAAACACTTATTACTTTATCTACTTCAAAATAAACATTACCTTATTGTAGTTACAAGGGAATACACTAGACTTTAAGTGATATTCAAATGTTTTATATACTTTAACTTCTCTACTCTTGTACAAACACTTGTTGCTCTATTTACTTCAAGATAAACATTATCTTATTGTAGTTACAAGGCAACAACGTGGAGTTTAAGTGATAGGCAAATGTTTTAAATGTGGTTGACCAGGCGGCGTCTTTGTATTTAGATGCTCCTTATATATCCAGGAGTTGAGAGGTGATCAAGGCCTTGCTATTTGAGAAAAGAGTTGGAAAGTTTAGACAAGAAACAGGCAATATCTAGGAAATGGATCATTCTACAGAAATATTAAATTGGTGTTTTAACCAGAATTGTATCAGGATTGCCCCGTAGCTCAGACGGCCGAGCTAGGAGTCCTGGGTTCGATTTCCAGCTTTGGGAATGGCAATAATTTCTCATCATCCCCAGAGAATGGAAGCATGAATGAGTGAGTGTATTTTGGTGTGAAATAATGATTAAAGTAGAAACCCAACGTATACGAGTTAACACATTCGGTATGTTCCAAAGGACAACGGCCGCCAATATGACCATAGCAGTTAAATGCGGGGTATAATTGGAACAGTTTATTAGTTTCGAAAATATCTTTTAGTGTGGAGAGGGGTTCTGATGATAATTCCTAAAGTTCAAGACATAAATTTTTTATTATTATTGTTACGTTTTTAAGCTTTGAGACCTTTGAGGAATTTTTTTCGGTAAAATCCTGATATGGACCCTTTTCTATTAAATACAGCATTATAATTAGAAGAGAGAATAATAAGAAATTTTGAGGCACTGAGACGTAAAAGTCATAAATATATAACTTTAATGACTCATACATTGTGGACATAATGCATCCAGGTTTATTGGTGCGGGGTAGCGTCCCTTGTGTCTTACTTCCCAGATATAATAAGATAAGCCGTTAGTGGATACAGGGCATGCAATCAAACACGTGTCGCCCGTCCCTGCGGGTTTCGTCACCCGTTCCTGAGTCACGCTAGTAACAAACTTCTGCTCCCATAAAACCGTGAACTTCGTAACATGCCACGTTAATAGGAGGTCATAAGCTGTTAATTTTATTATTTACTATCAGAATCTGCAACTAACTAATCAGAATCTAACTTCCCCCTCCTTCTCTCCCACTTCCCAGTCTCTTCCCCCTTGCTTTCCCTCTCCATATGCTTTTACCGCCAGAGAGAAGAAGCAGTTTTTCTTAGAATGGCTGCAAAATAAGAATGAACATGGGTTGAGCCAATACGGTCATCCAACTGTCTTGGCATTGCCAATTCCATGCCAAGCGGGCGACAGATATATCTCTCTTCGTCTCACCAAATCATCCTAGCAAGTATCATACAGCTGCCGAGATGTACAGTGATGCAGATGCTGACAGAGAAGTTCGCTTAATATTTCACCATGTTTGTGAGAACATATACAATCATTATCGCATAATCTGAACCTTAAAACCTTATTTTTATATTACACATACTCTAAGACCATGCCTGCTCCATATTCTTGCTCAGGTTTCCCTCATCTTTCTTTTCCTTTTCTTACTTCTAGCTCTACTTTCAAGCAACTGAGCTGTTCTTTTTGCCTCTGAGAGTCGACGCACATATATTTTTAGACATGCTGCCGTCATATTTTCACTATCCTTTATACCCATTTTTGTCATCACTTTATGCCTACCACTGCACCCATCATTGTAACAAATAACGCTATCGTATGCACCAATTTATAAAGTTTTTGGCCCAACATGCACAGTTTTTAGAATTCTTTCCCATATTATGTCATGAAAAATTTCAATTTGTTTTGGGTGCAAAAACACGGCTAAAGAAGCCGGAAGTTGACCATAGAGAAACAAACGAGTGAAGCAGCGGGAAGCAGAGAGACCAACACGTAAATCAAAATTTACCACATGTTTCTAAGTGGATTAATTCAGAAATTTCAAGTTCTGGAAGTATGTTGAGATAAATGTGTATGCAGAAGATCAGAAAGTGGGCGTGTCATTGCGCCGCCATCTTTAAATTGATGGATTAAAGGCTTTTAATACCAGCTGACACCCTATGTTATCGGACCCTTGGTACTCATGGTACCTCTGACGTTATTACAGGAACCTCGGGCCGAAATGCCGGGCCCCTCCAGTAGGGGAGTTGTTCGGATTGGGTTGGACTCGAGGGGGCAGTGTGTTCCCATCACCCACGGGGTTTTGGGTACCTCCGGCCAGGCCACGGCCGCCCGGAGGGGGTAGAGGGTTGCCTAACAAGTCCCGGTACTAGCCTGCAGAGATGGTAGAAGGTGCTAGATCATCAGGCGGCCCCACCGAGTATTTTGGTAGTCTTCCCTGCGGGGTTGACGCGCGTAAGTTGCGTATCGACTTCCATCCCGTCTTGACGTTGTGCTCAGCGGGGGCATTTTTAAGAAATCAGGTATTGCGCTATGGAAAGAGCCCCGGAGTATTCATCGCTCCCGGGTAGAAGGAAGACCGGATCCTTGGTCCTACGAGTCCAGGACTAATGGCAGTAGATCCTGTGATGATGATGATGATGATGATGATGATGATGATGATGATGATGATGATGATGATGATGATGATGATGATGATGATGATGATGATGATGATGATGATGATGATGATGATGATGATGATGATGATGATGATGATGATGATGATGATGATGATGATGATGATGATGATGATGATGATGATGATGATGATGATGATGATGATGATATAAGGGCGGTGAACTACGGCGGTCATCAGCGCCCTTTAAAAAACTGGTCATGGCAAAAGCCAGAAATAAAACCTTCTAAAAACTATACAAGTGTAACAAAACCTATTAAAAATACACGTACATAAAAAAACATCAATCAAAACCTACTAAAAATTTCGTTCACTAAATCCTAAACTCTAAACTAGAAAAGAATCTAAAAACCTTCTCCACGGGTCTCCACGCACGGCCTACACGTGGGTGGGTCTGTTGACCGTCTCCCTCAACCACGAAGAGGAGCCAACACGAGGGAGAGTGTTGGCTCGGGACCTCGGATGCGCCAAACCCGTACTTACCGAAGTAGGCCCCTGGGGGGAGGGAGTAGATCCTCTGCACATAACTAACTATATATATCATGTAAAAGCTGAGGAATTATATAATTTTTTATTTTTTAACACTAAAAATAAAAAAATCGTTTTTTTTTTTTTGTGGCCCATCGACCTCCCAGTCCCCTTAATGTAGGCGTAAGTTCTGTCTGCAAAAAGGAACTTTTTATTAATTAAATATATATATATATATATATATATATATATATATGATTTGCAATTTCTTAAATAACAAAGAGCACTGTAAGTCCAGGTTTACGCTCTAGACACCTGGACCTAAGCTCGCAGATTAAAATAAATTAATGAATATTGAGGGAGATGCACCAAGTTCCAAACCATTTAGTGAGGCGATCAAGAGAGAGCTGTAAGGTTCGTACAGCAGAATGTAGATTGAAGTGAGAGTAAAATAATACTGTGTCGTCAGCATACAGGGGAATTCAGGTTGGAGCCATATCTGGAATATCGGAGGTGTAAATACTAAACAGCGTTGGTGCCAGTATTGAACCTTAATTTTCAAATATGTCGTTATTCATTTTTTTAGCTCTTGGCAGTAGAAAGAAAATAGAACATAGCAACCAAATTTTAAACATTTGACTATCGCCCTAGTTAGGTATCGTTGTTTCTACTATGAATGTTATAACTGTGGGATACAAACTTGGAATATAGAAAACGTGTAAACGCGTTCTTACGCGTTCTCTTTCTCTCTCGCTCTTGTTTCTGTCACTGTTGCGTTAAATTGCGTTCCGCTTTCGCTTTAAAACACCTGGCCACTTTTATTCGCATGTCTTCCCCTTCCTTTGTGCATATATGTGTCTTTAAACATTAATATAGTAATTCAAAATTAGTAGCGGAGCACAAAGCTACCCCTCGCTACAAAGGGAGGAAACATAAAGAAGGAAAAAAAAAAAAAAGAACAAACGGGAGAAAAAGCTGAAAGAATTAGAGCAAAAAATAGAAGCTACCAGGCGAGTCGAGTTATAATGATGATTTACCTCTTTCACATGTAGGGCTCAGTGCGACAGCATCAAAAAATACCTAAACTCTTCAACTAGAATACAAGTATGGACCATGTGAATAACCATTAAGGCAGAAAATTCCACAAATTTGCACATTTTTTCCAAAATTATTTGGCTCATAAGATTATTTTTTACAAAAGTCATGTAGTGGGAAGGGAATTTCTGAGGACATTCACAGAATATTTAAAATTTGCATTTCTTTGTACATGAAAATATATAAAACACTTGGGACGTTTTTATAAAATTTAAAGTTCTCATTTCCACTTAAAGAGGTATGCCTTGGAGGAGGGTCTTCAAAACCTTGAAAAGCTCCGAACAAAACTGGAGGAACGGTAAAATATATACTCCACATGTTCTACACATCCCCTCTCTCTTTTCTGGGAGACATTAATAATATTGCGTATATTTCTTCTCGGGGAATATTACTGTGTAACTGTAAATTAAAACATCACGTATATAAATTACGTTTGTGTCTAGTGAGGTGTGTTCAGAAACTCATTTCGTTTTCACAGAGTTGCGTGGGAGGTTATTTGCTGTTCTCTTTGATGTGGTATCACCAACCAGTTCTTCTCAATATTTATCGAAACCTCCTCCTGAACAGACTCGTGTATCACGTTGGGGCTTCAAAATGAGGAAATAAAACAGAGAAGAGTCTGTTTCCTGTAAACAGAGTCATAACCTATACTACATGCGTTCTTATAAATCACAGACAAAAGAATAACTATCTTGCGATTCTAATTTGTTTTCTAAAAGAGCATAACTTGCATTAAAAACAATTGAAGCGGTCAGAAGCAGAAGTTGCTAAGTCATTCCTTCAAAATTGTGCAGGAGGGTTGATGAAAGTTTTAAAAAGTAATTTTAAATACCAAAAATAGTAATGCAAATGTAAGGTTTTTATGTGATGCGTCCGTTTGTAGGTACAAATTACAGTGTTGAAGTGTTTCTCATGGTCTGACATATGTAGCATGTGTGAAATGATATTTTATTATTAGGACTTAACAACTTTTAATTTAAAATGGATGAAAATATGTTACGTCACTTGACTTAACAGCTTCTGATTCTTAATGTTAGAGGTTTTCCATTATACAATATTATAATATGTAGCAATGAATAAACTGTTGCTTTATTTGCACACATTCATCTCTACTATGCACTATTTCAGTATGCACTGACATGGATTGACATTCTACATTGTTATCAAAACATCACTGCATCTCTACTACATCATCATCTACATTACTTCCATATGTCATCGAGTCATAAAATGTGACACCTTCTGGCAGAGTGATATGTTCCGTAGTGAACGAGCATCGTAATATTTTGCCTTCTTGAATTTAGGAAGCCTATCTAGTGTGTTTTTCGCACTATCACATGCCTTGTGTAAGTCCTGCAACCTCACTCCTCTCCTCAAAAGAGACTAGGGACGGTAAAGCGAGGAAGACATTGTTTGACGAACTTCTGATACACATCCTCTTTGGAAATACACACCCCGGATTAAAGTGAATTCAGGAATACTTCTTACGAGGACATGGTCGAGGGCTTCCTTGAAATAAAACCTTCAACAACTGGAGTGCCATCATGTTCCCCGTTATCGGTCAGTGGACGTTTGACATGGACAACATCAACGGGATTCTTCCGTAGTACACTTGAGAAATGTCTAAGGTCTAAAAATCTAATCCAAAATGTATCAACAGCTGATATGAAAGGGCTTGAGTGACACAGTGTAGTTGCACAAACATACAGCCAATACGACAACAACTTAACAAAATATAACTCGAAAAGTTTGACTTAACAACTTTTATTTCTGAAAGTGATGCCCATTCATCATGCCAGGGTCATAATATGTTCTACTTAACATCTTCTAATCCGCAAATATTTTAGCACTATTACAAAATATGAGTGCTTCAATTTGTTTTGTAAAATAACATAACTTGCATTAAAGTCAATTGTAAATGCAAGGATGGTCTGGAAAGTTCTTGGCCTGAGAGTGAAGAGTGACAGCTAATTCTTTCAAAGTAGTTTTATTTTTCAACACAATCTCCCCTATTATGAATTAATTTTGTCCAGCGCTGCTCCTATCCGATTAGCCCCTCTCGGTAGTGTCCTCTGGAAGTGCTGCTAAGTATCCATTTACAGCCGCAATTGCTTTTTCTTTGGACAAAAAGCTCCAACCAGCGAAGAGTTTCTTCAGTTTTGGAAACCAACGAAGTCCGAGGGAAACAAATCTGGGGAATATTGCAGACCTCTCAATATCTCAATTGCCAAAATACTTTTCTGGGCTGGTGCATTGTCCTGGGGGAAATCAACGTCTTTTTTTTCAGCCCGGGTCTGTTTCCACGAATGCTTGCATTCGCTTTAGCTAGAAGTTGAGAGAATAATTCTCCAGTAATGGTTTTACCTTTTTCGACATACTCAATCAACAAAATTCCTTTGGCATCCCAAAACAACGACGCCATGATCTTTCCTGCAGGTGGCACTGTTCTCGGTTTCTTTGGAGCTGAAGAAGCAGATTTTGTCCACTACCTCGACTGCTGCATGGATTCGGGTGTGAAGGGCGTATCCTTGTTTCATCCATTGTGACGTAACGTTACAAAAGTCACTTCTGTGTTTCTTAAAATGCCAAGGACTTTCCAGAATCAGTCGTGCGAATGCGATTCCTATCTACAGTGAGGTTAGGTGGCACCCATGTTGCACGAAGCGTTTTCATGTTTAATTCCTGATGCAACATGTGACCAGTACGTTCCTTTGAAATTCCAAGAGCATCTGCACTCTTGTACGCTGATCTTCCAAAGCTATTTCATGTACTTTTTCAATGATTTCCGGTGTGGTTACAGTTTTTGGAAGTCCTTTGCGTGGATCGCTTTGGACGCTTTTACGGCCGTGTTTAAAATCGGCCATCCATTTCTCTACAGTGGAAACTGAAGGTGAATAGTCACCATACACATTTACAATCCTCAAATGAACATCTGCAGTTGTTGAACATTCTTTTAGGAAGAATTTTATCACAGCACCATACTCGAATTTCTCCATGTTCAAAGCAATGCGCACTTTCACTGCTACAAACAACTGCCTGCAGTCAACTATTATCTGTAATGACTTGCAATCTTACCTAAGGCCTATTAACATATTTACCCACGTAATGAAACAATCATGTAAGTAGTGACGCGAATTTTGGGTTAGGCTGAGAGCTTCTGAAACAATCCTCTGATTTGATTACGTTAGCCACCGTACCAGAGTAGCTACAAAATAAGAATAAACGTAGGTTGAGCCAATACGTTTATCGTACTGCCTTGGCGATACCAGTTCCACGTCTAGCGGACAACAGATGATGCAAATGCATCTGTCTTTGTCTTAACATAGCAAATATCTTACAAATACTGAGAGAGAAGTTCGCTTAATGTTTCAGCATGTGTGTGAGAACATATACAATGATTATCGCATAATCTGAACCTTAAAGCCTTGAACTGGAGAACAGTTCGCTTACGTAGCTATCGTTCATATGCACACAAAACAAATTATACAATTTAGATGTGTTCGACGAAAATAGGTATTTGCTACAGTGAAACAAAGTAGTGACGTTTCAATGATTTGTGAATATAGTTTCTATTTAAATTATGCCATATTTCTCTACTGTCTGTAATGCCTTTTAAACCAATTTTTTTCATTATAATACTTAATGAATACGGAAGATATAAATGTGTATTTATGAAGCACTTTTACACCCTGAATTTCATGTACTAATGCTGTGTAGTGTGCGCAGAAATTTTAGTCTTGCAGCAACAATATCACTTCTTTCAAGCACAAATTTGCGGCCATTATTGCTTCTGCTATATTGGCACCCAAGGGATTTCAGAATATTATGCATAGAAAATACAGAATCCGTATATTATATTTCCCCCCTCATTAAATTGGTCATACCTCTGGCAGTTGTATATTCACTCTTGTCATATAAATCATAAATTGTTCTACATGAAACACATTTTTGAAAATTGCATAAGTTGGTCGTTTGCTTTTAACTGCTTGATGTTACCGTGGAGATCTAAATATAGAAATTTCTCCTAATTTGGTAAACTGTCTTCTTTAACAATGTTCGTCACAGTAGAAGCACTCACATGACAAGCCTGTAGCATTAATTCTCGAATCTGAGAGAAATTTGTGCTTTGGAAAACGTCTTTAACTGACAACTGACAACTATTTCTGGTCTTCTTATGTAAACTCTTACGGGTACTTTTGCAGTTACCACTAGGTGCACCAGTACTAGTCTTGTTAAGGGGTATATTTACTAACTTTGAAATACACGTGTGCACTCTTAAAAGATCACTACTTTACTCAAGACAAATAGAAAATGCAACTGCAGTATAGCACGTGTGTGATTTTCTTCACTGACAGTTAATGATTCTTTTGTTTCTAGTCAGACGTCTTATGTTTCCATATCTCCAAAACCAGATGTGCTACAAACATGGGGTTTGTGCAGTAATCCTCAGAAAAAATAGCTCTGTAATATGGGAAAAACAAAATAATTCTTTAATTTGGTATCTTTAGATCGTGTACAGAAATTAGCTGTATGGTACCGCAAAGCGAGCTAGTATGCCTGCTTAACTGTACAACGTAGCACACACCGCATTGGTTATAAGCGGTAGATCAGCCACGCCAAGCCCCGCCTTATTTTCATTCCTATTTTGTACAAGGAAACATAAGCTTTGAAGTAATTGTACTTTTGTGTACAACACAAAATGAATTACTAATTTTGAATCTCTTTGATTTCAGGTAAGAGTGTTTGAACTTCCAAGCTTCGTGGGATTAATATGTAAGTTTTAACCTAGATTAACAATTTGTAAATAATTTTCTAAGTTTAATTCTATCTGGATATACATATTTATTTTACGTTTAAATGCTTGTTTTGCTAATTCTCGTTGTTTAAGTTGATGATAGTAGTTCCTAATATTACTTGTTCTTCAGTGGTGTCTATTACTGCCGTGAACACAGCTTCGTGAGGCGTTCTACTGGCGTACATTTCATTTGCACTTATAATTACTTATGCATACCTGAATATCTTTAACATTTCTCAGTTTGAAAGCTATTTTCAAATTAAAGAAATGTCTGAGCATAAATTTAACTACTGTTTAATTGCAAAGCTTTTGTTTTTTGGTATTCTCTCCAGAATTGCCTCAAAAGTTCCGCTTAAAATGCCACAAGTTAAAGGAATTTCGTGAAACAAGATGCTACTACCTTAACAATTAAGCTGATCATTCCTTGTTTAGTTTATAAACGGTCTTTCACAACAATGCTCACTTATTCACTTTTTAACTTCGGAATTTGTTGCCTAGGCGAGTGTTGTTCCACTTTAATAATTTGTTTTACTTCTGTCTGTTTTGTGTATTATACCAGCCACAACGAGTCGCATACTTTTCGTGCCCGCGTAGCACATTCTCTGTCTGTAACGTTGGTCACACTGACTAGATATTAGTTGCACAATCAGACCAACCCTCATATCTTAATTTTAACGGGAGAGTGATTACAGCTAATTGCTGCGTCGATCAAATGTCTTTATGATCGGCATCCCCAGAGGTAATTCGAATAAATTGCACTTTTAATTGAAGTTCCCAACGACTGCGTATTTCAAATTAAAGGGATGTGTTCGAGCTACCGGTAATTAATCTGCTACTAATATCTTCCACCATCCGACCCAACCTCATGCGCTCTTGCTAATATTTCTCTCCCACCGTCGAACAAATGCACTCACATTACTTTCTCTACCCTTACACAAACACTTGTTCCTCTATCTACTTCTAGATAAACATTATGCTATTGTAATTACAAGGCAATACAGTAGACTTTAAGTGACAGTCAAATGTTTTATAACTGGTTCTCTAGGTGACTTGCATGTAATTATACTCTCTTTGTGTGTAATGGCGGCGGCAAAGGAAGACATGGCAGGGAAGATCCGATTTCGTAACAGCTACAGATTAAATCACCTCAGTGGTGGCTCGCTAAAGTGGCTACGAGGGTCGTCTGATAAGTCTGGTAAAAGAACAGTGCCAACAGTGAATACCGAAATTGTCACAAGGTCGGCCAGCAGAGGAACGTAGAAGGGAAACGTCGTGTGCACGTCGGAGAAATTACTAGCAGAGCAAGCACGTGAATGGAACGGAGAGCTAAAGGAACATTAAGGAGATGTACTTACTCTATGTATTTCTTAAAAAGAGGAGTTGGCTGAATGTTGGCACTGAGCCTACAATTTTAAAGACAAATAGAATGATTTGAATTCAACGCTGTTAGAATATCCATATGAGCAGAAACTAATAAGTGATATATACTGTGACTTTGTGGGTTCGTGAAATTAAAAGTCCAATTGCACAAACTTAAAATGTTATTTATTTCCACTGAATTACAGTTCGAACGTTTGCCGATTACATGGAATTACGTAGCGTACACAATTACAATTCACCAGTTCGAATGACACAGGTCCACCCTACACTCGCAATTCCCTACAACTCCTCAGATGCACGTACACAGTCTTGCAGTCCGTTCACTAGCACGGTGCTCCTCCAGCTGACTTGCCAACTGCAGGCCTTTTTATAGGAATATCGCTGTTTCTGGAAGTCTCGCTGTTCATTGTATCATCCTGAAGGTTCCAGACGACAGGGGGAGGGAAAAGCGATGGCTAGTGATGTTTTTCCAACCATCCCCTCATTAGCGCCAGAGGATAAATGGGTAGGCGTGGGCGAATGCTTCCTGGCCCTCACTCAGCCGTCAGTTGGTTGTGCCTGCCGATAATTGGGTGACAATATGATATTTTTGGTGTGGAGCTGGACTTGGAACTTGTACAAACATAATCTCTTCTCTGTATGCTTCAGATAGGGCGCTCGCCAGAAGGGAGCGGTGAGTTGAGGGGATTCAAAGCAGGCCGAAGTGAAGAGAAAGCTAAGAGTATCTTAGGTTATCTAAAAAAAGTATTGAAACATTCCAGTAGTGACTCGTACAGACGGCTTCCTCCTCTTAAATATAAAATCCTGCTCACCTACACCCTCCTCTGATACGTAGGTACTGCATTGCAACTCCAATTGGAAAAGGCTTATTTTTTTCTCTTTTGCAGTGCTACAGGCTGATTTACTTCAAGTGACGTATCTGTCTTCTCCCATCTGGCCTTATTCATTAATTTATACAAGGCGGCTCTACTGCTCTTTATCTCTGGCATTCTAAAACAGTAAAGTAATGCAGTATGATATAAAAGAATATAGGTGCATTAACCTCTTTAATTTCGCAATACAGAATTGTTGTATGTAGGTTTACAGATATAAACTTTTATTATAACTTAAGGTGTAATTTTCAGCACAAATGGACACTCGAGTATGATCAATGTAATACAGAGAGGAGAAAACCTAACAATAATCACTTTAAACGTCAAATATCACTTATAAAATACCAGAACAACACAAGGAAACATTACAAAGTATTTCGAGTCATTACACAGGAAGTACATTAGGGAAAGGACTAAAAAATCTGGCAAAATTACTCACATCTAGGTAAATCATATGAAAGCTTGTAAAACTAGACTATGGCGACTTAATGCTATTTTAACGTGCATTTAAAATCAAATCATTTTTAAGTACTGTGCATTCAAACATGTGCGCGTGCCATTTAAGGCATAGACAGGCATTTACTCAGCGTAGAGATTTAAAAATGGCGTCCAAAACAGGTATTGCGTTTGTCCTTCAAGCATGAAACTTTATATACAAGTAAATTCAATTTTGGTGCATGATGTACAACAAAAATCAATTTTTTCACGAAAATGACTAAAACAGTACTTCTGTACCCCCTTAAATAGGTGATACAGACGACCATGAGGAAAGATAGAGTGAAACTTAGAAAGAAGAAACTCAGGCGAGGCAACTGTCCTTCCTATCATCCCGGTAAACCCACGAAAAATCCATGTTTGAGGAAGGTCGAACTCGGTAATTGAATCCAAACGTCAACTGGATATAAACCATTAAACATCCAGTTGGCAAAACAATAAACCGTAAACAATTATGTTAATGGATTTGAGGGAACGTTAATGTTTCAATATTTTGTGAATTATTAAAGCTACGCGGGCACTTAGGTCGGTAATCGATACGAACTATCGTGGGAAATACGGCCCACTGACTCATTTATAATGAGCCTTGGAGGCCACGTGCCATCTCACCTTCATTAGCTTCACGTCACGTGTTTGAACCTGCCCGAAGGATGGTAATTTTACTGTGTAAATAAATAAATGAATAACAGCGCAACCTGAGTGCCGTAATTTTGTCCTGCAAAGAGTTTTATCACACTAAAGTAAATCTTATGACACAGTTGTTTAAGTGGGCATGTAAGTTCAATAAGCTAAATTCGCACGATATTTTCTACCATTCTTCTCTGGTAAATATATATTGATATCGATTCCATATCTTGATTGATGTCCTTTTTTAAATAATGTAGGATTTGAAGTAAAAGTTATTGACTAGGAAAACTATTGCAACTCATTTCCTCATACCGAAATTTCTCTGGAAATAACATGAATAAAAAGAAAATAAATAGACGCGTAAATTCTTAAATGGTCCAATGGTTGCCTCACGAATTTCATTTAACAAATGAATTCCTACATTCTGTATTCCTAATAAGCGTTTGCATTTTTAAAATCCTCTTGATTTTCTTAAAAATGACATCACTTTAATTGACTTGATCCATGTAGAAATTACGACATATGAAAAGTTATGCCAATGTTATGAATTTTTTAAACTCATAAAATTAATGTATTCAAATGAAAGACAAAACAGTAGATATTGTTTAAAAGCAACTTACGTCAAAGCATTTCTTCGTAGAATGCAAAATTTCGAGACAGGGTTATTATTGTTCTGAAACTTTCAAAATTTATACTGTTATCCAATAACAAGTCATTATTAGTTTTTTTATTTCTTAAACATACAACGAGATGTCTCAACAAGACTACCATTTGTAAAACACCTAGTCAAATGTTAAAGTCTACTGAATTACTCAAAGTCTACTATATTAAAGTCTACTATATTATTTAAAGTCTACTGTATTTCCCTTGTAACTATTGTAAGAAGAGTTTGTCATGAAGTAGATGGAGCAGTAAGTGTTTGTACAAAAGTAGAGAAACTCATCTATATAAAGCACTTGACTATCAGTTTAAGTCTCTATATTCCCTTGTAACTACAATAAGATAATGTTTATCTTGAAGTAGATAGAGGAATAAGCGTTTTTACAAGTGTAGAGAAAGTCATGTATATAAAACATTTGACTATCACTTAAAGTCCACTGTATTCCCTTGTAACTATTATAAGATAATGTTTATCTTGAAGTAGAAGGAGCAATAAGTATATACAAATATAACATTTTGGAACTTAAAACTTCGCTTATCTGATTAGAAATGATGATTTTCTTATAAATTGTTCTTGGGTTAATAGATATTTTCAATTTTTTTTAACGAAATTGGTATAATTTTAGTACCTCAAAATAAATATAGTATTAACATTTATTGCATTTCTCTGAAAAAGGGAAAATTCCTAATTATAAAAAATCTACTATTTATCATTTTAAATGTTTATATTGTGATAAAGTTTATACTGCAGGGACAATACGTGATTTAGAAACCAGAATGGAAGAACATTTTCGTAGCATTAAGTATAAACAGACTGATAAATCGGCCGTAGCAGATCAATGTTGGTCATTTGACCACGAAATGAATCCAGAAGTTAAATCATTAAAGCAATTAAATGATCCGATAGATTTAATGGTTTGAGAAAATATATTTATTTTAAAAACAAATATCGCGTAATGAATTTTGAAATACCGCAGTCGTTTCTGTTTTTAAATTTGTTTCATTTTCAGATTTTGGTAGTAATAACAAGAACATATTAACATCTATCGTTCCTAACGATGACAATAGCTTTGTTTCCCGTTGAATAAATGTAAAAGTTTACATGAAATCTCGATCCCAAACAATTTATAAAAAATAATCGTAATTTCTTATAAGAATAGTGAAGTTTTAAGTTACAAATTGTTATATTGGTATATATTTGTTTGATTTACTGTTAGTAGCTTCATATTTTACGTATTTACTGCAATAAATGTTTGTAGAAAAATAGAAAAAGTCGCGTATGTAAAACATTTGACTGTCACATAAAGTCTACTGTATTCCCTTGTAACTACAATAAGATAATGTTTATCTTGACGTGGATAGAGCAATCAGTATTTGTACAAGAGGAGAGAAGGTCATGTGAGTGTAACACATGATATTTTTATTGAACCGTCAGGAGAAAGTGAACTAGAAAGTGAGCAGCTGCAAGAGTTGGTCTAATAACGCCGGAAAACAACTGCAAGTTTGAAGAAGCGAGCAATACAAATAGTTGTACAGAGTAATAACGAACATATGTCTCAAAAACTCAGCGCCAATTCCGGAGAAGAACAAATAACAACAAGTTCCGCTTCGCCGGTGCTGCCAAAAACAACAAAGTACCATTAGTTACAAACTAACGAACAAAGAACAGTCGCACCATATTCGTTTCTCTTTTCATTTTAATATATAAATCCAACAACATTATTTTAAGTAAATCTTATGTGCTTGTCGATACTCAAATGACTTATAACTTGTTGTATGGGTGACGTCTCTGTAATTGTGTCCAAGAGATAAATAAAAGGAATGACTCTCAATATAACAAAAGTAATAGCGGTGGAAAATTAGTACAGATGGCAGGGAATTTCTCGGTGATGATCCACTCTATGAAAAATGCACTTAAAGTGCTCTGAAAATGTATCCATATAAAAAGTGCTTTGGAATTTTGAAATTCACTTGAAAATATAATGTTGTAGCCCCAGAAATTACAGAGCATAGTAAAAAATATGAAAATTGGGTACTAAATGGCAAAAGCATAGAAGTGGTCAATGAATTTGAGTAGTTAACAGTAAGGTTGAATAACAATGGAAAGTGGGGAGCACACAGTAGAAAAATTGAAACAAAAGGAAGGCTGGCAATGAATGGAATAAGAATATGCAAATACGAGCAAGAAATGACAACCAAGTGGTTAGAAAGAATGAACGAAGCACTAGTTGAATCCAAAATTTATGCAGTGGAGATCTGGGGGGGGGGGGGGGCACAGAGGTAAACAAAACGGTGAACCAAAACTACAGAAGGTTTCGTAAACAGCTACTAGGCTTACCAAGATCAGCACTAGGGAAGTAGCTGTAGTAGAATTAGGAAAGACAAGAAGAAATGGAATAACAATGGAAAGTATAATAACATTTTTGGTATAGGTCTTTGGCCAAAGAAGAAGGGGAAATTACAAAATTATGCATGAGACACAAAAAAAAAAACAAGATTAGAGAACTCAAATAGTTGGTGGGCAGAGATAGAAGGAATTATGGGAAAAAAATAGGAATGGGAGATATATGGAGATTAGAGGAAAGGAACACAAGCGATGCGGCTAAATTAGTATAATGCAGGATAGAAGATATAGAACGACAGGACTTATGGGGAAGTCTATAAAATATGAAATCATTACAATTTTACAAGCAAATAAAAAGAAATTGTGGACGAGAAACTTATGTAGATTGCTGCAATATGCAAGAGAGAGAAGGGTTAGCTTGGATGAGAACAGGAATAATATTTCTAAGAGGGATAAGAGGTAGTGAAAAAGGAATTTCTGTTGTGTGTGGGGGGAAGAAAGCATAGAACACTATGTAACAGAATGCGAGGAGGTTGCAATATGTAGAAGAAAGGTTTGGTATGAAATATGGGAAATGGTAGAGAAGAGGATAGTAGCTATAGAATTATTAACTGGCAGGGAGGAAAAGAAGGTAATAAGTGTTGGTGAGTTCTTGCAGAAAGTAAGAGAAAAATGGGTGAGAGATGTAAATAATATAAGAAAGGAAGATGAGGGGGAAGAAATGGTCTAATTAGGTAACAAGGAGGTATGGAGGTTAAGAGCTACCTGGCAGAGTAAAGACGACGGTGTCATATAAGCCAAGGTAGCAACAAGGTAAAAACTAATAAATGTAAAGAATATAAGAAAGGAAGACGAGTGGGAAGAAAGGGACTAATTAAGTAACAAGGATGCATGGAGGTTAAGAGCTACCTGGCAGAGCAGAAGACCAGGGTGTCATGTAAGCCAAGGTAGCAACAAGGTAAAGACAAATAAATGCAGCCAAATGTTGTAAATTGTAAAATTTTGGAATATGCATAACAAATATATCATACCATTAAAAACAGTATAACTTTTGATGGAAGGCAATACTTGAGCTGCGTAAGTGCACGTTTAGAGAAAGTAATATTAATGTGGCATACTTCCAGTGAAATTTGGATAGTTATCTGACTGCTGGAGGGACTGTAACGACGAGAGCAGAAGTCACCAGAGTTGAAGACAAGTTATGACTGAATTATACGAAGTGGGTAGTGTTTTTCTTGCTGGTCCAGAGTTAAGTGCATCTTCGTTCATTTGCATATTGAAATATTTGCTATGATAATTTGCTGGTGGGATGTACACAAGAAGTTTACTGCGAGGTCCGTAATTCAGACTTACATCTGCTATAGACGTGATTAATGACCTTATTTTGGTCCAGGACAAGAAACGTGCGGTTTGTTTGGAATTGCTAATTAAATGAGACACAAATTCCGCGTCGTTGATGACGAAATTCTCAGCAATATGACCTACATGTCGACGACAAGAGCGCATCTGGATAGCTCCATCATTCATATGTTTAGCATTTGGATCCCGTCTTATGACAAAACACTGACAAGAAAACAGTAGACTTCCGCGTCTATTATTCGACTACTGAAATGTATTCTAATACTAAACTCTAACGGTTAAATATTTCATTTGAAGTTATCAATTTTTATTAATTCTTAATAAACAAAATATATACAGGTTTGGATTCATTCCACCTGAAATTGCTTAAAAATTGCTTAAAAACCTGAATATTCGGAGAATATAATACACAATTGGGAGTTTACATTACATTATTTACATCTCAGGGAAAATGTTGGAAGTATCTTCCACCAGCATCTATTCATGCTTGCCCTCGTCTCACCATTTTATCTGAATTTTTAAGGAGATAATATCGAATTGAGATAAGGTTATTTCCAGCAAGATGAGGCAACGTGCCATACATCCAATGACACCATGGAACTTGTAACCAGTTTCTTTGATAATCGAAAAATCCCAAAAGGTCTGTGGTTCCCCAGATCACCTGACCTAACCTCACAGGAAAAGCAATAGGCCACGGAAATTGATGTTCTCAAGGAATCCATTAGAACAGGAGTAAGTAACATGAGCGAGGATACTGTAGAAACGTATTGTTGTAGTGGCCATTTTTACTTATGTACTACAGCCAAACAGTCGAAATCGAGAACCTACTGTAAATATGTGCTTGAGATTCTGTAAAAGAATTTAGGAAAATTATATGTGTAAGATTTTCTCACTCAGTGAATAAAATAAGTTCAAAAAAACTTTGTATTTAAGTTGGACATTTTCCTATGGTGACAAATTAAAATTTGCATCAGAATTCTTCCCCCAAAGCATTAATTACATGGAAAATATTTGCAAACCTTTGGCCCTCTATAACAATACATCAATAAATTGTTATGAAAATACTATATATTTAAAATATTTTCATTTCAATCGAAATAAATTCTTGTATTTTTGGGGAATGTCAAAGAAAACGTCTTCATTCTTAATGACTTTTGTATTACTGGTAAACTCTAAGAGATACACAAGGTATTACTACATAACTAAGCTACATCTTATTGCAGAGGAAGACAGCTTCGAGAGATGTGACGTATTTCAGCCGGGAGCGGGGCCTGCAGTGCGTGTGACGTTAGGCAAGAGCCGTAAGGTACCAAGTTGCCAATTTAAAAGGCGCTGTGATTGCAGAATCTGAGGTTTCAGTCAGGTGTGGCGTACTTGGAGACAACAATGTAGCTGTCACGTACCAAATGGAACTGTTAAAGTTACAGTGTGACGATTTATTGAAAGACAAATATACCTACAAGAAATACTTGGCTGATTTATACAAGAATGTCCCCCAAACCAGATTTCCGAAGTTGTATTCACTTGCCGCACGGACATTGTGTATGTTTGACTGGACATATGTTTGCGAACAATTTTTTTTATTTTTTTTTGTTATGAAATTAGCTAAGTCTGAACCCCGAAGTACCTGTCGGAACACAATCTAACATGCAGCCTTCGATTAAAAATTTCCAGACATTACGTCCGGACAATGATAAACAATTTAGACGAAAACGAAATAGAAAGCGTCGGAAAATATCTACGTAATTTTGTTCTGAATGGGTCTCCAGTAATTTGCAGATAAAATTACTTAATGTTATTTTTTTTATTTACCTTATAACATGCCTGACCTTCAGATAAACTACGACTTGAAGTTTTATATATTTTCTCATATCACTGAGTCAAAGTGTAATTGTGTGACCAATTGTGTAATTAAAGCAGTCAGCATTAATATTACAACACCGAAGATGTAAGTTGTACATATTATTAATACCCGATACTGTCCTGTCTTTTCTACGCTGTCGGAGTCCCACACATCAAACTATTTCCTTCCTCTTGCGCAACAGGAATCAGCGCGGTGACGTCACAGACTAACCTGCTATTGGTTCGGGGTCATATTTGGCGCCTAGATCTGATGGAGCTGACGTCACACCGCCACTATCTCTCTTCCCCTGTCCTAATGTAACTTCCAGGCGAACTAGTACTCCATGCTCTATATATTGTCACCAGAACGTTGGAACTCCCTATAGAGCCGGCCGGCAGTAGAGCCAGTCGGGGGGCATTCGTTTACGCCTACCCATCTGTCTTATAGCGCTAACGAAGGGATGGTTGGAAAAACATCACTGGCCGTCTCTTTCCCCGCCTCCTGCCGTCTGGAACCTTCGCGGTGATTCACTGAAAGGCGAGACTTCGAGAAACAGCGATATCCCTGTAAAAAGGGGGCTGCAGTTGGCGAGTTGAGTTCTTGGCGAGCAGCCGTGAGGAGCGCCCAGTGAGCGGACGGACTGCGTACGTGCATTGGAGGAGTGTACCTAATTGCGAGTGAAAGTGAAACTGTAACGGACGAACTGGTGAATTGTAATTGTGTGCGCTACGTAATTCTGTGTAATCGGCAAGTGTTACAACTGTAATTCGGTGGAAATAAAGAACATTTTAAATTTGTGCAATTGGATTTTTAATTACACGAACCCACAAGGTTACAATATTGCTAGTGTTTACGGATGTGTTTTATTACGACCTTTGTAACATCCTCAGCTAATGTTACGAACGTCTTAACAACACGCGCTCTTGGTTAACACTAACAATATATGGGGCATCGAGTGCTAGTGCGAATCAAAATTATATATAATTTATCAAAGCCCTTATTTTGGATGCATATCTTGTTAAAACACATCTTATATACAAATATTTTTGTGTAGTTTTAAGCTTTTTTGAGATATTCTCTTTTATTTGTCTGAAATTTCTAGTATCTATACTTTTCGCAAATAGGTTGATGTTCATTTTTTATCAACTTGTAACACAAGAATGATGTAATTACAAAGACGTGACCTATACAATCAGTTCTAAAATATTTAACTATCACATAAAATCTACTATATTCCATTTAACTACACTAGGATAATCTTTATCTTGAAGTAGATAGAGTAATAAGTATTTGTACAAGAGTAGAGAAAATCTTGTAAATAAAACATTTGACTATCACTTAAAGTCTACTGTATTCCCTTGTAACTCCAATAAGATAATGTTTATCTTGAAGTAGATAGAGGAACAAGTGTTTCTAAGTATAGCTTGCAATAATTTTTTATGGTTTTCTGTAAAGCAACCTTTACGTTTATCCTCACACAACGCTTCTTGCAAATTTAAACAAGAACCTATTCTGCGGAAAGAAAGAAAAACTTTCCGTACCTTTTTCACAAATAAGAGTAAGGAACGCTTATGAAGAGCTGATAAAAAGAAAGTGCGGAGAGAAAGGTCTTCTAGAAGCATCCTGCGCTTTACTTTTATTTTCTGGGAACGGGGAGGCGCGTGAAAGGAGAGGAAAAAACTTTGGCTAGGAGTAAGAAAACAGATAAGAGAAAATAAATAAACGGGGCGTTTGAAGACAGAAAGGTTATTTAACACAGAAGATACAAGCGGAATGAAAATTATGCAGGGCACATATTGTAGAGGATTTACTGCAACAAAAGTTTGTAATATTCTTTGCGTCTACGGCACGCATTCCGATTCGACTACCCTATCTGACATTCCTCACACGTTGGTTTTTTCATTGGTTTGACGCATCGGTAGGAAGGAGAGGTACATTTCACTAATTTACTCGTGCTCCATATGGGAGCAAGTCTATAGGTCATCAAGCTCTCTAAACCTGCAGGAGTGGGGCTGATTCAAGGAGCTCTTACCGAGCAGTTACAAATTGTATGCCTTAAGTCACTTTCCCTTTGCTACGATACCTCTTCAGGGAGCACCAAACTTGTCATACTCTCACCGCACCCTTCTCTCTTTGCAAACGCCCAGTCACCGACAAATGTCGATAGATGACATGCCAACGTTTTATAATCACATGGATCTCTATATGAATATCGTTTTTTTAGGTTTACTAATATACTCTGGTAGAATACCTTCTATTATTAACCCTCGAGTAGTCGCATGGGCTACATATTGTCACACAATTAGCGGAAAGCACAACCAACGACAGCTGAGTAAGGGGCCAGAGGCAGCCAAGCCACACCCACACATTAGTCTCTGTCACTAACAGAGGGGATGATTAGGGAAGTCTCACTTGTCGCTGGCCGCCTCTTCCCCCTTCCACTGTCATCTGGAACCTTCGCGGTTATTCACGGAAACTAGAGGCTTCCAGAAAACGGCGTTATTCCTATAAAAAGGGCTGCAGTGAGTGAATTGAGTCAGTCAGTGCTTGACGAGCTAGCGAACGGACGAGAAGACTGTGTACGTGCATCGCAACGGTAACGGACGAACTGGTGAATTGTAATTGTGTGCATTACGTAATTCTGTGTAATTGGCAAATGTTTAACTGTAAGACGGAGGAAATAAAGAACATTGTTGAGTTTGTGTAATTGGACTTTTCATTTCACGAACCCATAAAGTCACAATATGTAGCCCAGGCATCTCCGTTTTGCAAGTGCGCATCTCCGCCTTCTTTTATGGTGCTGGAGATTTTGGTAGCTTCTTGAGGCAATGTTTTCTAAGCGGTTCGTTGTCTATAATACATTTTTGCGATACAGAATTTTTGTTAAACAAGACCTGAAGCTTACCTGGTGACGAATAAGCTCAAGTTTACCGGCAACCTATCCGGCAGAATCAGCTAACTTCTCGCCACAAGCCACCTCCGAGGATTAAACATCTGTTGAGACCAGTGAAACACAAACTGGACTTCCAAGTTCCGGGAGTGTACCGCATCCCCTGTGACTGTGGCACACCGTATATAGGACAAACAACAAGGACCATCGCTACCAGAATAAACGAACATGAATGGATCATTCGTTTAATGCAACCTGAGAAGTTTGGGCTGACAGAGCATTGTTTGGCTATCTCGATAGCGTAGATGGTAGCCGGTCTGCCTCGCGCTCAAGAGGTATCGAGTTTGAATCTCGGTCGGTCAGCGTGAGTTACCTGGATAAAGCCTTTTTCCGCCGGTTTCACTTATCCTTAAAATACGAATGTCGAGTAACTGTAAGCTCTATGGACCCTGGGCTCATTTGAGCATCATATCGTCTATTTCATTCATCGTCCGATATGACTTCACGTTGTAGGACGTAAATTACCAAAAAGAATATTGTTTTGATAACCTCCACAGAGTCAACTTTTGGGAAACGGCCATTTTCGCATTGACTATTTTGGCAAAATACAACAGTTACTGATAGCGGAAAGTTAAGGAGGCGCTGGCCATTTTATCCGAGAGGAGCACGCTTAATCGTGATGCTGGATTTCAGTTGATCTCCTCTTGTAAATTGGCCTTAAAATAGAAATCCGTCGACTTAAGAAGAACAGACTTAAGAAATACAGCTTGATCATCAATTACGCCATTTACTAACCTGGCATTTAATACTGAAAACAGTCTGTTGTTCAGTAATACGAATTTTGATAGAGTTTGTGTTTGTTTATATTTGTGTTATATCCAGTGATTCAGTTGTGGTTATAGATTTAGATTTACATTAAATAAATATGCTGATGATGGGAAAGATGCACACTCCCGAATCGTCGTTTTTATCGTCTTTTCACTTGGCTTGCTTCCTCAGAAGAACTTGAGTATAATCACTGTAAGGAAATAAAGGAATACCGAAGATAGCTATTAAAACAATTATAAACAATGCAGAAAGTAAATTATAGGGGTTATACGTGTAGCCCACGCGACTATTCGAGGATTAATTTGGGAATGTCAAAAGATGTATTATTGCTGGAAGATCGTTACAAAATCTATGGAGAAGCTGCAATGTTTCTCATACTTGTTAGAGATGTCCGTTTATTGTTGCACTGTATGACAACGAAGCGCCAAATGCATATGATAGATTGCTGTTGACTAACATTGCGTCCGTGACATGTTTTTAATGCGGCAGCTGTATGCGGGCGAGATTGCCATTTTGACACGCGACCCCAATTATCTCTCCATCCCTTCAGAAAGTGGATTTGATGTTCCAGGAGCCCTTGGATTAGCGGTTACCTCCCTATTGATTAACCCTGTTTTAAAATATTGGCGAAGGCCGCTCCATGAAAACAGAAGCCGGTGATGTTGCGGTTGCACGCAGGTGCTGCCACCCCAAAGTTGATGAACAGTGTCACGTGATTAACGGCTCGCAATTGTTTCCGAAGCGCGGCAATTAGGCAGCGGATATCCTCGAATTAACTGATTTGCACAACGTTTCTTATTTATCTATCAACTTCTACACAAATGTACGGTTTTTTCCTGACTTCTCCAAGTCCCCAAGGTTTTGACTTTTAATATCACGAGAGAAAGTTCTAATTTCTGCTTAAAAGAAGACTAAAAATAAATTATCTGCCATCTATACTCAGATAATGAAATTAAGTATACAGAACTGCACCTTGAAGCCATTCTCCTGGCAAGAGTAAAAGAGAAAATTCAGTTGTCTAAACACAAGGCGTATGTATAAACACGACTAAGTTGCCATAGAGGCACAATTGTCTGGCCCAAAGGTCTATGTGGATATATACACGGTGTTCATTTTAGTCGTTATTTCCCGCTCTCCGATTGACCAAGAATGACGTCATAGTTTACTGCTAAGGCTAACTTTAAATCAAAGTGCCCTCTACGGAGACGAAGCCGTACTTTTTGCGGAACAGTAAGCAAATTACAGCGCTCTGTGTTTGCGCCTGTAACTAATACAACCAGCTTCCCGTGGATATAAAAACAGGGCACGCGTGTTCAAGGTTAAATGCTACAGATGTGTGCAAATTATTAGACTCAATGGTGAAAATTTTAATTTTTACCGTTTATTTCTATTTAACTATTTTGATGTCTTTAGGCATGCTCTTTACAAGTGTGGAGCACTTCTCCCTTTATTTTTTCATCTCTGTGACAAATGCTTATCAGGCCCTCAATAAGCTGAACTTTTGTTGTTATTTACAATGTTTTCAGTTTCTGTTTAACAATTCCTCACAGATTCTCTATTGCATTTAAATCAGAGTTATTCCCCGGCCATGGTAGTAATTTTACATTGTTTTATTTGAGGAACTGGGTTACAGATTTTGCTCTATGGGAGGGAGCACTGTCATGCATGAACACAAAATCACCATTTGGAAACCATTCCTTTACTTTGCGGAAATAGTCTTATTTCTAATATACTTTTATAATGTTTCTGCTCCATAGATCCCACAACTATGTATAATCTTCCAGGTCCATGGACAGACATACAGCTCCAGAGCATTTTTATGTTGGGTGCTTTACTCTTTGATCTACACACTGAAGGAAAAATGCTTCTTTATCTGTCCTTCTCACATATTGGCTACTCTCTTCACATACTTCAAACAGGGTTCATCTGAGAAAATTACCTGAAACAATAAAAACCTCTATTAATATTAAACCGTTTTAAAATCGCTCAAAGATAGTATAACAAAACCAGCAATGAGAGAAACAAAGTTTAAGCTGTTTATTTCATTTCCATAAAATGTACATGTACATATTTTAATTTTATGCTATATACAATTTTAATACTATTTACCTTTCTCCAAAAGTCCCCTGGATGTTTCTGCATCTCTCTGGCCCATTCGAAACGTTTTTTTTTTTTTGTCATTGCAGGTGTCAGTATAGCCTTTTTACGAGGCCTGCGTGCTGGTAAACTTGCTCCACATAATTTTCTGCAGACTACTGAGGCTGATATTTCTGTACCGTACTGCTTTAGTTGATTACTGAGGTCAATGCTGGTTGCTCTTCTATTTTGTTTTGCCACCTGCATAAGTTTTCTTTGCATCCTTGGTGATAGCTTTCTTTTCCTCCCGCATTTTCCATCGCTTTGTGAGGTCAACGTCTCACTGAATGTTAAAGCTTGTTTAAGGCGGCTAAGAGATATTTGTGAAATACACAATTTATTAGATATTTCACGTTGTGAATAAAGAGTTTTCTTCAAAAGACTCTCAGTTACAGTTACTTTCCTTGGGGATAAGTCAGCAGTTTCACCCATAACCTCACTTTTGAATCAATGTGAATGCTAAGGATAAGATACACGATGTTACCTGGCTTGAGATCAATTAATAATAAATACTAAGGATATATTAGCTATCAAACAGAATAAAGGCAAATATTAACAATCTACAGTTGTTACATATACCAAATGAAAGCAATATCACCAAACAGTTGGATAAACAGACATGAAGAAAATGGATGCCCTTAATTTAGAGCTACCAACATATTACCATAAGTAAAAGAAAAATCCCTCAGCTATTAGTATGAGAGAAATTTCATTTAATATGCTTCATATATAGCGAGGAAGAGAATTACGAAAAATTTAAATAGGTTACCGCATTAAATAACTATTGTTTTGAATGTTAAACTGAAGCAAATTAAAAAAAAGACATGAATGAGTCTAATAATTTGCAAACGTCTGTACTTTCGTCCCGGCATTAAAATTGGTGCGACATATAAATATACTTTAAACCGCTGCATAGAGTATCTATGCAAAGCTATCCAGTATTCAGACAAGTCCCTCAGAGCGTAATTTTGTCAAAAGTGTCCAGGTACCGTCAAATTGATATATTTTTGTTGGCAACATAAACCTCTTACGTTTTACAAGTTTACGATATAATTTTTAATTTATTAAATTAGATTTAAATGTCTTAATTAAAATGTCTATTTATGTTGGTATCTT
Source organism: Mantis religiosa (assembly GCA_030765055.1). NCBI lineage: Eukaryota > Metazoa > Arthropoda > Insecta > Mantodea > Mantidae > Mantis > Mantis religiosa. The sequence continues at coordinate 252,494,684 of CM060947.1, read as the reverse complement.
TATGTCTTTATGATATAATGACTTATATAGTCATGGTAAGGGGATGGGATGCTCTCAGAACCCACCTGTAGCCAGACTTAACAGGGGCGATGCTTGGCTAGTGAGAGGTTATACATTACAAAATCAATGAAAACATAGAATTTCACACGGTACTTATGTTACAGTCGTCTATACTATACCTTTTTTCTAAACTTCTCCTTACACACTTGCAGCACTATATACACATTATATAAAACAAGTTCCTTCCAAGAGAGATGTCGCCTCAAGACCTACGCTAAGAGTGACCGAGTGACGGCAACAGAGGGTGGTCATACTGGTTCAAGACGAATTGTTCAACCCCTCTAGGTAACCACTGCCTACCTGAGCAATGCTGTCACCCTTCCGTGGACGCGGCCTTGGCAACGCAGACAAAACGCTGTGCACTTATTTACCTGGCCGGTTGCCACGTCTACCCCGGCCCACTAATTCTCGTCGTCCTCGACGAGGTACAAATCAGAATGCTGAATGACAGCAGATGTTTAGAGGGAGTCCAGGTGGTCACATAACTGTAATATTCCTCCGCCACATTGATGCACCCCATTGTATCTTAGCACTGCAATGAAATGTAGATGCTGTCCCGGGTGAAACACTGCACTTACACCTTGACGACTAGTGTCTAAATACTGTGCTGGAGTAACTGGCACTCAAAGTCCAGCGTAGATGGTCACGTAGCAGAAACATTGTTTCCAGGGAGGACCGAGAGGATGTCGGTCTCCTCCCACACCAAAAATGAGGGCAAATACTGACCCACGGAGCAATACCCTCAAGGATTGCAATCCATGACAGGATGCATAACCTTTGGCGAGTAAGGCAAACTGGTAGCAAGCAAAATTGCAGTCACAGATGAATGATGCCATCCAACGCTGTACATTAAATTTACCTGGCGGGTTGCCACAATATCCTTATGAAGAAAAAACATGAGCATGGAATGCAAACGTGCGGATTCCCCCTTCCAAAAAGGCAAAGGTGCAAAAGTCAGCTAAAAAGGTTTCAGTTTCCTGTGGCTGTCATGAAGTCAACCTTACAGATTATCTTGCCAAGAGTCAAAGCATCACTGACAGATGCTACTGCAATCTTCTGGACAAGTTACGAGCAGCTCTGATTAAGAGACGACGCGGTATGCTCTCCAAAGGTGTTCGTCTTCTGTCTGACAATGCACCAGCTCATTCATCTCAAGTTGAAGTTGAGAAAACAAGTGAATGTGGCTTTGAGATCTGACAGTATCCACCTTATTCGCTAGATCTCGTATCAAGTGAGTTCTTCTTCTTCCCGGAAATGAAAAATCCGTTGCGTGGTCACCGATTTGAGAACACAAATGACGTCATTAATGAAGTGGAAAAGTAGTTTAAGCGAATTCTGCAGACTTCTACAGTCAAGGTATTCGGATGGTCAAGAGACGCTGGAAAAATGTGTAAATCTGGATGCTGTCAACGTAGAGAGGAGCTTAGAGGCACGTATCAACTCAAACTCTCTACGACATTTTTAAAGGGTCAAAATTAAAACTTTACGACACCCCTCGTACACATAAATATGTGGGGAGCCACGCGGTGTTCTAAACAACTTCTTTAGAAGCAAAGAGAATTTTCTAAAATCATTCTGATGTGTACTAGAAGATATTTAACTCAACTGTTGGCACACCTGAGTCTATTATGCTTGATAACGTGCCAGTACCAAGCGAGGCAATACTAAAAATGGGGCAAGTACTCCCACAAGCATTAACGCCCTTTGATTTCCCTAGTCAGGCATTTAGCCTAATGTTCAGACGCAGCTGTATACTCGAGATCTGAGACAACCGCACATTAGCGCTCTCTCAGATAAACTGTCTCTCGGGCTGCGCATAAATATATGATAAGAATTAATATATTAAGTATTATACTTTACCAAACGTAAATATTTTAAATGTATCACTCTTAATATTCACTGGTTGTGGCGGCTGATTGAGGGTCAGCGTGTTATGTGTCGTGCGTGTAAAGTCTGTTTAGTTAACGCGTGTGCACTTCGGTCTCTGCCTCTGACGAACCCTTATAATCATTTTATAACCCAAGACCCTTCTTCTCCCAGATCTTTCTGCAAGGTTGCCACCTTTCTCGATACGTCATGGGTTTCATACGAGGTTTCGTCTAAATAAATTTTCTGATGTCCATTACTGCGAAACTTCCTTAGTTTTGACATATATATGCACACACACACACACACACACACACACACACACACACACACACACACACACACACACACACACACACACACACACATATATATATATATATATAGCTAAGCTACAATTCTACTGGATTCCATAATAACCCCTAACTTATTCAAAGTGCGGTATTTGAAACCCAGCTCCTTTAGGAGGCCGAGCAAAGTGAAGCGTCCATAAGGAAAATCACAAATTTCTTGCAAATGTGCAACCAATTCGTCTAAGGTGGGCACTCCCCCTTTTGCATAGGATCTATAAATTTCTCGATGAATTAGATCGCATGTGAAATTATTTACTTTAGAGAAACGTTTCCTTTTGTTTTCACACTTGATCGGCGCCTTTGTTATTCCTTTTGTCACAATATTTCTTACTGTATTTTTGTGAATACTCAGAATTTATCTTCAGGTTCATTGCACGACCCCTTACCAAGATTATTTGTCAGCACATATTTATATGTGTTCAAAATAAGCGCTTGAATTTGCTTAGAAAAAGTTCCCGTTGTAACTTTTTTTTTAGGCTTTTCCTGTAATATAACTCGGCCCAGCTATTCACACTATAGTCTTCACTTTGATTATTTTCACTTGACTGAAAGTTATCTACCACTTCATTTGCATTTACCACTGAATTTCCCAACCACGGTCTCCACATTGTGACACACAACGAATTTCTGCACGTAATGAAATAGATCAACTGGAAGTTGCAACTTTGGTAACTGCGACTCCACGTGGAGAAGACATGCAACTGTCACTTCGAGAAAATCAGGGTTGCTATTGGTCCTCAACGACAGTGTTCCATTTATGAAGTGTGGAGATAGATTTATGACGGTCATTAGTGGGCGGAAGGCTAAGGGTCCTTTGACTCTGAACTGCACAGGCGTTAGCTTAAACTGACTTTGCCTGACCTAGACGGACTTAAGCACTTTGTGACGGATTTGTGGGGTTTTAGGTTGAGGGGGGGGGGTTGATCTAGGTAGGGGGAATGAAAGGAGGTAACCGGAGCTCCTCAACGGTTGCCGACTCGGGTGCAGCTCCTGGTTGCACCGCTGATGTGAAAATGTTTGGGAAGAGTTTAATTTAGAAAGGTTTCATGTCTATTTCTCTGGGGGGTATAATTTTGAAGTTGGAACAGCAAATTTATTGTCACCGGTTATGCCCGCAAACCAAGCGGGGAAGCCTTTGGAGCCTGGCGCTGCGTTCAGTAGCAAGGTAGTTCCAAAGAAACCTAACCAGGGTGCTCTGACGGTGAGACAAACGCGCGTAGAATTTTGCAACCCGGCGTCAAATGACATCTTCCACATAATGGAGAGATGAGGCTTCATTAAGGTATCTCACGGGAAAGCAGTGGTACACAGAATAGATAGCCCTAAGACACGTATTCTGTACACGTTGAAGCTGTAGAAGTTTGGATTCTGCGGATATGCCCAGATCTCGCACGCATAAATATTGATAGGTAGTATTGCGAGTAGGGTCTTCGCAAGCAGCCGTCGCTGACCTCCCTCTTGGAGCAGGCAGTCCCGGTAAGGGAGGTATCCGTCCACTTCAGCTGCCGTGGATTCGAGCCCCTCCCTAAATGGGAGGTATTTTTTCACTTGTAATTTACGTCCTCCAAGGTTAAGTCATATCGGACGATGAATGAAATGGGTGAAATGATGCTCAAAATGAGCCCGGGGTCCATAGAGCTTAGAGCTACCCGACATTCGTCTTTCAGGATAAGGGAAAACCCCGGAAAATACTTTATCAAGGTAACTCACCCTCTCCGAGATTCGAACTCGGGACCTCTTGAACGTGAGGCAGACATGCTACCACCACGCTACCGAGGCGGGCTGGGAGTTGTTCGGATTGGGTATGGACTCGAGGGGGCATAGGTTCTCGATACCCGTCGGAGATCAGGACGGGTTTGAGAGAAGCCATATATCCCCGCTTACAAGCCTGCATAGTTAGTAGAAGGTGTGCTAGATCACCTGATGCTCCCATCGGGGTTGTTCGGTAGCCTTCCCTTTTGGGGTTGGCACGCGTAAGTGGCGTATCCACTTCCAACTGTCTTGTGTTTTTTGACCAGATGGAGGACTTGTTAATCTTTAGGTCTTGCCCTGCTGGAAAGCCCCACGGAAGCGCCGGGTGCCCTTCGGGAACAGCTGAGTAATTCCCTGGTAAAAGATGGAGTTCACCGACGGCAGCCTGTGTAGACCCTAGTCGCAATGTACCAGGGTGTTACCGAGCCGTACCCGAAGGGCGCTCGTCACTGGAAAGCCCTAAAGATTAACAAGCCACCATTTGGTCCGAAAACAAAAGTCGGTTGGAAGGGGATACGCCACTTACGCGCGCAAAATTCAAAAGGGAAGGCAACCGAAAAACCACGATAGGGGCGCCTGGTGATCTAGCACACCTTCTACTAGCTATGCAGGCTAGTACCCGGTACTAGCTTCTCCCAACTCCGTCCAAAGACGTTCGCGATCTCCCACGGGTATCGGGAACTACTGCCCCCTCGAGTCCAACCCAATCCGAACAACCCCCATTCAGGTTGGGGCTCGAATGTTCCGCCCGAGGTTCTTCCAGTAACTTCAGAGGTACTACGATTGCTAGGGATCCACAGCGCCCGCACTACAGCAGCTGAAGGGAACGGATCCCCCCTTACGGGGAAATGATAGGTAGTATCAAATCCTGAAAGTGACGCAACTTTAGGGGATTCGGCATCCCTGACCGCATCATGAGGTACAACGAAGCTTAAGCCTCGTATGCCCCATGTGCTAACTCTTGGATGTGACCCACGAAAGTTGGGCCCTTGTCCAGTTTTACTCTCAGGTAAGTTAGAGAATTCTTCAACTCTACCCTTCGACCAGAATAAGTTAAAGAGGGTAGGTTGGCGGGAAAGCGGCGCTTGGTGAAAAACATAGCTTGACTTTACTCCGGATTGATGGACTATCGCCAAAGCCTGCACCAATCTTGGATGAGGCTCAGATACCCAGAATAATTTATACCAAGGTTTCAGGTACCTTCCTGCACAAATTAAGCGGGATCTTTTACGTATGTTCCCTACCGGCGAGGGAAACAAAGAAAGCAGTACTTAGGGACAATTACTGGCTCTCCTACACTTATCGCATATGCAGTCTGTTCATATACTATCATAGCAAAGTGTCACATATCGGCAGTCGCGAAAAATCATGTGTGTTCCAACATTTGCTTGACATCATCTTGTCTAGCACTGAAACAAAGCACCGCAACGAAAGACTTTCCTTAGCAAAAAGGGTTTAAGATAATGGTATCAGCTCCAAAAGTTTGTCTGTCTAAGGGTGGGACACTGTATACAAGCTGAGTCACTTGCCTATATTTATTTTTGAACGTCAGCAACGTACTGAACAACATATCGGACTTATGCCTTTCTTGAATGTCTTTTGATGGACGTTCTGCGGAACAGTTTATAGAGAAAGGGTAGATAACTCATTGTAGAAGTATTGTATGTGATAATCAATCACTGTGTATGTTGATTCCGAAAACATCGTACCCATAGAGAGCTCCAGTAGTAACGTTAGACGAGTTTGGAAACTTTTATTCACACACACCTTTAAACACGCCCCTGAAGGAACAACCTATGGCATTATTAGTTGACAATAACACCGGAACCCAAAATGACAGATCTACAAAGTGGGATCAATCGGATTTAAATCTTGAGCCTACATGTGTTTTCATTGTACAGACATGCCAAAAGGTGCTAAAAATTAGCTGCATTCTTTTGGCTTCTGCCACAAATTACGGAAGATTATAGTTTATTCAGTAATTGTAATGGTGGATGCAGTCAAAACACTGTAAAAAGCGTGTAAAGATTCGAGGTGGGAGTCTGAGGTCTGTGGTTACATATTCGTATTTAAAGCTTTGTTCGCAAGGTAGCGTTGGCTAAATGGTATTATAGAAGTTACCGCACCACTCTACCACTACAAGTTGAGTTCTAATACTACGTGTTCAGCTCAAACATTTTTTGTACCCTTTTTTCCGCTTGCAGCCTATAATTTGATATTATCATAGAAATTACATTTTTATAACATTATACACCATGTTTTCCATTGCAATATAGATAGTTATGTATTTATAGTTCGTAGTAGATGCTTTAACAGACGTTCTGGTGCAACCTTGAACCCCAAACTTCTACAAAGGTCTCCTACCCTTAGGATCCGTGTACAATGTCTTCTAGTAAAGTCATAAAATCTCCATTACGAGAACATAAGCTTTGCCTGCAATCCGCGAACATTTCACATGTGTAAATATATAAGAAAAGTAATATACGCAATTAAACCACATATAAGAATTATTACATATATAATGTATAGATAATGTATAAGAAATTGTGTAATAATTATTTTCGGGCTGGACGGAAGTTTCTGTCTAACATTATAACGTTCAAACTTTCCAATTTCAATGCAGAATATCATAAAGGCCAGCCATTCTTAGAGTAGATTTACAAACTATGTAGCATATAGGAACCAAGGTGAACTCTGCCTTACCGTTTACTAAATTTATTCTCTTACATACTTGAGAAATCAGTTCAAATTCTCCATCATTATTGATCACACATATATGATAGAGTTCCAGGGACTCAGCTCTCTCATGTCAAATCTACATCACATTTAAAATGGCTCTGACAGGAACGGGATTGTGTTTCCTTTGCCTGAAATCTGCCTGGGTAATATTATCAAAAAGTGCTGTGCACGCAGATATCACTTACCTAGTGTTAATTTTATCGTAGTTACAAGGAAATAGAGTAGACTTTAAATGAAAAATAAACGTTTTAAAACTGGTTTTCTAAGTGATGTCTTTGTAGCTATTTCTCTTTGTACGATGGTTGTTCAATAAAAAATGATCACAAATTTTTTTGACAACGTACCTTTACTCCTCCTCATAATTTTGATAGTCCTGCTCAAAACAGTCTCCCCCGAATGTGATGCACTTGTCCCAAACTTTCTGCCAATCTTCATAGACATGCTGTAAACCATTTTTGAGAGGTCCTTCAAAATCGTCTCTGCAGCCTTCACCACTGCTTCTGATGATGGATAATGTCTCCCACGAAGGCCTTTCTTCAAGTTACGGAATAGAAAAATGTCACATGGGACTAAATCCAGACTATAGGGAGGGTGAGGGATGCACTTCATGTTGATTTTTGCAAGATATTTAGCAACAACATTGGCAAAATGCAGCCGCACAATATCGTGACGCAGCATCCAGCCTTCTTCACGAAAATGTATTTTTTTCTGCCTGATATGGACTTGCAATGTTTTCAGGACATCCCTGTAGTATTGTCCAGTTACTGATGTGTGTGCAGGTCCAACATGCTGATAAACCATTCCATGAATATCAAAGAATGAGATGACCATAACTTTCCCAGCAGAAGCAATCACTTTTGCTTTTTGGGGGGTTGGTGATGAAGGAGGTTTCCATACTGAGCATTGCTGTTTGCTCTCAGGATCAAAACGATGTAGCCAAGTTTCATCAGCAGTGATTACGTTTGAAAGAAACTCCGAATCTTCCTGTAACATGAACTTTAACTGAATGTTATCTCCATTGCAGCGGTAGGCGATACTGAACATGTCTGTATTTGCCTGGTTCTCACAGGCGGGAACCAGAAGTATCAACAATGAAACTACTACGGCTTGTTTGTTTCACATTAAGCTAACTGAATATAATAAGATTGAATTTTAGTGCAAAAATTATGACCATAGAAGAATTATCATCATTCTTTATTGAATATCCCTTGTATATCCAAAGGATAAAAGATGAATAATATGACATTCTGGGTTCGTAGAATTAAAACACTTTTTGCATAAATTTAAAATGCTCTTTAAGGCAGAAAAAGACGCTTTGTACAACCCTGGCAGCAGCAAAATGAGGTAATCTAACGAACGCAGTCTTTTTGGTCGTCTCTTTCCCCGTCTCATGGAAACAAATGAAATAATTCCCTGCGGTATAGTTCAAACGCACAATTACAACACAGCTGCACAATTTAACTGACAACTGACTGCCGCTCTATCACTTTGAGGGGATTTTATACCTCCAGTCATTGTTCAAGAATGTAGTAGTGTTCCCGAGAAAGATCATGGCGGCGAGAGAAAGACGAAGCTATCCAGACATAACTCTGTCTCGTTCTCTCTCTCGGCAAGCGTACAGTGCGCGCGCCACCATCTGTGTCTTTCTTGCCCAAGCGTGACCGGCACTGGCTTTTCGCAGCTCCAAAGAAGCAATGCGATTGGTAACAATACAGAGCGCTTGTACTCTATCTACTTCATGGTAAACATTGGCCTATTGTGGTGAGAAGAAAACAGTGCAGACTTAAAGTATAAATAAGATTTTTAAAACTATTTAGGTGTTGTAATTTGTGGCAGGTTGGATTGTCGGATGAATATTGCCGCGCAGTTCAGCTCAATTATTTAGCAAGGGCTTGACTCCTAGGGTTGTCAGCATCGCTAACAAAATTTAAAGAATATCGATGTCCTCGGCTGCTCTCGGAGTTGTCCTAATATTTATGAATATAGGATTTTTGGCAAGGATCTCTTGTTACAGGGCGTTCTGGATGGATCAATTAGGGTACTTGGAAAGAAAGACAGGTTAATTCTCTTATGACGATCGGTTGTATTTCAATTACTCTCGAAATACATGATAATTAGGCGAACTGTGAATGGTAGTTTTCGCGTTTGCGTGGTAGCACTCCCGTGTATATAACACGAGTCGTCGGATTAGCAGCCTGCTACTAATTAGCTTTAATCGAACGCGATTTCCTTAAATTGCTCGACAGTTCCTTAAAGAACGCGATATCTGACTTCGTGCTCGTTAGCACGACAATCTCGGTCGACTCCAGGCCACCGACTGACTTTAGACATCTATTTGTTCCCGGCTAGGCCATATGACACTTCGCTTCCCCCTTCAGCTCATTATTTTTAATAAGTTGGTCGGTAGAAAACATATGGAGTCCCAGTTACGAAAATCTCACTTTAGACCACCTAAGATGCCCCCTTCCTGTCAAACGATGTTTGAAACTGAACGCCAGCTGTGACCCATCAAATTTATGGCTGCGGTCACCTTTCTTAGGGGAGGAAAAATCCTTACCGTTCAGAGCTCGTAACAATCTTGACATTTCACACAAAATATTTCTTTCAGTACACGTATATAACATTCAATTAATCTACTCGAGGAAGAGAGTACCGTTTCAAATTCCAAAAGATAAAAAATAGAATAAAGACCCGATATTTGAGAAAAGTATTAATAGTGGAAAACTGAGACAGATAACAAAAAATATTTCGGAACTGGTTAACTCTACAAGGGAATTGTTGACATAAATTGTGTGTTTTAAGAAAGTCTATTAATTTATGCAGTAAACACTGTATCAAGTGGCCGTCGAATCCAGAACAATATACGCACATCAGAGATAGGAACACAATTAGACCAGATGTATGGACTGTTTTGTAAAGAACTACTCGGGCTGCCAAAATCGGCAACAAGAGAAGTGGCACTACAAGGGTTGGGTAATACAAAAAGGAGGAGAATAATAATAGAGGGAATACTGAAATTCTGGTATAAGTGTATTAAAGGGCAGAAAGGGGAATTATTGAATCTGTGAATGAAGCAACAGCAAAGCATTAAAAACACAAACAGTTGATGGTCGGAATTGAAAATAACGGTATCGAAGAGGAGTCAAATCATAGCGGTTTTTGGAGGAAGTGAACGCCAGAGTAAAAGACATAAATAGGCAGGAGATATGGGAAAGTATAGAAGAAAAGAAATTCTTGAAATTGTATAAGCAATTAAGGACATAATGGGGTAGGCAAAAATATATAGATTAATGTGCCAAAACTGGAAGAGAAAGCATAACATGGATGAGAGTGGGAATGATAGAAGGGTGCGTCAAAAAGTAATGCCTCCTCCTTTTTCTCTTTCAATTGCCAAGAAAATGGAATACAATTTACATACCTTGAAAACTACAACACTGACGATCAATTTGTCAGTATTCAATATAATCTCCGTCCTTTTCAACGGTTTTGGTCCAACTTTTAACTAGGGAATGTATTCCAGTGTGGTAAAACACAAGGTCTTGCTTCCTAAGCCATTGACACACGGACGTTTTCACAGCCTCCGCATCTTCAAAATGAATCCCACGATGAGCTTCCTTTAGTGACCCGAACAGGTGAAAGTCTGATGGTGCCAGGTCAGTGAGGTAAGACTTGCCATCCCAATCTCTCAATTTCTGCAGTGGTGTAACGGCTGGTGTGTTGTCTTGCATTATCATGCAAAAGAAGAGCTTCCGCCATAGTTTTTGTTGGGCGAACTCGGCGAAGACGTGCTTTCAGCTTTTTGAGTGTTCTGACGTATTGGACAGAATCTATTGTGCATCCCTGCTACAAAAAATCAATCATAAGCACACCCTCTGCATCCTAAAACACTTTCGCCATTAATTTCCCTGTCGACCGCCGAGTTTTGATCATTTTTTCCTTCAGTGACGTAGTGTGATGATATTCCATTGACTGCCTCTTTGATTCAGGTTCAAAGAAATGAACCCACGTTTCGTTTCCAGTAACAATTTTTTCCAGAAACCCCCCCTTCCTCCAAATTGAAACGCCACAAGTGTTCGGAAGCTATTATTTTCCTTATTTGTTTGCTTTGGGCAATTAACATTCTTTGTACCCAACGTGAACAAACTTTTGAGTAACCCAGTACTTGAATAGTCGTCATCACACTGCCTTTACGGAGGGAGGTAATGCGACACAATTCACCTATTGTTACCCGGCGATCACCGACTCGTTGAATGTTGCATGCAGTCACTGCAGTCACCGGCCTGCCGCTTCGTCTTTCATCTGCCAATGGTGTTTGCCCTTCAGCTTCGTTACAGCGACGAACCCATCGTCTAACGGTGCTGACTTCTACCGTTGCATCACCATACACATTTTTTAGCCTTTCGTGAATGCGAATTGGCGTTTCACCTTCCTCAGTCAAATATTCAATCACAGAACGCTGTCTAATACGGATGTCGATGTCAGCCATTTTGCAAGAGGGTGCAGTGCTGCCACCTGTTGACTTAGGAAGTTACTACTGCAGGGGATTGGAGAAGGTTTGAGGAATTGCGTCAAATTCCAATTTTTCACATAACTTACTTTTTAAGGAGAAAAATAGGAGGTATTACTTTCTGACCCACCCCGTATATCTAAAAGGGTTGAGAAGTAACGAGGTAGGGATATGTGAATTTTGTGGAGATGAAGAGAGCACTGTTCATTACCTGATAGAATGTAATGAGCTAAACTGCAGGAGAAAAATATGCGATAAGAAATGGGACAGTGTCAGCAAAGAGGTAGTGGCGTTATGCATGTTAACGGAGACGGGTGAAATGAAAAATAAATGTATAGAAGAATACTTATGTAAGTTAAGAGAAAAGTGGAATAGGGTAAAAGAAGCATAGGTCAATAACAAATAACACCAAGCTGCTCAGGAAAACAAAAGACTTGTAATGTACGTCGTTAAAGTCACTGTATGGAAGCTGTAATTGAAAGTGTAGAAATAAATATCAAATATCAAATGTAGTAAACATGTGTATAACTCTTAAAGTCTATCAGTAACACAAAATAATTCAAAATGCAGAGGAGTTTTCAGGACATTCCAGAAAATTTAGAATATAGATTTCTATTTAAATTAAGATATTTTTAACGTACGTATTTTAATAAAAAGCTTACCAAATTTCTTCAATGTGAGGAGTACTTTGAGATAAACGGATATTTCCTGAAATATCAAACGCCAAACATTTAATAAAATTCAGAAATAATGCAGTACTTCCTAAATTCCTAACAATTAGACGCCAATTACACTAGGCAACCAAAATAATAATAATAATAATAATAATAATAATAATAATAATAATAATAATAATAATAATAATAATAATAATAATAATAATAATAATAATAATAATAATAATAATAATAATAATAATAATAATAATAATAATAATAATAATAATAATAATAATAATAATAATAATAATAATAATAATAATAATAATAATAATAATAATAATAATAATAATAATAATAATAATAATAATAATAATAATAATAATAATAATAATAATAATAATAATAATAATAATAATAATAATAATAATAATAATAATAATAATAATAATAATAATAATAATAATAATAATAATAATAATAATAATAATAATAATAATAATAATAATAATAATAATAATAATAATAATAATAATAATAATAATAATAATAATAATAATAATAATAATAATAATAATAATAATAATAATAATAATAATAATAATAACAATAACAATAATAATAATAATAACAATAACAATAACAATAACAATAACAATAACAATAACAATAACAATAACAATAACAATAACAATAACAATAACAATAACAATAACAATAATAATAATAATAATAATAATAATAATAATAATAATAATAATAATAATAATAATAATAATAATAATAATAATAATAATAATAATAATAATAATAATAATAATAATAATAATAATAATAATAATAATAATAATAATATAATAATATAATAATATAATAATATAATAATATAATAATATAATAATATAATAATATAATAATATAATAATAATAATAATAATAATAATAATAATAATAATAATAATAATAATAATAATAATAATAATAATAATAATAATAATAATAATAATAATAATAATAATAATAATAATAATAATAATAATAATAATAATAATAATAATAATAATAATAATAATAATAATAATAATAATAATAATAATAATAATAATAATAATAATAATAATAATAATAATAATAATAATAATAATAATAATAATAATAATAATAATAATAATAATAATAATAATAATAATAATAATAATAATAATAATAATAATAATAATAATAATAATAATAATAATAATAATAATAATAATAATAATAATAATAATAATAATAATAATAATAATAATAATAATAATAATAATAATAATAATAATAATAATAATAATAATAATAATAATAATAATAATAATAATAATAATAATAATAATAATAATAATAATAATAATAATAATAATAATAATAATAATAATAATAATAATAATAATAATAATAATAATAATAATAATAATAATAATAATAATAATAATAATAATAATAATAATAATAATAATAATAATAATAATAATAATAATAATAATAATAATAATAATAATAATAATAATAATAATAATAATAATAATAATAATAATAATAATAATAATAATAATAATAATAATAATAATAATAATAATAATAATAATAATAATAATAATAATAATAATAATAATAATAATAATAATAATAATAATAATAATAATAATAATAATAATAATAATAATAATAATAATAATAATAATAATAATAATAATAATAATAATAATAATAATAATAATAATAATAATAATAATAATAATAATAATAATAATAATAATAATAATAATAATAATAATAATAATAATAATAATAATAATAATAATAATAATAATAATAATAATAATAATAATAATAATAATAATAATAATAATAATAATAATAATAATAATAATAATAATAATAATAATAATAATAATAATAATAATAATAATAATAATAATAATAATAATAATAATAATAATAATAATAATAATAATAATAATAATAATAATAATAATAATAATAATAATAATAATAATAATAATAATAATAATAATAATAATAATAATAATAATAATAATAATAATAATAATAATAATAATAATAATAATAATAATAATAATAATAATAATAATAATAATAATAATAATAATAATAATAATAATAATAATAATAATAATAATAATAATAATAATAATAATAATAATAATAATAATAATAATAATAATAATAATAATAATAATAATAATAATAATAATAATAATAATAATAATTTTTTAATGTTTCGAGCACTTCATGAGGCAATTCCTACTAATTTTGGGTTGAAAAAAAAACAAATATAACAGCGAAAAACTTTTATTAGCTCTAGTTTCTATGATGTACACAAGGTGGAAGTATTACATATTAACGGATTGAGAGAAGAGGATACATTTTAATTACATACATAACAACAATGTAAGTGCATTTGATTTTTTAACTGGTAACTACATCCTAAAGGTTCTAAATTGCTGGAAAAATACTGCGCAAATAGTCGTGTCTGAAGAGAATCATGAGGTGGCCTGTAGACTTCGTCGTCGTTTAGATTGCCTCTTGTGATGCAGTTCCGCAGAATCCCTATACAAAGACCAACAGTAATCCGCAAGCATTACCTCATTCCAACGGCCCTGATATCTTTGTTCTATAACAGAAATGTCCTGACGGAATCTCTCCCCATGTTCATCACTAACAGCTCCACAACTAGGAGGGAAAAAGTCTAGGTGGGAGTGGAGAAAATGGATCTTAAGGGACAAGTTGTATCCAAGGTTACGGTATTTTTGCAGGAGCACTGTCACCAAATGGTTGTAGTTGTCATCTGTTTTGTTGCCTAAAAATTCCATGAAGAACACCTTGAAGGCTTACTTTTCTGTCCCCTCCAAAATTTGGTCAAATGCAGGATCCTTTAGAAGTTCTGTTATTTGTGTTCCGACAAATAATGCCTTCCTTAAATTTTGCATCAGTTAATTTCCAAAATTTCTCTCTTATTGTGTTTTGTTATTTGACAGTTGTGCCAACTCTCAAAAAGTCCCTCAAATTTAGAATCGTCACTCTAAAAGATGAAATGTCACTTTATCTTCAAAACAAGAGCTAACCAAATAATTTTTAAGGCGAGTTTTGAATTCAGCAGATAGAAATACATGTAAATTCACTATTTTGAAGCCCGAAACATTTTCATTGTTGCCGAGTGTTTTGCTAAGAATCTTTACTCTAAACTTGCCGAAGGAACCACCATATTTTTGAACACAGAAAGTATGGATAAGTTATTAGCACAGCCAAACAAGTGAACGAGGTGAAGTCACGCAGACGTATATAAATCTTTTGTTTGGAGCGTCGTTCTTTTGTTTAACGTAATTCCCGGTGGAGTGTTCCGTTCGCTATTTGCTCGGCCGTTTTGTTTAGCGACCATTCATTTCCCCGCCGTATGACAATACAATATTTATGATATGAATAACTCTGTCGAAGAAACGGAGCGCAAAAATTGCTCAATTTTGTCAGAGCGCGCGCGGATAACGCACAAACTGGAATGGAATTTATATCGCCAGGGAAATGGACTGCGCAAGACTTGTCCAAAAAGCTAGCTACATGCTTTATGACAAAAAGGTTTTAACGTCGAGCCATGTACCGGAGACTTTGTGAGCAAACATGTGCTGACTTACAGGTATTATGCCAATAAAGGACAATTTTGTAACGGCTTTAGATCTATATTAGGTTAAAATATGATACTTTCCACTCACAGGAATTTACGTGGCTATTTATAAGGGGAAGGGTGTGCAAATAAACCAGAAAACTACAAGGGAATAAGTCTCTTATTTATATTAGGAAAAATATACACAGAGATAGTAGCAGAAAGGCTAAGAGTATGGGTAGAACAAGCAAGGAAGCTGTCTGAATTTCAAGCAGGTTTCAGGAAAGGAAAACGGAGAATAGATCATCAGTTCATAATGAAGACCATAATAGACAAATGTCTCAGGAAGAAGACAGGAAGGGTATATATGTTCTTTGCGGATTTTGAGAGAGCTTTGGATACGATAAACAGGAAAGCTTTAGTATGGAAACTGAGGATGAAAGGGGTAAGTGGAAAATATATTAAAGAAGTTGAGAAAATCTATGAAGGTGTGAAGTTTTGGATAAGGTGGGAAAAATATAATTAAGGAGATGACAGAACAAAAGATAGGCTTAAGACAATGATGCAAAATGAGGCCAATTTTATTTAACTTATTTATAGACGAGATAATAGACAAGGTTAAAGAAGGAAATCAGCACTGTTTGGCAAGAGTATCCAAAGAAATTCCTCGATTGATATATGCGGATGACTTAATGGTAATAGGATTGCAGAAGGCAATAAATGAAATCCAGTAATCCTATGAAGATTTGGGAACAAAAATAAAAATAAGTAATTCAAAAGTTATGGTCTTCAAGAAAGGAGTTACATTAAGGAAAGAGGAAAAGTGGGTACTTAATGGCGAAAGGGTAGGAGTGAGTTTGAAAAACAATGGAAAATGGAGAGCACATGGGAGAAAAATTGAAGCAAAAGGAATGGCAATGAATGGGATAAGAATGTGCAAATACAAGTTAGAAACCTGAACCATATGATTTAAAAGAATGTATGAAGCAGTAGTGGAAACCAAATTGTTGTGTGCAGTGGAGATCTGAGTGGGGAGGGGGCGCAGAGTTAACCAAAACGGTGTACAAAAGCCAGAGATGGTTTTATAAAGTGCTACTAGGTTTACCAAGGCCAGCACCTAGGGAAGTAGCTTTAGTAGAATTAGGAAAGACAAAAAGAAATGACATACGACTGGAAAGAATAATAAAATTTTGGTATAGGTGTTTGGCCAGAAAAGAAAGGGGAAATCATGTCATGATGCATGAGACACCAAAAAAAAAGATTAGAGAAGTAAAAATTATTAATGGGCAGAAATAGGAGGAGTTATGGAAATAAAATAGGAATGAGAGATATATTAAGATTAGAGGAAAGGAATACATGCAATGAGGGTAAATTGGTAAAATGCAGATTAGAAGATATAGAATGGTAGAAAATATTGGGAGAATCTAGAAAATATGAAATCATTACAAATTTACAAGAAAATAAAATGAAACTGGGAACGAGAGGCATATGTAGATTACTGCAATAGGCATGAGAGAAGGTTTAGCTTGGATGAGAACAGGAACAATATTTCTAAGAGGGATAAGAGGTAGGGAAAAGGGAATTTGTGAATTGTGTAGGGGGGAAAGAGGCATAGAACACTGTGTAACAGAATGGGAGGAAAAATGGGAGAAAGTAGAGAACTATAAACATTTTAACGAGAATGGAGGAAAAGAAGGTAAGAAGTTTTGCTGAGTTCTTGCAGAAAGTAAACGAAAAATGGTCAAGAAATGTAAACAGCATAAGAAAGGAAGATGAGGGGGACGAAAGCGACTAATTAAGTGACAAGGAGGCATGGAGGTTAAGGGGTACCTGGCAGAGCAGAACAGCAGGTTGTCATGTAAACCAAGGTAGCAACAAGGTAAAGACAAATAAATGTAAAGAATATAAGAAAGGAAGATAAGGGGAAGAAAGGGACTGATTAAGTAACAAGGAGACATGGTGGTTAAGAGCTACCTGACAGAGCAGAAGACCAGGGCGTCATGTAAGCCAAGGTAGCAACAAGATAAAGAAAAATAGATGTAAAGAATATAAGAAAGGAAGATGAGGGGGAAAATGGGACTAATTAAAGCAAGGAGACATGGAGGTTAAGAGCTACCTGGCAGAGCACAAGACCAGGGTGTCATATAAGCCAAGGTAGCAACATGGTAAGGACAAATAAATGTAAAGAATATAAGAATGGAAGATGAGGGGAAAAATGGGACTGATTAAGACAAGGAGACATGGAGGTTAAGAGCTATCTGGCAGAGCACAAGACTAGGTTGTCATGTAAGCCAAGATAGGAACAGGGTAAAGACAAATAAATGTTAAGAATATAAGAATGGAAGATGAGGGGAAAAGGGGACAATTAAAACATGGAGGCATGGAGGTTAAGAGCTACCTGGCAGAGCAGAAGAGCAGGGTGTGATATAAGACAAGGTAGCAACAAGGTAAAGACAAATAAATGTAGCCTAAAGCTTTATGTGTTAAAATGTAGGTATATGTACAAGAAATAAGTCATTCATTCATCCTGTACTTATCTAAATGTATTCTTATAACCGTCCATTCTGCAATCTCCACCTTAAATGAATCTAATTTCATGCTACCTCTATTGTGAACTATGTTGTAGTGTAATATAGCCCCACCTCGGATTCCTTCCCGGTGGTATGCGCCGTCATTGATATGTACTGTCTATAATTCCAGTAACAACTTAAAAATTAAGTGCTTAAATTATTTTACCATATTGGAAGTGAATATGTTAAACACAGTTGGGAAACTGGTGTCTTACAGTACGCGCATGTTTTCTTGAGCGCTGGATTTACGATGTAGTGCGGGCAGAGGGGAAGAAGCGAAAGCTAACGCTTTGTTGTTTCTGCAGTGTGGTCAACACTGAAAAACACAGTTCTGCAAAATAGCGTGAAAGATAGGCGAAGATATTACAAGTAACGTTGCATCCTCTGAAAACATTCCTTAGTTTTGCCCACGCCAGCTCAATTGCATTTAGATCACAGTTATACGGAGGTAGACGAATAATAACGTGTCCTCTTTCGAGAGCCATAACATCCATAAATGTTCATACTATTGTACCACACTTGTAACAAGGATAAACTGGCAATTCGTGTGCACCAAACGACCCTTTATGAAGTAAGCTTTAACTACAAAGTGATAATGTTATATAATAAACTTCCAAATTCTTTTAAACAAGCTGCAACATTAAAACACTAAGAATAAGGTTCAGAAATTTTTTCATGCACATTGTTTTTATACGGTTAATGAATTTTTAGAACTATAACCATGTAAATAAGCACTGGGAGCAGAGTACATTCACAAATCTGTAATATTTATATTATGAGATTCCTTGTAGTAAATTAGTCTATGCAAATACTACATAAAACCATAGAAAATCTGCTTACTGTGTATATTGTATGTAATCAATTTGACTTTATGTATATACTGTATTTATACATTTTGACGTGTCTCATAACATGTATACGTTGCCAATGATGAATTAAAATTCTAATTCTAACATACGATTGTTGTAAACGGGTTAGCTAATTAACTTCGAAATTGATCAAAACGAAATATAGCGGACATGATAAACCTTAGCTTATTATCCAGTAGATGTCAGTGTATAGCGCATTTAAAATTTCAAAGTTGTCGTATGTGTTTATGGAGTTACACGAAACTTGCCGAATGAGGAGTTGGAGCCCCATCGCTGATCTTACCTCGGGAATACTGTAACGCGACCGTTGGAACACCCTGTAAAGCAGCTGGGAGCGGAAGACGGGGGAGGTCAATGTTAGCTACGCCCTCCCCTCGTTTGTCTTATAGTGGTGACAGGGATGACTGGGGAAAGAAACATAATTGTGCGGTCTGTTTCTCTTCCACCTGGTTCCAGAAATTACGGGATCTTTCATCATCTGGAAACGTCTAGAAGACGGCGAGATGCTTATAAAAAGGGCTGCAGTTAGTTAGTGAGTTGAGTTGGTTTTGGTTTAGTCAGTCAGGTGGTTAGTGTGTGAGTGAGGACAGTCCTTGGTGTAAGAAGGCAGTGTTAGTCAGTGACGTGTTAATGAACGAAAGGATTGTGCAACGGAAGACTGTACGTAACTGGTATGTGCATCGGAGTTTATGTAATCGCGAGGACAAGTGAAATTGTAACGGACGGACTGGTGAATTGTAACTGTGTGCAGCACGAAATTCTGTGTAATTGGCAAGTGTTAAACTGTAAGTCGGTGGAAATAAAGAACTCTGTTGAGTGGTGAAATTGGACTTTTCATTTCACGAACCCACAAAGTCACACTGGTGTCAGGAAGCGGGAAGATAACATCACCGAACATTACAACCATGGACGCGGCATTGGAAAATTTTTGGAGAAGATGATGGAAATGATGGCCGAATTAACAGAGAAGATGGAAGCGGCAAGTAACAGCCTGGCCGCGAAGCTGGAGACTACAAATAACAACCTCACCGCCGAGTTGAAACAAATGAAGACGGCCAACGACAACATCACCGCAGAGTTGAAACAAATGAAGACGGCCAACGACAACATCACCGGGAAGATGGAAGAAATGAAGGCCGAATTAACAGCGAAGATGGAAACGGCAAGCAACAACTTGGCCACGACAATGACCGCAAAGATGGCCGAACTGACAACGGAGATGAGGGAGGCGAACGAGGTCCTCGCCGCCAAGTTTGAGGAACGGTTGGCTGGCGTGAGGGATGACGTGACGGAGCTGGGCAAGCGGATGGGCCAAGTAGACGACCGTCTTAATGATTTAGAGGAAAAGGCCGACAACATCGCAAAACCCCTCACCCGCCTGATGGAGGAAAACCGGCCTTATGTGTGGACGGAGGACGCCGGAGACGCTTTCCAGCACCCGAAGGGGACCCTGTGCAGTGCTCCAATTTTGGGTTTCCCACAACCGGGTGGCGCCTTCATTGTGGACACCGACGCTAGCGACCATTGCATTGGAGGTGTCCTATCGCAGATCCAGGACGGCCATGAGCGCACAAGAGTGGAAGAGAAGGGGCGTGCCGCAGCAGTCCGAGTAGTTGTGGCAGTGCCTGCTGAAGGCTGGGATAGCGCAGGCCTGAGGAGGGAGCAGCTGGCGGACGCAGACTTGGGGCCACTCTTGAGGGAAGTGGACGCAGGGACGAGACCAACCTGGGAGGACATCGCACCGAGGAGCGCCACCTACAAGTCGCACTGGGCCCAATGGGACTCGTTGAAGACCAGAGAGGGCGTGCTGTTCCGGGTATGGGAGTCACCCGATGGGAAGGCGCAGAGAGAACAGTCGGTACTTCCCCGGAGCAAGGTCCCGGAAGTTTTGGAGGAAGAGCACGCCGGTACTTCAGGAGGACACCTGGGAGCGAACCGAATGATTCGCAAACTACGGCAGCGGTACTTCTGGCTGAGACTCCGAGCGGATGCTGGTGGTACACCTGGACCGCCTCGCACGCTACGTTGGGACTGTTCGGGGCGAACAGCTTTGAGGAGGGAGCAGTGTAACGCGACCGTTGGAACACCCTGTAAAGCAGCTGGGAGCGGAAGACGGGGGAGGTCAATGTTAGCTACGCCCTCCCCTCGTTTGTCTTATAGTGGTGACAGGGACGACTGGGGAAAGAAACATAATTGTGCGGTCTGTTTCTCTTCCACCTGGTTCCAGAAATTACGGGATCTTTCATCATCTGGAAACGTCTAGAAGACGGCGAGATGCTTATAAAAAGGGCTGCAGTTAGTTAGTGAGTTGAGTTGGTTTTGGTTTAGTCAGTCAGTTGGTTAGTGTGTGAGTGAGGACAGTTCTTGGTGTAAGAAGGCAGTGTTAGTCAGTGACGTGTTAATGAACGAAAGGATTGTGCAACGGAAGACTGTACGTAACTGGTACGTGCATCGGAGTTTATGTAATCGCGAGGACAAGTGAAATTGTAACGGACGGACTGGTGAATTGTAACTGTGTGCAGCACGAAATTCTGTGTAATTGGCAAGTGTTAAACTGTAAGTCGGTGGAAATAAAGAACTTTGTTGAGTGGTGTAATTGGACTTTTCATTTCACGAACCCACAAAGTCACAATACTGTAGCTAATACATTTTGGTTGTCTATGAACAATTTCTTAATATAAGTAATTTTTTGGCAAACACACTTAATTTGAGAACATTGTGCGGATAAAATATTCATTTGCAGTTTCGAATATATATTCCAGGCTTAAAGCAAAATCATCCATCACTACGGCATGTCATGTTCATGGTTCACGTCTCCACAGCAGTGATATTAACAAGGTCATTAGATAGTCTTGTAATAAAAGTGCTGTTCCTGGTGTTAGTAAAAATTAAATCAAAAGTGAAAGCCTTTAAAGAACAAAACCTGCTCATCTTTGTTCTGTTTGTTACGTAATCGCAAACTAAACTAGCAAATAAACAGGACTACAAAGGTTAATGAAGAATTCTTTTAATTATCTCATTCCCTTTAAACAAATAGCTGAAACGCTACCTGCCCTCTAGCGGAGGTAATTAGAGCTATTATTACTCAAACAAAAATAACGCAGCGTGCTAATGTAAGGATGTAGACGAGATGAACAGAGCGCCACCTCCCCCCCCCCCCATCCCGATGATGTAATTACATATTGATGGCTATGCCCGCTTTACGAAAATAAACGGAAACAAATTAAACTAAGGAAAAAAGTAAAAACATTTAAATAGTTATTTTTAAACCGTATGTTATTCTATGCACTGGAGAAAGTATTTCATAAAGTCTCTTTGTTTCAAACTTGTAACGAAACAAAAAACTGCATCCAATTAACTACTTTTTCTCTTTATATTTTTTGCTTTCTCTATCTCGTAATTGAGGTTAAAAATCTACCTTATCGCACACAAATGATTCATACAATCATATCAGAGATTTGCGTGATACCAAATGAATATGGTGTGACGTCAGCTCCGGCAGATCTCACCGCTAAATATGCCCCCGAACCAAAGGCAGGTTAGTGTGTGACGTCACCGCGCTGAATACTGCTGTCGAAGGGGCAGGAATAGTTTGATGTTTGCGCGTAGGAATACAGGAAGCGTATTGTCTGTTAATAATATGTACAACTTACATCTTGGGTAATGTAATATTAATACTGGCTGCTTTAATTACACAATTGGTCACAGGACATAAACAATTATATTTTGGCTCTGTGTTATGAGAAAATATATAAAACTTTAACTCGTAGTTTATCTGAAGGTCGCACATGTCATAACGTAAATAAAATAAAACATCAAATAATTTTCTCTGCAAATTAGAGGAGACCCATTCAGAAAAACAAATCAGGTGGACATTTTCCGACACTTTCTGTTTCGTTCCTTTTTAACTAATTTATCAATGTCAGGACGTAATATCTGCGAAATTTGTAATCGAAGACTGTATGTTAGAATGCGATTCGACAAGGTACTTCGGGTTTTGGACTTAGCTAATTTCATAACAGAAAAGAAATGTTCGCATACATATGTCGAGCCAAACATACACAATGTCCGCGCGACAAGTGAGTGCAACCTCGGAAGTCTGATTTGGGGAACATTCTTGTAAAGATCAGCCAAAATCAGACAAAATTAGTAAAAATCAGACAAAAGTCTATTTTGTGTGTACGTATATTTGTCCTTCTATAAATAAACACACTGTAAATTTAACAGTTCCATTACGTACGTGTCAGCTACATGGTTGTCATCGAGTGCCCTACACCTGACTGAACGCTCAGATTCTATACTCATAGCGCAATTTATATAGGCAACTTGGTACTAAACGAATCTTACCTGACGTCACCGCATTACAGGTCTCGCTTCCGACTGAAATACTTCACAACTCTTGAATCTGTTTTGCTCTGACGTAGGGTAATGAACTGAACAAGTGGTTCAAGAAACTACTCTCAACATCAAATAATGTGCACAAACCACTATAACCTTCTCTTCTGGGTACGTACAGGAATGGGAAAGTATTGATTGTAATAAAAATCTTGAAAACTGTGATATTACTGCAACTACAACCTCTGAAATCCCATATATAACAATAATATAGCATTTTTAGAAAGGATTTAACTGTGATTTTGTTTATTTAACCATTTCTAATGTTAAGTCATATCGGACGATGAATGAACTGATCTTCAAATGCGTACAAACTTAGAGCTAACATACATTCATCTCTCAGGATAAGGGAAATCCTCCATCGTTAAGTCACATCGGACGACGAACGAAATGATGTTCAAATGAGTGCCGAGTACATATAGCTTAGAGTTTCCAGACACTCACCTTTCAGGATAAGGTAAAACCTCTAACGATAAGTCATATCGGACGATGGATGAAATGATGTTGTAATGAGTACGGGATAAATGGAGCTTATTGTTCTTGGAAATTCATCTGTCAGGTTAGGGGGAAACCCTAGATAAAACCTTATCAAGATAACTCAGCTTTATCACGGTTTATTTCAACACTAGGACACCAATATTTAAAAAAAAAAAGAAATTTCTCCCATCCAAATGTATCCTTCACATAAAAATATTTAAAATATATTGTCATGTACAAAAAATGGTACTAAGGATTTTTATTACTTAAAATCCTCATGAAAAATGAAATATGTGTCTTAAATTTTAAACGCGTTTTGTAAGAAGCCTTTTCATTTTACGCAGCTTTTGTATAAGACTTAAACTGTATGAGATAAACAACACATTACTGTATATACATTTGCTAAAACATAATTTCTTCTCAAATCACCCTTCTGGCAAAATTAACCATTTTCAAGATATCCTTGTTATTTGTTTCAATTTTCCATTAGTTATAACTTTCTGAAGTTGTAAAAGCTTATTTTCCTTTATCTCATGTACATACAAAGAGAATGAAATTACAATGACATCACCTAGATAAAAAGTTTTACAACTTTTGACCATCGCTTAAATGTGTACTGTATTCCCGTTGAACTAGAATAAAATAATATTTATCTTGAACTAGATAGAGCAACAAGTGTGCAAGAGTATAGAAAGTCATGTATATAAAAAGATATTACTATCACATAAAGACTGCTGTATTCCCTTGTAAGTACAGTAAGTTAATGTTTATCTTGAAGTAGATAGAGCAATAAGTGTTTGTACAAGAGTAGAGAAAGTCATGTATATAAATCATGTGACTATCACTTAAAGTCTACTGTATTCCCTTGTAAATACAGTAAGTTAATTTTTATCTTGAAGTAGATAGAGCAATAAGTATTTGTACAAGAGTAGAGAAAGTCATGTATATAGAACATTTGACTTTCACTTAAAGTCTACTGTATTCCCTTGTAACTACAATAATTTAATGTTTATCTTGAAGTAAATAGAGCAATAAGTATTTGTACAAGAGTAGAGAAGGTCATGTATATAAAACATTTGACTATCACTTAAAGTCTACTGTATTCCCTTGTAACTACAATAAGTTAATGTTTATCTTGAAGTAAATAGAGCAATAAGTATTTGTTCAAGAGTAGAGAAAGTCATGCATATAAACATTTGACTATCACTTAAAGTCTACTGTATTCCCTTGTAACTACAGTAAGTTAATGCTTATCTTGATGTAGATAGAGCAATAAGAACTTGTACAAGAGTAGAGAAAGTCATGTATATAGAGCATTTGACTATCACTTAAAGCCTACTGTATTCCCTTGTAATTACAATAAGTTAATGTTTATCTTGAAGTAAATAGAGCAATAAGTATTTGTACAAGAGTAGAGAAGGTCATGTATATAAAACATTTGACTATCACTTAAAGTCTACTGTATTCCCTTGTAACTACAATAAGTTAATGTTTATCTTGAAGTAGATAGAGCAATAAGTATTTGTACAAGAGTAGAGAAAGTCATGTATATAAAACATTTGACTATCACTTAAAGTCTACTGTATTCCCTTGTAACTACAATAAGTTAATGTTTATCGTGAAGTAAATAGAGCAATAAGTATTTGTACAAGAGTAGAGAAGGTCATGTATATAAAACATTTGACTATCACTTAAAGTCTACTGTATTCCCTTGTAACTACAATAAGATAATGTTTATCTTGAAGTAGATAGAGCAATAAGTATTTGTACAAGAGTAGAGAAAATCATGTATATAAAACATTGGACTACATTTAAAGTCTACTGCATTCCCTTGTAACTACAGTAAGATAATGTTTATCTTGAAGTGGATAGAGCAATAAATATTTGTACAAGGGTAGAGAAAATCATGGATAAAAACATTTGACTATCACTTAATGTCTACTGTATTCCCTTGTAACTACAATAGGGTAATGTTTATCTAGAAGTGGATAGAGCAGTACGTGTTTGTGCAAGAGTATAGAAGGTCATGTGTGTAATATATTAAATATTTTTAAATGTTTTTATTTTATCACGTAAGTCATGCATTGGTACATATTGATTAAGTAATCTCCTCTGCGTATTTTTCATAGAAATATATGATATAAGAGTATGACATAGAGGGGATTTTTTTAGTATGAAACGTGTTTCCATATTTATAGTTACGTCTACAATTAATTTAAACTTTAAATGTTAAATTTTTGACGAAAATATAAAAATCAGGTATACTTGATTTTAAGGGTATGTTATTATTTTTCAAGTATGTGTGCATCCTTTGATAAACCATATACGTTGGCATGCCTTGCTGTATCCAGGTGTGGCTATGTTGGTACCACTGCACTGAAGGGCCATACACAGACAAACAAAAAAAACGTCGACGCGTATTGCGATGGTGGTTTGTTTCTAAATGGAAAAGCAGAAGGGTAGGAAATTTGATTAACACGTATAACGTTGCCGAAAACCAGATGGCACCAGTGTCGCCCGCTGATATCATCTAGTTTTGGCTTTTTGCTTGGCAATAAAACCGCATTAACGTAGCGTCCCTGATTTACTGTGTAATTTCACCAAAGCACAAAAGAAATGGATATTTAAAATGCTCGGTCGCTTACCTCTACCGCTTTTGTTTCACATAATAATGGACCCAACAATCGACTGCAGTAACTCAGTGCTTTGTTTGGACCGTCGATTTCTTTAATTAATGCATTAGTTAATAACTTTCTGCATTTCTTCTGCTGTGAGATATCAAGTTGTGTCGACTTACTTCATATACATCATTTTTCTTCTGCTTCGCTTTAATGCAGGCAAATGTTTACAGACATACAAATTACGTTTCACATTTTGTTATAAAGATAAATGTCAGTCTAATGTTTAACTCACACTCTACTTAATGCTCTCATATGGCTTTCTCTATTCATGTACAGACATTTATTGCTCTATCTCTTTCAAGATAAAGGAATATCTTATTGTAGTTACAGGGGAATACAGTACACATTAAGTGATAGTCAAATTCTTTATATAAATGAATTTCTCTACTCTTGTACAAACACTTACTGCTTTATCTACTTCAAGATAAACTTTATCTTATTGTAGTTACAAGCGAGTACAGTAGACTTTAAATGATAGTCAAATGTTTTATATACATGACTTTCTCTACTCTTGTACAAACACTTATTGCTCTATCTACTTCAAGATAAACATTATCTTTTGTAGTTAAAAGCGAGTACAGCAGACTTTAAGTGATAGTCAAATGTTTTATATATATGACTTTCTCTATTCTTGTACAAACACTTATTGCTCTATCTACTTCAAGATAAACATATCTTTTGTAGTTACAAGCGAGTACAGTAGACTTTAAGTGACAGTCAAATGGTTTATATACATGACTTTCTCTACTCTTGTACAAACACTTATTGCTCTATCTACTTCAAAATAAACATTATCTTTTGTAGTTACAAGCGAGTACAGTAGACTTTAAGTGACAGTCAAATGTTTTATATACATGACTTTCTCTACTCTTGTACAAACACTTATTGCTCTATCTACTTCAAGATAAACATTATCTTATTGTAGTTACAAGGGAATACAGTAGACTTTAAGTGACAGTCAAATGTTTTATATACATGACTTTCTCTACTCTTGTACAAACACTTATTGCTCTATCTACTTCAAAATAAACATTATCTTTTGTAGTTACAAGCGAGTACAGTAGACTTTAAGTGACAGTCAAATGTTTTATATACATGACTTTCTCTACTCTTGTACAAACACTTATTGCTCTATCTACTTCAAGATAAACATTATCTTATTGTAGTTACAAGGGAATACAGTAGACTTTAAGTGACAGTCAAATGTTTTATATACATGACTTTCCCTGTTCTGTACCAATGGATAGTCTGTTCTTCCCTGCAACACAGCTCGAAGATGGTTAAAATTGTTTAAAGAGGGGAGAAATCAATTTCAAATAAAGGTGGATCGGATGCTCCAGTTACTACTCTTACGAAGGAAAACACTGCTGCTGCCATTGTGAGCTGGAATCGACGAATTACCTTAAGATCACTTTCTGAAATACTGAACATTTCATTGGGTGCCACCCACACGTTGGTGACAGAAACATTACACATGAGACGTGTTTGTGCGCGATGGGTTCCAAGACTTTTGATTCCCGAACAAAAGGACATTCACATGCAAGTCTACAAGCAGTTAAAGTTGATGTTAGCGGAATATCCGGAGTTTCTTTCAAACATAATCACTGCTGATGAAACTTGGCTACACCATTTTGATCCTGAGAGCAAACAGCAAAGCTCAGTGTGAAAATCTTCTTCATCACCAACCCCCTCCCCCCCAAAAAAGGTGTTTGCTTCTGCTGGGAAATCTATGCTCATCTCATTCTTTGATATTCATGGAATGGTGTATATTTCCGCGAAGCAGGCTCAATGCTGCAACACAATAATGCGCGGTCGAATATTGCCAATATTGTAGCTGAATATCGTTGCAAAAATCAATGTAAAGTGCGTCCCTCACTCTCCCTTTAGTCCGGATTTAGACCATGTGACACTTTTTTACTCTCTAACTTGATGAAACGCCTTCGTGGGAGGCATTATCTATCATCAGAAGCAGTGGTGAAGGCTGCGGAGGCGATTTTGAAAGATCTCTCAAATAATGGTGTCCAGCATGTCTCTGAAGACAGATAGAAACGCTGGGACAAGTGCATCGCATTCAGGGGAGAGGATGAGTTGTCAGAAAAACGTGATCATTCTTTATTTAACAGCCCTCGCAGTTCCAAAGTCTGTCGAATTTTGTAAATTTCCTGACATCGGCCAATGACTGTCCTTAAGGTTTTCTTCTTTTCTTGAGTTGCCGGCAATCAACTAAGCTGGGAGTGCTTTGATTCACACTTAATAGCTCCTAGGCTGGCATCGGCCATTTTAATCATTTATTGTAATTAAAATTACTACAAAATTTTTGTAAAAAGCTACGTTTTTGTATACAAGAGGTGGTTTTCTCGTAGTAAACTCTATAACTGCAGTAATGTGTAATGCTAGCGGTTAGGAAAGCGCTGGTTCGAACGTTGGCTCTTGCCTTTCTTCACGTTATTTACGTGGCAGATGAAAAAATGATAGGCACTACATATATGCTGCCTCTGCATCAGGTATCATTAACCCCTCTCAATAATTCCCTTCGCCGTCAAAAGCTCACGTTTGTACAGTGAATAAAAATTCTGGGAAATCTAAAAAAACAGGGTCCCGCTATCGAATACGTGGAAATCCTCGGTCAGATGATTCCTCGTTCATATCCTCTCTAATTCAATAATGGAATACCGTTCTGTCCTTCAGGAATGTCAATAAAATGGTAACGGAATATTACGAGCAAATTATAGACAAGACATTGGTAAATTGTAAAATAAAATATTTCTGAACGACACACTTAATATGGCAGTTGAAACTCTGACAGAATTTGATTGTAAAATTACAGCGGAGCCAAATCCAATTACAAGCTGGTAACTTTTACCATAGCTAGTTATTTTACGTTCTGAGATCTACAGGTTGTGGAAGAAACACACCTTTATATAATCGAAATTACTGGAATTGGAGAATACAGGTCAGAGCTCGGTACAAAACAATTTATATGAGTGTATCACCAACAAAAGGAATCGATGTCATGGACGAACCTCATAGAGAAGACGAGTGGTCAAATGTGTGCGAATCATAGACAGTGTGATCAATATAAACCTGTGAAGTATTTCAATAAGTCATAATTTCCTTTTGAAAGCTCGTAGAATGTAGAAATTTGTTTTAATGATCTGCGAGGCTTTGGTATGATTTGACAACACTGAAAATGGTTGACAGTTGACAGCCTTAAATGTACAGTCATAGTTGAAATGTGCATACGAGGGCGTGTATGCATTTTAAAAACATATTGGAAGACAACTTGAATTTCCAAGAGAATTTAAGAGGCAACAATTTTATCGCTCTTAAGAAAGCTGGAGACAAGTGACATACACATTAGTGAGAGTGGAAAACATAGACCGTCATCTGTTACAGTTGTTCGCAGAAGGCTATTGAATTCTCCAAACAAATCGTTGTGTCGATTGAACCGGGAATCAGGGTATTCACATGGAACATGTCAAAGAGCTGCTACCTTACAGAGTGCATATGGTGTAACAACTGAAAGAAGCAGATTAGGATAAACGAATCAGCTACTGGAAATTAAACTTTCTTTCACACTATCCGTGTGTAGGACGCAATATGAACGGGTAGAGCCAGACTGAAAATTGCAATAACTTAGCCGGGATTTGAACCACGGATCTTCTGGTTTCCGTCCAGCCGCTCTAACCATTTGAGCTATTATGGCCAACGTGCCAAAATGATATTAAATTCTCCAACTGACTCGTGTTTCCCCCAGTAATCCACTAGGAGTTCCCATAAACACATGAGACAACTAACTTAATGACGACTTACTATGCTGTAAGTACTTTAAGGCTCGGGCTTTATCGTTCGGACCACTAATAGGTACAATTAATGGAAATTAATTGTTCTTTCACACTGGCCATGTCTAGGACGCACTATGAAAGGTTAGAGCAAGACTGAAAAACTCAATGCCATAACCGGGTTTTGAATCACGAATCTTCTGGTTTCCGCACCTCTAAACATTTGAGCTAATATGGACAACGTGCCAACATGACATTAAGTTGTCCAACTAACTCGTGTTTCCCCCGGCAAACCACTAGGAGTTCTCATAAACACATGAGACAACTACCTTAATGACGACTTACTATGCTGTAAGTACTTTAAGTCCCGGGGTTTATAATTCGGACCACTATTAGGAACAACTGACTCGTGTTTTTCGCAGTAAAACACTAGGAGTTCTCATAAACACATGAGGCAACTACCTTAATGTTTAGCTACTATGCTGTAAGCACTTTAAGACCCGGATTTTATAGTTCGGACCACTATTAGGAACAACTGACTCGTGTTTTTCCCGGTAAACCACTAGTTCTCATAAACACATGATACAACTATCCTTATGACGACTTACTATGCTGTAATTACTTTAAAACCCGGGCTTTATAGTTCGGACCACTATTAGGTACAACTGACTCGTGTTTTTCCCGGTAAACCACTAGAAGTTCTCATAAACACATGAGACAACTACCTTAATGGCGACTTACTATACTGTAAGTACTTTAAGGTCCGGGCTTTATAGTTCGGACCACTATTAGGTACAACTGACTCGTGTTTTTCCCAGTAAAGCACTAGGAGTTCTCATAAACACATGAGGCAACTACCTTAATGGCGAGCTACTATGCTGTAAGGACTTTAAGACCCGGGCTTTATAGTTCGGACCACTATTAGTTTCAACTGACCCGTGTTTCTCCCCTTAAACCACTAGTTCTCATAAACACATGAGACTACTACCTTAATGGCGACTTACTATGCTGTAAGTACTTTAAGACCCGGGCTTTATAGTTCGGACCACTATTAGTTTCAACTGACCCGTGTTTCTCCCCTTAAACCACTAGGAGTTCTCATAAACACATGAGACAACTACCTTAATGACGACTTACTATGCTGTAAGTACTTTAAGGCCCGGGCTTTACAGTTCGGATCACTATTAGCTACAATAGTGTACAACGAGTCAGTTGGAGAATTTTATGCCTCTTGGCACGTTGGCCATAGTAGCTCAAATGTTTAGAGCGGCTGGACGGAAACCAGAAGATTCGTGGTTCAAATCCCGGCTATGGCATTGAATTGTTCAGGTTGCCTCTAACCTTTCATAGTGCGTCCTACACACGGCTAGTGTGAAATAATTATTCATTTCCATTAATTGTACCTAATAGTGGTCCACGTGGTAAGTCGCCTTTAAGGTAGTTCTCTCATGTGCTTATGAGATCGCCTATTGGTTTACCGGGGGAAACACGAGTCGAATCAGTTACTGTCGATGGTTTCAGGGTTCTCTTATTCCACGTCCAGACATTCTCTCCATGACGTGGTTTACAAATGATGCGTGGTTTCATCTGTCAGGCTACATAAACATACAAATCACCAGATATTGGGCTGCTGTAAACACCTGAGCGATCCACGAAACTACTGCATGATGAAGAGGTTGGACTATGATGCGCGCTGTCAGCTTCCAGGACCGCTGATCCCAATTTCTTTGATACGACTGTTAGACGCAGATGTTTATATGGGTTTCTGCAATACATTTTTGGAGTAGATGGATGATATTGAATTGAGAGAAGGTTATTTCCAGCAGGATGCAGTAACGTGCCATGCATCTAATGACGCCATGGAACTTGTAACCAGTTCCTTTGATAATCGAATAATCTCAAAAGGTCTGTCTCCTACCAAATCCCCAGACCCAACCTCAAAGAATTCCTTCTTGTGGGGGTATCTAAAAATTGAGCGTACAGGAATAGACCACGGACAATTGATGTTCTCAAGGATTTTTTTCGAACCGAAATAAGTAACATTGGCGAGGTTACTCTCGATAAAACTTCAGAGAATATGGTGAGACAAGTGCAAACAAGTATAGATGCTAGTGGAGTGCCGTTCCAACATTTTCTCTGAGATGTAAATAGTGTAATATGGTATCCCAGTTGTGTATTATATTCTCCCAAAGTTTCTCGTGTGTCCCATAATTGGTTTCAAGGTTTTGACCTATTGAAGTGGTAAAGGTTTATATGGATCGCACTGTATTTCAGATGTAGATACAAGTGTATTTCTTACATGGAGCTACACGTCAACTATGTATACAAATATTCAACTTCAAAAAGCCTCTTTAATTTTGATACTGAAATTTATTGTGCCTATTCCAGAATTATACAATTTACAAATTTGGCTACATTTATTTGTTTTTACCTTGTTGCTACCTTGGCTTACATAACACCCTCGTCTTTTGCTCTGCCAGGTAGCTCTTAACCTCCATAACTCCTTGTTACTTAATTAGTCCCATTCTTGCCCCTCTTTTTCCTTTCTTATATTCCTTACATTTATTTGTCTTTACCTTGTGGCTACCTTGGCTTACATGACACCCTGGTCTTTTGCTCTGCCAGGTAGCTCTTAAACTCCATAACTCCTTGTTACTTAATTAGTCCCATTCTTGCCCCTCTTTTTCCTTTCTTATATTCCTTACATTTATTTGTCTTTACCTTGTTGCTACCTTGGCTTACATGACGCCCTGGTCTTCTGCTCTGCCAGGTAGCTCTTAAACTCCATAACTCCTTGTTACTTAATTAGTCCCATTCTGGCCCCTCTTTTTCCTTTCTTATATTCCTTACATTTATTTGTCTTTACCTTGTTGCTACCTTGGCTTACATGACGCCCTGGTCTTCTGCTCTGCCAGGTAGCTCTTAAACTCCATAACTCCTTGTTACTTAATTAGTCCCATTCTTGCCCCTCTTTTTCCTTTCTTATATTCCTTACATTTATTTGTCTTTACCTTGTTGCTACCTTGGCTACATGACGCCCTGGTCTTTTGCTCTGCCAGGTAGCTCTTAAACTCCATAACTCCTTGTTACTTAATTAGTCCCATTCTTGCCCCTCTTTTTCCTTTCTTATATTCCTTACATTTATTTGTCTTTACCTTGTTGCTACCTTGGCTACATGACGCCCTGGTCTTTTGCTCTGCCAGGTAGATCTTAAACTCCATAACTCCTTGTTACTTAATTAGTCCCATTCTTGCCCCTCTTTTTCCTTTCTTATATTCCTTACATTTATTTGTCTTTACCTTGTTGCTACCTTGGCTTACATGACGCCCTGGTCTTCTGCTCTGCCAGGTAGCTCTTAAACTCCATAACTCATTGTTACTTAATTAGTCCCATTCTGGCCCCTCTTTTTCCTTTCTTATATTCCTTACATTTATTTGTCTTTACCTTGTTGCTACCTTGGCTTACATGATGCCCTGGTCTTTTGCTCTGCCAGGTAGCTCTTAAACTCCATAACTCCTTGTTACTTAATTAGTCCCATTCTTGCCCCTCTTTTTCCTTTCTTATATTCCTTACATTTATTTGTCTTTACCTTGTTGCTACCTTGGCTACATGACGCCTTGGTCTTCTGCTCTGCCAGGTAGCTCTTAAACTCCATAACTCCTTGTTACTTAATTAGTCCCATTCTTGCCCCTCTTTTTCCTTTCTTATATTCTTTACATTTATTTGTCTTTACCTTGTTGCTACCTTGGCTTACATAACACCCTCGTCTTCTGCTCTGCCAGGTAGCTCTTAAACTCCATAACTCCTTGTTACTTAATTAGTCCCATTCTTGCCCCTCTTTTTCCTTTCTTATATTCTTTACATTTATTTGTCTTTACCTTGTTGCTACCTCGGCTTACATAACACCCTCGTCTTCTGCTCTGCCAGGTAGCTCTTAAACTCCATAACTCCTTGTTACTTAATTAGTCCCATTCTTGCCCCTCTTTTTCCTTTCTTATATTCTTTACATTTATTTGTCTTTACCTTGTTGCTACCTCGGCTTACATAACACCCTCGTCTTCTGCTCTGCCAGGTAGCTCTTAAACTCCATAACTCCTTGTTACTTAATTAGTCCCATTCTTGCCCCTCTTTTTCCTTTCTTATATTCCTTACATTTATTTGTCTTTACCTTGTTGCTACCTTGGCTTACATGACACTCTGGTCTTTTGCTCTGCCAGGTAGCTCTTAAACTCCATAACTCCTTGTTACTTAATTAGTCCCATTCTTGCCCCTCTTTTTCTTTCTTATATTCCTTACATTTATTTGTCTTTACCTTGTTGCTACCTTGGCTTACATGACACCCTGGTCT
This sequence comes from Mantis religiosa, assembly GCA_030765055.1. NCBI lineage: Eukaryota > Metazoa > Arthropoda > Insecta > Mantodea > Mantidae > Mantis > Mantis religiosa. Next base: position 252,459,971 of record CM060947.1, on the reverse strand, counting down.
TCTGCTCTGTCATGTAGCTCATAACTCCATACCTCCTTGTTGCTTAATTAGTCCCATTCTTCCCCCTCATCTTCCTTTCTTATATTCTTTACATTTATATGTCTTTACCTTGTTGCTACCTTGACTTACATGACACCCTGGTCTTCTGCTCTGTCAGGTAGCTCATAACTCCATACCTCCTTGTTGCTTAATTAGTCCCATTCTTCCCCCTCATCTTCCTTTCTTATATTCTTTACATTTATATGTCTTTACCTTGTTGCTACCTTGGCTTACATGAAAACCTGGTCTTCTGCTCTGTCAGGTAGCTCTTAACCTCCATACCTCCTTGTTACTTAATTAGATTCATTCTTCCCCTTCATCTTCCTTTCTTATATTCTCTACATTTCTTGTGCATTGTTGCTTTACTTTCTGTAAGAAATCACCAATTCGTCTTAACTTCTTTTCCTCCCTGTCCCTTAAAATTTTTATAGCTACCATCCTCTTCTCTACTTTCTCCCATTTTTCCTCCCAAACTTTGTTCTCTATATTGTAACCTCCTCACATTCTATTACATAGTGTTCTATACTTTCTTTTTCCCCACACAATTCACAAATTCCCTTTTCCCTACCTCTTATCCCGCTTAGAAATATTGTTCCTGTTCTCATCCAAGGTAACCCTTCTCTCTCTTGCCTGTTGAAGCAATCCACATATGTTTCTCGTCCCAATTTATTTTTATTTCCTTGTAAATTTGTAATGATTTCACATTTTCTAGACTTCTCCATAATTCCTGACTTTCTATATCGTCTATTTTGCATTTTACCAATTTACCCACATCGCTTGTATTCCTTTCCTCTAATCTCCATATATCTCCCGTTCATATCCTTTCCATATCTCTGCCCTCCAGCTATTTGAGTTTACTAATCTTTTTTCTGTCTCATGCGTAATTTCATAATTTTCCCTTCTTCTGTGTCCTAACACCTGTACCAAATTCTATTATTTTTCCATTATTATTCCATTTCTTCTTGTCTTTCCTAATTCTACTAAAGCTACTTCCCTAGGTGCTGATCTTGGTAAGCCCAGTAGCTCTTTACAAAACTTTCTGTAGCTTTGGTCCACCGTTTTGTTTACCTCTGTGCCCCCCCCCCCCCAAGATCTCCACGTTATAAAACATTTTGGATTCAACTTGTGCTTTGTACATTCTTTCTAACCACTTGGTTGTCATTTCCAGCATATATTTGCATATTCTAACTCCATTCATTGCCGCCCTTCCTTTTGCTTCAATTTTTCTCCTGAGTGCTCCCCACTTTCCATTGTTATTCAACCTCACTCCTAAGAATTCAAATTCACTGACCACTTCTACCGTTTTGGCATTCAGTACCCACTTTTCAACTTTTTTTTCGTTGAACTCCCTGTATACAAATACACAACTTCAACACGTCTCTTTAATGTTTCTTTATGTCTCTTTATTACGTATCAACTTGTACTGCTAGTAATATCTCTGACGTATATACAGGTTTATCTCTTACACGGAACTACACGTCGACTATGTATACAAATGCACAACTTCAACACGTCTCTTTAATGTTTCTTTATGTCTTTTTAGTACTATCACCTTGTACTGCTAGTAATATCTCTGACGTATATACAGGTTTATCTCTTACACGGAGCCACACGTCGACTATGTATACAAATACACAACTTCAACACGCCTCTTTAATGTTTCTTTATGTCTCTTTAGTACGTATCAACTTGTACTGCTAGTAATATCTCTGACGTATATACAGGTTTATCTCTTACACGGAACTACACGTCGACTATGTATACAAATACACAACTTCAACACGTCTCTTTAATGTTTCTTTATGTCTCTTTAGTACGTATCAACTTGTACTGCTAGTAATATCTCTGACGTATATACAGGTTTATCTCTTACACGGAGCTACACGTCGACTATGTATACAAATACACAACTTCAACACGTCTCTTTAATGTTTCTTTATGTCTCTTTAGTACGTATCAACTTGTACTGCTAGTAATATGTCTGACGTATATACAGGTTTATCTCTTACACGCAGCTACACGTCGACTATGTATACAAATACACAGCTACAACACGTCTCTTTAATGTTTCTTTATGACTCTTTAGTACGTATCGACTTGAACTGTTAGTAATATCCCTGACGTACATACATAAAGTTTTATGTGATATGGACCTGCTTATAATACATCACTTATATAAGTGTCCTAAATAATTACGACATGTAACATTATGCTTACTATAGCGTTTCCGTTACAGTATTTCAAGTGAAGTGATTGATTCCCCATCAGACATTCACACTTTTCCTGGACTTTATCTAATCTTACAGTTTTCTGCAAGCTCTTCAGATCCATGCTTTCTCTATCTCTCTCTTTCTGTTTCACGAGGGTTTTTATCTTGCCATTAACAAAACCGGAATCACATCTTTCATTCTCTATGTCTTGAATCTTCACTAACAGCCCCCATTTTCGCCTTTTGAATCCGCATTAACGCCGTCCTCTCAATGCGCCGAGCGACAAAGCGATGGAAGATGAATGATCGAAATCTTTTATGAGACGTCTTTTCAAGTCAAGGGACCCAGGGAGTCGTCGGGTGAGTGCAAGAAGAGGTGACGTGCGAACAAGGTTCGTGCGGAGCGAAAACCGCAAGTAGCGGAGTCAGAAAGGTTTCAACCGAGGCACTCACATGACCTTCTCTACTCTTGTACAAACACTTATTGCTCTACGTACTTCAAGATAAACATTATCTTATTGTAGTTACAAGGGAATACAGTAGACTTTATGTGATAATCAAATATTTTAAATACATGACCTTCTCTACTCTTGTACAAACACTTATTGCTCTACGTACTTCAAGATAAACATTATCTTATTGTAGTTACAAGGGAATACAGTAGACTTTATGTGATAATCAAATGTTTTATATACATGACTTTCTCTACTCTTGTACAAACACTTATTGCTCTACGTACTTCAAGATAACCATTATCTTATTGTAGTTACAAGGGAATACAGTAGACTTTATGTGATAATCAAATGTTTTATATACATGACTTTCTCTACTCTTGTACAAACACTTATTGCTCTACGTACTTCAAGATAAACATTATCTTATTGTAGTTACAAGGGAATACAGTAGACTTTATGTGATAATCAAATGTTTTATATACATGACTTTCTCTACTCTTGTACAAACACTTATTGCTCTATCTACTTCAAGATAAATATTATCTTATTGTAGTTACAAGGGAATACAGTAGACTGTAAGTGATATTCAAATGTTTTATATACATGACTTTCTCTACTCTTGTACAAACACTTATTGCTCTACGTACTTCAAGATAAACATTATCTTATTGTAGTTACAAGGGAATACAGTAGACTGTAAGTGATATTCAAATGTTTTATATACATGACTTTCTCTACTCTTGTACAAACACTTATTGCTCTACGTACTTCAAGATAAATATTATCTTATTGTAGTTACAAGGGAATACAGTAGACTTTATGTGATAATCAAATGTTTTATATACATGACTTTCTCTACTCTTGTACAAACACTTATTGCTCTATCTACTTCAAGATAAATATTATCTTATTGTAGTTACAAGAGAATACAGTAGACTTAAAGTGATATTCAAATGTTTTATATACATGACTTTCTCTACTCTTGTACAAACACTTATTGCTCTATCTACTTCAAGATAAATATTATCTTATTGTAGTTACAAGGGAATACAGTAGACTGTAAGTGATAGTCAAATGTTTTATATACATGACTTTCTCTACTCTTGTACAGACACTTATTGCGCTATCTACTTCAAGATAAACATTATCTTATTGTAGTTACAAGGGAATACAGTAAACTTTAAGTGATAGTCAAATGTTTTATATACATGAGTTTCTCTACTCTTGTAGAAACAGTTATTGCTCTATCTACTTCAAGATAAATATTATCTTATTGTAGTTACAAGAGAATACAGTAGACTTAAAGTGATATTCAAATGTTTTATATACATGACTTTCTCTACTCTTGTACAAACACTTATTGCTCTATCTACTTCAAGATAAATATTATCTTATTGTAGTTACAAGAGAATACAGTAGACTTAAAGTGATATTCAAATGTTTTATATACATGACTTTCTCTACTCTTGTACAAACACTTATTGCTCTATCTACTTCAAGATAAATATTATCTTATTGTAGTTACAAGGGAATACAGTAGACTGTAAGTGATAGTCAAATGTTTTATATACATGACTTTCTCTACTCTTGTACAAACACTTATTGCTCTATCTACTTCAAGATAAATATTATCTTATTGTAGTTACAAGAGAATACAGTAGACTTAAAGTGATATTCAAATGTTTTATATACATGACTTTCTCTACTCTTGTACAAACACTTATTGCTCTATCTACTTCAAGATAAATATTATCTTATTGTAGTTACAAGGGAATACAGTAGACTGTAAGTGATAGTCAAATGTTTTATATACATGACTTTCTCTACTCTTGTACAGACACTTATTGCTCTATCTACTTCAAGATAAACATTATCTTATTGTAGTTACAAGGGAATACAGTAAACTTTAAGTAACAGCCAAATATTTTAAATACATGACTTTCTCTACTCTTGTAGAAACAGTTATTTCTCTATCTACTTCAACGTAAACAACATCTTGTAGTAGTTAGAAGTGAATGCCCATACACAGCTGTGAGATTTGGTCAAAAATGGCAAAAATTGCTTCTTGCCTAATTAAATAGATTAATCCGTGTACTTCAGTTTCCTATTATTTGTAATGTCAAATATCCCTTTAAAATTGTTGTATATGCCTCACTGTAAGAGGACGCATTACTTATTTTGGTAATATTCTCGTGTTTATAATTTTAAGCGCTTTTCAGAACGTAAATTGTTCCACACGATGCAGTTTAATACTGAAAGCTTGAACATTTTTGTGCTTGGATAAAAACTGTACCAAAGGAACCTGATGAGATTATTTATATGTCACCAGTTTTTCTGCAATTAAATAATGAAGCAAATATTTCACAGGAAAATATTAAAAATTAGCTAAGGGATAATTTAATAATTTTTTGATCCTAAACCACGGGTTACATTAAAATTTCATCTCAGCAATTTACTAATAAAGTATTTATAAATATAGCGGCAAAGTATTGTTTTTCTGAAACTAATATTGCATCATCTGCAATAACAAAAAATAACACTATATGTATATTAATATCACAAGAAATATTTTGGATAGAGGTCTGAAAGTTGGTCTATAGACTATTGTTAATACCGAAATAATTGTGTTAAAGTTTCAAGTCAAGCCAAACAAAATTGTAGATTTTAGTGTCATCGCAGATGGGTATTCTTAAATGACAGTCGAATGTTTGAAAAGTGGTTGTCTGGTTTGCGTCTCTGTATTTGTATTTTCTTTGTAAGTCCAAGAGATTAAAAAGGTAATTGCAATTTATTATTTGTGGAAAATGTGATTATTGAAAAATTTAGTTATATAGCAAAGAATAACTCAGAAATGGCTTACACTAACAAAGAGTTACATAAAATGTACGTTTAAACGGAATAGACATATAATTGTATGCCTCGTGCTCTTGTATATTTAAATAAAAACTCAATCTCTATGTACCCTGTACACATTTGAACATCATTTCACTCATATTCGATATGACTTAATGTTAGAGGCTTTCTCTAATCCTGAAAGATGGATGTCTGGTAACTCTAAGCTCTATGTACGCTTCACTCAATTGAATATCATTTCATTCATCATCCGATATGACTTAACGTTTGAGGCTTTCCCTTATTCTGAAAGATGAATGTTTGGTAAGTATAAGCTCTAAGTATCCTGAAATCATTGGAACATCATTTCATTCATCATCCGATATGAGTTAACGTTGGAGGTTTTCCCTTATTCTGAAATATAAATTCCAGGAAACTCTAAGCTTTATGTATCCTGTACTCATTTGAACATCATTTCATTCATCGTCCTATATGACTTAACGTTGGAGGTTTTACCTTATCATGAAAGATAAATTCCAGGAAACTCTAAGCTTTATGTATCCTGTACTCATTTGAACATCATTTCATTCATTGTCCGATATGACTTAACGTTGAAGGTTTTCTCTTATCCTGAACGATGAATGTCTGGTGACTCTAAGCTCTATGTACCCTGGAATCATTTGAACATCATTCCATTTATCGTGCGATATGAGTTAAGTTTGGAAGACTTGTAAAATTCAAACAAATAACTGTAATAGTTAGGTTGGACGATGATGTGGTACTTTTAAAGAATGTCTGAAAATGTACTCTCATGTTAACAGTTCATACTTTCGTTTGTTAGTCTTATTATATGGAATGACATTAGCATCGCTTAAGTGATAGTACTTTTCTATTTTATATGAAACTATAATTTGACATCATATGATTAACGTTTCAGCTCCTATAAATTTTAGAGCTGGATTGCCTTAGCGGCTTATGCAAGTGAAGTGTAGGGAAAGTTTAAAATCTTGTGAACAGAGATGCAGACGTGGAGCGGTGCTATTCATGATTCTGTGAATAGAGAAGCTGTTTGTTGAATTACGTTCGTCAAAAGTAACTATTCCAGGGAGCATCGGGCTGGCTCTCTCGGCAGCAATCAATGAAAATGGAATTCAAAGGCTGAGGCGAAAGTTTGAGTCAGGACTGAAATTAGAATGCAAAACCTTGCGGTGCATTGTGTGTATGTGTGTTTGAATGTGTTGTGCGTGTTTATGTGTGCGTTTGTATTAATATTTCTGTGTATTCATCTGTGTTTCTCTAGTCGTGTCTGTGCGTATGTTTGTAAATAATTTTGGAGAAATTGCGCGTGTTTTATAAATACGAAAGCTGTTCAATAAAGAATGATCACAATTTGTTTTACAACGTACCTTTACTTATCCTCATAATTTTGATTGTCCTTCTCAAAATAGTCACCCCTGGATGTGATGCACTTGTCCCAGCGTTTATTCCAATCTTCAAGGACATGTTGGAAACCATCTTTTGAGAGATCCTTCAAAATCTCCTCCGCAGGCTTCACCACTGCTTCTGATGATTGATAATGCCTCCCACGAAGTCGTTTCTTCAAGTTTGGAAACAGAAAAAAGTCACATGGGGCTAAATCGAGACTACAGGGAGGGTGAGGGATGCACTTCACGTTGATTTTTGCAAGATATTCATCAACATTGGCAATATGCGGCCGCATATTATCCTGGTGCAACATCCAATCTGCTTTACGGAAACGTGGTCCTTTACGCCTGATATGGACGTGCAATGTTTTCAGGACATCCCTGTAATATTGTCCAGTTACTGATGTGTGTGCAGGTACAACATGATAAACCCTTCCATGAATGTCAAAGAATGAGATGACCATAACCTTCCCAGCAGAAGCAACCATGTTTGCTTTTCTGGATTTTGGAGAAGGACATTTCCACACTGAGCTCTGCTGTTTGCTCTCAGGATCAAAATGATGTAGCCAAGTTTCATCAGCAGTGATTACGTTTGAAAGAAACTCCGGATCTTCGTCTAATATCAACTTTAACTGAATGTAGACTTGCATTCGAATGTCCTTTTGTTCGGGATTCAACAGCTTTTGAACCCTACGCGCATAAACGCGTCTCATGTGTAATGTTTCTGTCACCAACGTGTGGGTGGCAACCAATGGAATGTTCAGTATTTCAGAAGGTGCTCTTAAAGTAATTCTTCGACCCTCTCTCACAATGGCAGCAGCACTGTTGATGATTTCTTCCGTAAGAGCAGTAACTGGAGCACGGGTACCAGCTTCTTTTGAAATTGGTTGCCCTGCTCTTTAAACGCTTTAAACCACACTCGAGCTGTGCTGTAGGGAAGAACAGACTCTCTATAGGCCTCCTGTAACATTGCATAAGCCTCAACCGAAGATGTGTTGAGACGAAAGCAGAATTTCAAAGCCGCATATTGTTCCTCGCGTGTTACCTCCATTGCAGCGGTAGGCGATACTGAACACATCTGAACTTGCCTGGTTCTCACAGGCGGGAACAAGGAGTACCAACAATTAAACTACTACAGCGTGTTTGTTTCACATTAAGCTAACAGAATATAATAAGATTGAATTTTAGTACAAAAATTTTGACTGTAAAAAGTTATGATCATTCTTTATTGAACAGCCTTCATATTTTTGTTGTTTGTGTATATTTGGAAGGATTATGTGTATTCCTTGTATTTCTATGTGTTTGTGCACATACCTGTATGTGTTTATGTGTATTATGTGTGCTTTTCAATGCATGTTCTTATTAGTTACCTGAGTTTTTGTATGTTTTCTCCAAGGTCTTGTGCTTCTACATTTTTTTATGTGTGTATATGCTGGTGTGTGCCTAGGTGTCTATCTGTGTTTTGAATTTTCTTAATAAGCCTTTAAGTATTGAGATACTCTTTTTGCTTTCATGGAGGCACGAACGCACACATACATATACAGGCGGAAAGTTTTAATTTCTTTTCCTGTTCTTTTTTCCTTTCTGTAACAGAATTATTCGTTGGAAGATCTGGCTATATTCGAATATCTTCTGTATGCAATAGAAAAGGAAAGAATGGAGGGAATTTGATCATATTTTAAACCTTGTGTTCCAAGAAACCCTAGTATTTTCTGTGTTGCTAGGTTACATAATTTTCTTTCCCCAAATTCTACCATCCCTTTATCAGACTTAAAGTTCTTTCAAATAATGCACTTAACTTAAATGCAACTTTATACTTAGTTTAGGTGTCGCAATTCGAGCTGCTTTTTGAAAGGACACGAGCCCAGTCAGTTGAGTTAATATTATTCGACCAATCGGACTGATGCTGCCTGCAGTTAGCATTTGAATGATGTCCTGACAGGTCGGTTTGTTATCTTCAGTCAATTAATCAAACAAATCAATGCAGGCCACAGTTGTGGTAGAAACTTCGTTAGTGTCTGTATCCCACACACGGTTGGGGCATAAACGTTTTCTCTGCAATATCATTAACACATGCCGCTAAACTGTGAATTCTAATTAGCAATCATTTTGTGTTTCATGTGCTGCAAAGGATATGTGTGCGTATATGTGTGCGTGTGTGTGTGTGCGTGCAGAGATTTGTTTCCCCAAAAGATACATTTTAGAAATTAATTTTTCTTTCTCAATATCAGCGGCGGAACAAGGTTTTTAAAGCTGAATTCAGATTCAATAGCTGAATGCCAAAACCAAAATTTGAACCAAGGAAACAAAAGGAATGAATATTTATTGGATGTTATATTTCCCTCCATGGTGACATAAAATACTTGGATTATATTGCGTGTTATAATGGAGTTGGCCAGATAAGAGAGGAAAAAAATTTAATACCTGCTTCTCTGTTCTATTGTTACAAATGCTTATACCTCTACCTAAGATAAGTGCTTTCTACTATATTCTCTTGTAACTACAATAGGATAATGTTTATATATATATATATATATATATATATATATATATATATATATATATATATATATATAAGGGCGCTCAACTACGGCGATCATCAGCGCCCTTTAAACAACTAGTCATGGCAAAAGCCAGATATAAAACTTTCTAAAAACTATACAAGTATAACAAAACATATCAAAAATACACGTAAATAACAAACATTAATCAAAACCTACTAAAAATTTCGTTCACTAAATCCTAAACTCTAAACTAGACAAGAATCCAAAAACCTTCTCCACGGGTCTTTACGCACGGCCTACACGTGGGTGGGCCTGTTGACCGTCTCCCTCAACCACGAAGAGGAGCCCACACGAGGGAGACTGTTGGCTCGGGACCCCGGGTGCGCCAAACCCGTACCTACCGAAGTAGGCCCCTGGGGGCACTATCGCTTAAGGTCTACTGTATTCACTGTAGCTACAATAATGCAATGTTTGTCTAGAAGTTGATAGAGCAACAAGTGTTTATACAAGAGTAGAGAATGTCATGTAAATAAAATAATTGACTATCACTTAAAGTCTACTGTATTCCCTTGTAACTACAATAATGTTTATCTTGAAGTACGTATAGAAATAAGTGATTTTAAGGATAGTACAATATTATAGGAAGTCATTTGAGTGGAACACGCTGGAATTTTATGTGGTGTTCCATCATCCTCCAGCGGGAAGCGGAGGAATTTAATTCATCTTCTCTAGTCCCTTTTGTTATCTTATTTGGACGATAAAGGCATTTATTGTTGAAGGGAGCTGAGTATAAAATACACTGTGAGTGTTATATCTAATAAATTGACATTCATAAAGTTTTTCCTTAGTGTGTCACATTGATGTTGTATTCCTTAAGCAGTTGAGGCATCCTACAATGAAAGAGAGGTATCCGTAACAGTCTAGGTCAAAAGTTGTGTATTGGCTGACTACTAATGTTTGGACTTAAAGCCAAGGGGTGCGACTGAAATATATAAAAGGATCGCTTATTCTGAACTACTCACCTGGAAAATGTACACTGAGGTATTGTTTTATCAGATATACGTATTACGATTTTGTTTAGTAGACCGTGTTTAGTGTCACGGCGACGGCGGGTGCCTGTGTTGGAGGAATTCAGCGAGTCAAATCATACAACCACAGTTTTATTGCGGGCGCAGGAAGTTAAAAAAAAAAAAAAATCAAACTAGTGCTACGTGATTTAATCAATCAACCGCAACGACTAATCCATTAGCATTTTATTTTAGATTAAATATTAAAAGATTTTAATTGAATAATTGACTCCATTAAAATTGATCCATTACAATAAATTTTTATCTAAACCCTTTTAGCCAAATTTGGCCCTCTTTGTTTTGATGTATTGCTTCCAAGTTAAACAGCTCTTTCAAGACATCAAGCTTTCACTAGAGACAAAATGTTCTTTGAACTTTGAGATAATATAACTCCTGATAGCTAAATAAATTACGCTGAATCCCGAGAGAGACTAAGTTATAGTTCTGTTGGGAAATATTCTAAGAGATACATAACTACATTCAGATGCTAACAGAGCTTACAGCTTGTGTGATAACATATCCTATGAAACGGATTTTCGCCTGCTAGTCTTAATTGAGCTGCCAACCCTGAACCGAACACTTCGCTTACGCAGCTATGGAAACAATTGCTGATCCCCCTTCTCAGAGCTAGTGGTCGTGTAGCTTTGCTGTAAACTGCAGCAAGCCAGTGACGTTTCTGAGTGAGTGAGAGTGGATGAAAGTTTTGTGATAAAAAGTTAAAATAAGGAAAAGCGTTTTGTGCTGAGTGAAATAAAAATTATGGCATACGAGAATTTGCGAAGGAAACTGGGTGTACATTTTGGCTTTAAGGTAAATAAATCTGGCGAAGTGTCTCACAGAAAAAAAGTAATTTGTAAGGTGACTAGGTGGGTCTTCGCGTAAACTATTATTTGCATGTCATTTTCACAGTAGGTATTGATATAATACGTTATTAAATAATAACTTTCGAAACCATTGTACACTTATTGATTACATACATAAAGCATGTGCACTTGATGCAGATACAAATTTTGACTCTAAATATTTAAAAGTTTCATAAATAATTAAATATGCAGAGTATTAAAGTATTTTATATAATCCTTAAACCTAATTTTCAAACATATAATATCTCGATTAATCAATGGATTAGTCGATTAAAGCAACTTAACTAATCGATTAAAATTTTTGATCTATCTACAGCACTACAGAAAGTGTATCCTTAAAGGACACGTCACGTTGCTGAAAAGACAACTCACTCTGTTACCGTGAAGCGTGGAAACCGAGAGTATTCTGGTTACAGAACCTTAGGGCATCGGGTGCAGCAGGGTTCTCGTTAGAGTTAAGTCGTGTGGATTATACATCCGGTCTGGTAAGTCAGTCTGCAGACAGTGCAGGATCATCTATCAGCGCGGTGATGTTTCTGCAACCTGTATGTAATAAACAGAGAGAAGAGTTGATCAGAGCATATCGGAGTTGGCAGACAGAGAAGCGCAAAACGGAAACGCTGTGTGTACGTCGGAGAAATTACTGGCAGAGCAATATGGTGCATGCAACAGAGACATAAAGGAAAGTTGAAGAGGCCTGTTTCCTCTTGTACATTTATAAACAAGTTTAAGTGATTGTAAGTTAGCATTGAACAACGATTTCAGTAATATAGAATGAGTTAAAGTGAACTTTCTTGGGGTGTTAATTATAAAAATGATTCCTGCTCAACTGCAGAAATAAATAGTATATTAAAAATAGAGAAATCAAGATACAAAGTCCATAATTACCACATTCCCCTAAACAGTTATACAACACTCTGTACAGCTTCACGCCAAATAAATTTGCAGCAAATTAAATGCACTTTAGGCGCAAGAATTAGTTAACATGTAGTTAATTTAATATAGTAAAATCCTCCTCTAGAGCGTTAATGAGATAGGATGTTTATAGTCTGACAGCGCCAACACCTGCACAGTGGTTAACTGCGGTACTAATGCTGATGCATTCACTTAACTTGCAAATTTAATTGTACAAAGCAGTCGCGCGGTTTTGGACCGCTGTTTCAGTCGAGATAAATTGCAGCACTTAACAAAATAAAGGATTTACACTCTCCACTGTTCCGATCAATTTACGACTGAATATACCAAAAATATCGTAATACTGGAAGTCACTTTAGGTACAGATTAACATAGAAAATTCAGATTAACGGGGTACTATTAACATGATTTCTCTACTTTTGTACAAACACTTTATCCCTATCTACTTCAAGATAAACATTATCTTTTTAGTTAATTGATGGAAATTAATCATTTCTCCACACTAGCCGTATATAGGCTAAGATATTTGACGTATACAGTAAACATGAAAAATTCAGTGTCATGGCCGGGATCTGAACCACGGATCTGCTGGTCACTCCAGTCACTCTTAACCTTTGAGCTAACATGGCCAAAGTGCCGTCCTGACATTCAGTTCTTCAGTTGACTCGTGTATTACCCCGATAGACCACTAGGGGCTCTCACCTCCGAGATACACTGGAAAACAGGAGATCCGTGGTTCAAATGCCGGCCATTGCATTGAATTTCTCTGTTGACTCTATCCGTCAAATATCTTAGCCTATATACGGCTAGTGTGGAGAAATGATTAATTTCCATCAACTAACCGAAGTAATAAGAGTTAAATGATGAAGCCTGGGACTTAAGTACTTACGATAGTTAGTCGCCACAATCGGTGTACCTCGGATGCGAGAGCCCCTAGTGGTCTATCGGGGAAATATATGAGTCAACTGGAGAATTTAATGTCAGGACGGCACGTTGGCCATGGTAGCTCAAAGGTTAAGAGCGACTGGACGAAAACAAGGAAATCCGTGGTTCAAATCCCGGCCATGGCATTGAATTTTTCATGTTGACTCTATCCGTCAAACATTATCTTATTGCAGTTACAAGGGAATATAGTAGACTTTAACTGATAGTCAAATGTTTTATATACATGACTTTCTCTACTCTAGTACAAACACTTATTGCTCTATCTGCTTCAAGATAAACATTATCTTATTGTAGTTACAAGGAATACAGTAGACTTTAAGTGATAGTAAAATTTTTATATACATGCCTTACTCTACTCTTGTACAAACACTTATCGCTGTATCTACTTCAAGCCAAACTTTATGTTATTGTGGTTAGAAGGGAATACAGTAGACTTTGAGTGATAGTCAAATGTTATATATACATGATTTTCTTTACTCCTGTACAAACACTTATTGCTCTATCTACTTCAAGATGAACAGTATCTTATTGTAGTTATAAGGGAATACAGTAGATGTTGGTACTTCAATGTTATATATGACTCTTTCTGCCCTTGTACAAACACTTGTTCCTCCATATACTTCAGGATAACTATCTTATTGTAGTTACAAGAAAACACAGTACACTTTAAATGATAATCAAATGTTTTAAGACTGGTGATTTAGGTGACGTGTCTCTAAGTGCATTTCTTTGTATTTCCAAGTGAGAGAGAGAGAAAGGAATACCAACTTGCTGCTTGAGGGAAGCCTAATTATTGGAATATTTAAACAAATAAGAAAGAATATCTCGGAAGTAGCTAACTGCACAAGAATATCATCTGATCCTTTACAAATTGCATAGTGCCTTTCGGAGTGGTAAGGTGCTCCAATGACATTCCAGATAATTCAGAATTGATCATCTTAAATGTATGCTTTTAATGTAAATCATTAGAGTGATTTTTGAAAGTATAAATAAATAAAGAATTCTTGAATGTAATTTGTAGATTGAGGTTATTGCTTTGGGGGTATGAGTTTAAGGTGTTGCTCTTAAAATTTGGCGTTTAAACGATGCACACATTTTCTGATTAACACAGTAGCAAAACATAAACATTTGATTTTCCAAATAAAAGGGCTGGCGATTCATGAAGTTATTTTGCATCTGTGTGCTAGTAGTTGTAGATTGAGGGTTTTTGTAGGCATTTTAATGCATCTGGCAGCTTTCCCACTTCTACAGGAATGTACATCAATCAAAAACCGGAGGAAAGCTTGGAGAGAGGATCCTTTTTCCCTGCCATGCACAGCGGACTCTTGCGAACCTGAATGAAGCATGCGGATGAAGTGAGAAATAGAACGAGACGAAATTCTCTGACGAAGATAAGCTTTCCTGAATACCATTATTACCCTGAGTGTACACCTGCAAATGTTCATGTGCTACGAAGTTGGCCGTAGCCTTTCACATGACCACGACTTTAGCGTTGTGGTAGCGTAAAGTGCCTCACGTTCAGAGGGTTCTATATTCTCATCTCCGTGAGGGTAATAAGCTTTTCCGCGGCTTCCCCTTATCCTAAAATATGAATGTCTGACTCTAAGCTCTATTGACTCTGTACTCACTGGAACATAATAAATAAATAATAATAATAAATAATTTCATTTCATTATCAAATATGATTTATCATTTGGGATATATATGACATTAAAAATGGGCTCCATATCGCCCATCTCTGCTTAATCTTCGAAGGTTTATAAATGTAAATTAAAATTCAACCTAAATAGAGGAATATCGCAAGTTGAATAGAGTCCCCAATTGATAGACTTTTGTAGGAACACACAATTCGTATAAAAGCTGTTTTACTGGACAAAAGAGTAACGGCGATTAGAGGCAGACATTAAACACTGTACGGCCCGTTACGGCGGAGGCGGCGGCGGCGGCGGCCGTATTTTTAACGCGCGAGTTTCCACAAAGACTCATCTGTTACAAGAGAAGCAATAACCTCGAACCAGCTTTGGCAGACGAGCCTGCAACTTCTCTTGTACCGAAAGAATCCAATACGTTGCAGCAGAGGAACCAGCTGTTTCACAAACACGTTACATCCTTACCACAGCTACAGGTAACTGATACCACGTACTTAAACTACCCAAAAATTCGTTAAGAAACTTTCATCGTAAACTCACTTTTTAATGTCCGCTGTATCCTTAAAAAGAGCTTGTTAGAAAAATCCCATCTGCTTATCTCAAAACAGTATTAAAACGAAAATTCGGCTGGTAATTAATTGTTCTTTCACACTGGCTGTGTGTAGGGAAAAATAAGAGTCAGTTGGAGAATTTAAGTGATATCGTCACGTCGGCCATAATAGCTCAATGGTTACAGCGGCTGGACGGAGATCAGAAAACACCAGTTTCAAATCCCGGCTATGGCATTGAATTTTTCAATCTGGTTCTATCTTTTCATATATTAGCCTACACACGGCTAGTGTGAAAGAGCAATTAATTACCATTAATTTACCTAATAGTGTTTAACAATAAAGCCCGGGCCTTAAAGTACTTACACGTTGTAAGTCGCCATTAAAATAAAAAATGTGTAGTGTTTAACGCCCGCTTTTACTACATACGGCACCGCAGGCGGTGACACTGATGATACATGAGATGAACATGGAGCACCGGTGGAATGAGATGGCGGGGGAAACCGGAGATCCCGGAGCAAACCCGCCCCAGCGACGTGTTGTCCACCAAAAATCTAACTTTGTGGTCGCTTGGGATCGAACCCGGGCCACCTTGGTGAGAGCCAAGCGGTCTAACCACTGAGCCACGGCGCGGCCTGTTGCCATTAAGATAGTTGTCTCATGTATTTATGAGAAATCCTAAGTAGTTTACCGGGAGAAACACGAGTCAGTTGGAGAATTTAATGTCATTTCGGCACGTTGGCCATAGTAGCTCAATGGTTAGAGCAGCTGGCGGCAACCTGAAGATCTGTGGTTCAAATCCAATCTATGGCTTTGAATTTTTCAATCTGGTTCTATCTTACCATACATTAACCTACACACGGCCAGTGTGAAAGAACAATTAATTACCATTAATTAACCTAATAGTGGTCCGAACTATAAAGCCCGGGCCTTAAAGTACTTACACGACGTAAGTCGCCATTAAGGTGGTTGTCTCGTGTGTTTATGAGAACTTCTAGTGGTTTACCGGGAAAAACACGAGTCAGTTGGAGAATGTAATGTCATTTCGGCACGTTGGCCATAGTAGCTCAATGGTTAGAGCGCCTGGACGGCAACCAGAAGATCCGTGGTTCAAATCCCGGCTATGGCATGAGTTTTTCAATCTAGTTCTACCTTTCCATACATTAACATACACACGGCCAGTGTGAAAGAACAATCACCATTAATTGACCTAATAGTGTTTACCTAAAATGCCCGGGCTTTAAAGTACTTACACGTTGTAAGTCGCCATTAAGGTAATTGTCTCATGTATTTATGAGAAATCCTAAGTGGTATACCGGGAGAAACACGAGTCAGTTGGAAATGTAATGTCATTTCGGCACGTTGGCCATTGTAGCTCAATGGTTAGAGCGCCTGCACGGCAACCAGAAGATCCGTGGTTCAAATCCCGGCTATGGCATGAGTTTTTCAATCTAGTTCTACCTATCCATACATTAGCATACACACGGCCAGTGTGAAAGAACAATTAATTACCATTAATAAGACCTAATAGTCACTATGCTGAGGATGAGATCGAATGATCTTGAAGACGTTTCAATTATACAACAACAAGTAAGTGAAGTTTGAGTGTAAACATAGTGACTCATAAATCAAACTCAAATATGAAGAATACTTCACTGTTAATAGTGCTTTTGCTTTTAATATTTATGACCTAATAGTGTTTAACTATAAAGCCCGGGCCTTAAAGTACTTACACGTTGTAAGTCGCCATTAAGGTAGTTGTCTCATGTGTTTATGAGAAATCTGCGAAAAACACGAGTCAGTTGGAGAATTTAATGTCATTTCGGGACGTTGCCCATAGTAGCTCAATGGTTAGAATGGCTGGACCGCAACCAGAAGATCCGTGGTTCAAATCCCGGCTATGGCATTGAATTTTTAAGTCTGGCTCTATCTTTCCATATTTTAGCCTACACACGGACAGTGTGAAAGAACAAATAATCACCATTAATTGACCTAATAGTGGTCCGAACTATAAAACACCCCAGCTCAGACTACTACGAACATTTCTTTCGTTTATCAAAATAAAAAAAAAAAATAAAAAGTAAAATGAAAACATAAATAAATTCTTGAAATTCAGTTTTGGTATACTAACGTTCTTTACGTATTGTGCTTTTTAGCGTCACAATCTATATTGTGTCTGAAGGTTCCATTAAGGACATTTGGTACTGTCAGACTAGCAATTTCGATGTAGAATGTCAATGCAATATATTTTCACCCGAACATCGGAATTCCCGATAGAACCAGCTGGCAGGTAGTGTCAGACCGGGAGCATTGAGGCCACGCCTACCCATTTATCTCGTGTGACTAACTGAGGGGATGATTAGAAGAGTGGAACGAAAACCTGCACCGTCTCTTTCCCCTCCCACCAGACGTCTGGAAATATAGGGATAGTTGTGCGAGCCGCGAACCTTCCAGAAACGGCGGACTTCGCTATAAAATCCATTGCCAAGAACCACCGAGACACACAGAAACATCTCGCAGCAATAGTTCCCAACCTCACCGCACTAGAAGAATCCCTAAAGCAGACAATCGAATCACACCACACCACACAGGACGGAATCAAAAATATCGGAACAAGACTAGACCATCACCTTCATCTCACCGCCACCTGCGACAACAAAATGCATCGTGTGGAAGAATACCGCAAGATGCTGAACGAGTCTCTCGACCAGATCTACATAGAGCTCCAATCCCGACCGTATGACTCAGCAATATACCAACGCACCGGTACCGGAACACCCTCTAGGCCCGGACCCTCTAGAAAATACCGCTAAATAACTCCGCCACCGAATTCCCAGTTTGGCTTCCAGGGCGCAAGCCATGCCTGCCATCCTGGCCTTATACACTTTCGCCAGTCAGCATGATTTATGCTGCTACAAATAAACGACAATTACTAGAGTGCTCAACGCGGTATCTGCCTAACCCTACCTGAACTTTCCCTCACCTAACCCCGCTTCCATATGAGAAGCGATGCTCCTTGTTTTTGTTTTAATAAAGCGTAAAAAAATCAGTCAGTTCTTGGCGAGCAGCTGTGAGGAGCGCCGTGCTAGTAAACGGACTGGGAGACTGTGTACGTGTATCAGAGAAGTTCTACGTAATTGTGAGTGTAGAGTGGACCTGTGACAGACGAACTGGCGAATTGTGTGCGCTACGTAATTCTGTGAAATCGGCAAGTGTTCCAACTGTTTGTTTGTTTGTTTGTTTGTTTGTTTGTAATTTACGTCCTCCAACGTTAAGTCATATCGGACGGTGAATGAAATGGCTGAAATGATGCTCAAATGTGTCCAGGGTCCCTAGAGCTTAGAGCTACCTGACATTCGTCTTTAAGGATAAGGGAAACCCCCGGAAAAAACCTTATCCAGGTAACTCACCCTGACCGAGATTCGAAGTCGGGACCTCCTGAACGTGCGGCAGACATGCTACCATCTACGCTACCAAAGCGGGCATTCCAACTGTAATTCTGTGGAAATAAGCAACATTTTGTGTTTGTGTAATTCAACTTTCAATTTCACGAACACACAAAGTCACAATATGTTAGTGTTTCTTGAAATCTATGCAGTCTATCATAAAGAAACTTTTGTCACTTAGATATCAGTCGGTTACAATTCCCAAACAATAATCAAATTATAAATTAAGTTCATAACTTTTGCTCTATTGATATTCCATAAACATAAAATTGTCAAACATTTCCCCGCAGTGTCTTCTTTAGGTGCCGTTTTCTGGTAAACAGTGAAAGTTCTAACTTTGTAATCACTTTACAAATATCCTATTATGCATAGCTGGTAAACCATTAAGACATTTTAATCAATAATGAAAATTTAAAAAATAATAATAATTTACTTTTTAGTTTTTAATGTTTATATTTGAAAATACTTTTTTGAGGAATTTCATGAAAGTGTAACAGATGTCGCTCCACCAAAAGTTTAGAGCAGTATATTCTGCATATGTACAGACAATTCAACGCCCTCTCTATTATAGTTTTCTAGAAAAGTGTACATAAAGTTTAAAAAAGCAAGTTGCGGTAAATGGCAAAAGAAGGTAATCTTGTGTTTTTATGTAACATGCACAAAATTCAAGACATTCGTGGTCCATATTCCTCATTCCAGTTGCCTCAGCACACTCACCCCTCCTATTTTCACCTTGCATCCTAATTCATGCTTCCTTAGACACTTCCTGCACTTGTTTTCTGCTTCTTTTACTCTTGATGCGTCAATGTTTTCAAAGACACAGTCAAAAAGTCCAATTTTCCTAAATACAGCTTCCCTGTTAGTAGCATCATCATTAAAACATATCACAGCAACCATTACACCAAATTTAATAGTTTTACTGCCAACATACACATATTTTGGAACTCTTTCCCAGATTAGGTGATTGAAGCTCTCGTATGGGTTTCGTGTACGTCCATGTACTCTTTCATGTTATTCCTCTTTTCTCTAAGACTCCTGTCCATTGTTTTTGTACGTGTCCAACACACTCTGGCTTTTTTCACTTGCATCCCTTGTCCATATACATTTGCTTCTTGCACCCTTAGCAAACTTTTGGAGTCCTCGTTCCCCAAATAATTCTGCTTGTTATAAACAGAAGAGAAAATGCACAGTAAAAAGGGGGCGCGATAGCCTGGCCGCCATGTTTAGAACCCCATTTAAATACACTTAATTGCCACAAACACACAAAATCTTATAATGATAATGTTTTCCAAACTATGTAGATTCACATTAAACAAATAACGAAAAATCCATATTTTCATCCGAAATCACTACCAAGTAACCTTAAGATTGCCCAGCGGCTCTTTATCAGACCTCAGGTCCTTTAACGTGCCATAAATTACGGGCTTTATGACCCTTCCGAATGAAGCCATGCTAATGATTTTATACGCCAGGAAAGTTGCATAACCTTGCATGAATTTTGAAATATCTCGGGAACCAGAGCCTGTTACCTCAAAACCTCGAAACACTACATTCTCATTTTGCATTATTCCCCTTACTACACAACGCTACAGTTCCGGTTATGGCACTCAAGATCTCAGTTAAGTTTACCTTTTGCAGACGGATTTACCGCATTCCTTTTTGTTTCCCGGCCAGAAACACTATAATGAGTCGCTCAGGAGCATCCGTTGCCTGACGTCACAAGCAGGGAAAAGTGTCGCAATTTCTTCTCCCATTTCGAAAGACTTCAAGAGTCTTCTAGAGCACCGAAGCCAGGGATTTAGATGAATTGACCAGCAGAGAGTTTAAGTCATTTAGCCAGGTCAATCGTTATGCGACAATCCCGAAACAGTAAAAGTTTGTGCCTATCATTCTTTGTTATTTGTTCATTTCTGAAAGGGCAAGACGTTATTCATTTACTATGCTTTCGTCATAAAAAGAAAGTGTAATTACCGAGATTTACATAGACAAGCACTTTTAAAATATTTAACTGCCACTAAAGTCTACTGTATTCCCTTGTAACTACAATAAGATAATCTTTATCTTGAAGTAGATAGAGCAATTAATGTTTGTACAAGAGTAGAGAAAGTCATATATATATATATATATATATAAAATATTTGACTCTCACTTAAAGTCTGCTATATTCCCTTGTAACTACAATAAGATAATGTTTATTTTGAAGTAGATAGTGCAATAAGTGTTTGTACAAGAGTAGAGAAAGTCGTGTATATAAAACATTTGACTGTTACTTAAAGTCTACTGTATTCCCTTGTAACTATAATAAGACAACGTTTTCTTGAAGCAGATAGAGCAATAAGTGTTTGTACAAGAGTAGAGAAAGTCATGTATATAAAACATTTGACTGTCACTTAAAGTCTACTGTATTCCCTTGTAACTACAACAAGACAACGTTTTTCTTGAAGCAGATAGAGCAATAAGTGTTTGTACAAGAGTAGGGAAAGTCATGTATATAAAACATTTGACTGTCACTTAAAGTCTACTGTATTCCCTTGTAACTACAATAAGACAATGTTTTTCTTGAAGTAGATAGAGCAATAAATGTTTGTACAAGAGTAGAGAAAGTCATGTATATAAAACATTTGATTGTCACTTAAAGTCTACTGTATTTCCTTGTAACTACATTAGGATAATATTTATCTTGAAGTAGATAGAGCAATAAGTGTTTGTACAAGAGTAGAGAAGGTCATGTATATAAAACATTTGACTATCACTTAAAGTCTACAGTATTCACTTGTAACTACAATAATGTGTTTATCTTGAAGTAGATAGAGCAGTAAGTGTTTGTACAAGAGTAGAGAAAGTCATGTATATAAAACATTTGACTGTCACTTAAAGTCTACTGTATTCCCTTGTAACTACAATAATGTGTTTATCTTGAAGTAGATATAGCAGTAAGTGTTTGTACAAGACTAGAGAAAGTCATGTATATAAAATATTTGACTGTCACTTAAAGTCTACTGTATTCCCTGGTAACTACAACAAAATAATGTTTATCTTGAAGTAGATAGAGGAACAAGTATCTCTGTAAGAGTAGAGTATAAAAGGTCTTTAGATCATCTGTAACGACACAAGCCGAGTTTGTTTCCATGACTTCCCAATGTTCCTTGTCCTATGTCACGCTCCTCTCTCATGACATTTCCTTGCAAGACGACATTAATATTTGAAAATATTCCTGATCATAGCCGCCTCTAGGCGTTTAAATAATTCAGGTAGCGTTGGAAGACAGACAAACTTTCACTGCGACCTTGACATTCCTTCACTAGGTAGCAGAAACAAAACACTGCGTAAGGCGAACAAAACACGGTCGTTATTTAAGCCCAGCAAACCTTATAGGATATTACAGTCACTTTAAAACAAAGAATATCGTCCATATTTTCTTATATTCTTCTTCTTAAATGTGCAATATCTCCGTCTTTGCTGTCGAGTGGTATTAGTTGACTGATGTAAAATAATGAAAGATATACTTGAAGTGAGCTGTATAATTAAACTGTAACTTTTGAAGTATAAGGAACTTTAAGTAATAACAATTGCAAATGTCAAGTACAGCATCCTCTTGTGAGGTTTGTATATCCTCATGACAGTAAAACACTTGTGTAACATACTAATTTTATAAATTCACGTAGTGATTGTAACGTTGACAACGAGGTCTTTCGGGCTGATGATGTGAATGCATATTCATAAAATCGCGATCTTCATCAATTGATAAGTAAATTTTCATCATTTTCTTTTAGGATAAGTGAAGTTTTATGTTACAAATTAATATATCTGTATAGTATTGTCTGCAAAATTACAACATGCATATTTGGTTTGTAGTGAAAAAATTGTTAAACATACTGTATTTAATCAAATAGCTATTTAATTTTTAAATTTAGGTTGGATATTATTTTAAAGTCTGATATGACTTTCTCATATGATACAGGTAGACACAGATCAAATCCTAAAAGTTTTGTGATTTTGCAGTAACAAGTTTTCAAAAAACGACAATCCGGGTTATCCTTCATATAAATATCCTTATTATGGAAAAGGAAATAAAACCTGTGGTCCCAAGTTGTAGCTTTACGTCACGTATAAGAGCCCCAAGAGGCGAGAGTGCAAAATTTCTCGACCTTTCACAGTAGATATAGAACGCCCATAGAAAAAGCCTGAAGTTCAGTATTACTGAAATTTTACTGTAATTTTGTTTACATTTTATTTTACTTTTGTATGAAAAACAACGAAGTCAATAAAAATAATGGTAGAGAATTACCTATATCAATAGATTTAGATAACATTTAGACGTGCTGGTGTAACCGATGGGTCGACATTATCGTCAGGTGTTTACCGGGGTTAGAGGTTATGTGTACAGGCGTCGCTGAGCGCCTCTCGACACTTTCTGCTGCATTGCGTCTGTCCCTTGTTCCACACCAGCGTGCATGAATCACACGAGCTTCCCTGCCCCCTTTGTTCAATCTCAAGACTGCATCCGTATTGCCTTTTGCTAAATAAATACACGATCTTGAACCTCCAATCTGTATATCGCATATGTGATGAACATTTTCAATCAAATTCATCCATAAACTACACTTTCCCAGAAATAACGTTTATTATTTAATATGTATTTAAATAATTTTATGGCAAATGGGGGTTTAAATATCCCTTGGTTTCGAGAAACTATATTTAATAGCATAAATGGAATATGAACATGGTGACTTTGTGGGGTGGTAAAATTAAAAGTCCAAGTTGCAGAAATTCAAAATGGTATTTACTTCCGTAGAAACACATTTTGGTCAACCCTTACAGTAGCAGATTTACGTAACATACGCAAATATAACCTGCAAGGTCGTTAACCACAACGAGTTCACTTGCAAACCACAGCTGTACGCATACGACCTCCGGTTGCCACTGTATCATAACGACTGTCCATCCAACTATCAGCGGCTTCCTTTAAAGGACCAGACATATTTCTAGATCGTTCTAGAATGTTGTTTAAAAAAACAAGATTTTGAACTTTCCAATTAGCTACCTGTCTGTTTATCAGTTTCGGCAAGCTTTTATCTCCGCGCTGTGCTATCTGCCCTTTGTGCGCCCGGCCGAAATAATGCTCGCGACAAGGTACTTAGCTATCCCCGAATAAAACTATTAATATGAGATGTTTCGTAAAATGTTATTTTCTCAAATATAGCATTAAATTTCTTAATGTAAATGCTCTATCTTCTGGATATGTTTTCGGAAGTCATAATTCTGAAGGACTGGTTCACTCACATGACTTTCTCTACTCTTAAACAGTTATTGCTCTATCTACCTCAAGATAAACATTATCTTATTGTAGTTACAATAGAAGAGATTAGACTTTAAGTAACAGTCAAAGGTTTTATAAACATGACTTTCTCTAATCTAGTCCAAGAAGTTCTTGCTCTATGAACATCTAGGTAAACATTATCTTATTGTAGTTACAAAGGAATACAGTAGACTTTAAGTGATAGTCAAATGTTTTATATACATGACTTTCTCTACTCTTGTACAAACACTTATTGCTCTATCTACTTCAAGATAAACATTATCTTATTGTAGTTACCAGGGAATACAGTAGACCCTAAGAGATAGCCAAATGTATTTAGTAAGGACTTTCCCTGCTTGTGTACATACACTTATTGCTCTGTCTACCTCAATATAAACATTATTTTATTGTACTTAAAAAGGAACGCCGTGGACTTTAACACATAGTCAACTGTCTTATTTACGTGGCATTCTCTACTGTTATAGAAACACTTATTGCTCCATCAACTTAAAGATAACCATTATCAAATTATAGTTACAGAGGTATACAGTAGATATTAAGTGACAGTCAAATGTTTTGTATACGCGAAATTCTCTACTCTTGTACAAACACTTATACCTCCATCTACTTCAAGGCAAACATTATCTTATTGTAGTTACAAGGGAATACTGTAGACTTTGAATAATGGTCAAATAGTTCATACACATTAGTTTCTCTACTCTTGTGTAAATATTTATTCCTGTATCTACTGCAGAATCAACATTATCTTATTCTAGTTACAACGGAATATAGTAAACTTTGACTGATATTCAAATGTTTTGAAACTGGTTGTGTAGGTGACGACATTCGCAGGTATGGAAGTTTAAGGCCCTGAAAAAAAAACCAGAAAAGTTTGCAAATTTGGGCAAGTAATAGGGAATATTTCCGGAAATGCTACACTACACAAAATCATTTGACGAACTGTATACCTTTGTGTATCAAGAGTTGCTATAGCTGCTGTACGAAAGTCTCCCAGACGGGTTAGATGTATATTTCATAAAATATTATGAAATGTGCAACAGTTTTACAGAATAAAAATTAATAACGACCTCATATTTGAGATGAATATGAGTATGGTATTACTCAGAAGATAACAAGAAATATCTTGGAAACGTTACACTATACAAAACCTCTATTGGTCGTGAATATAATTTTAAATTGAGCATTTTAGTAATAATATAGTTGAATTTGAGAAAACATATGTTTCAGGTACAGTATAACTTGGAATGGAGAATCTTCTTCAAACTTTTCGTGCATCATTCATTAAAAATCCGTAAAATATCTCCAAGTTTCATAGTTCATTGACTTTTTGTTTCGTAGTGAAATATAACTGCGATATTTATGTAGTACCTCAGATTTTATTGTAAATGTAATACCACTTTTCCTCCAAAACATTGACAGTGTGTTTCTAAAAGACATATGACGCAAGCCGCGGTTTTTCGTGTCATCGTTCATCGTATAGGACAATTGCACAGAATTGACGCTTGCCATGAATGATTAGTGAAACGCGGTTATTAATTTTTTAAACTCAATTTCAGATCTCATATACCAGTTCATTATCTGTGACATGGAAAAATCTAACGGGCATCCGTCACAGCCATTTGGATTGGTAAACCGATGTTAATACGCAGAAACAAGAGGGGAAATAATAACCGCTGCAGAACTGGGTGTCCAAAGGTTATCGGACGACGGGTATGTGAATTCCTACAAAGTCATGGTTAGCATAATTAAAATACCAAAATTACAGGATAATTCTTTCCTTCCCACTCTCTAAAGACTTCGAACTGTGCAAATAGGATATGATCGTTAAAACACGTTATCTTGGTCCATCGTCAAAATAATAAAAGTACATTAAAATGACTGCCGGCTTCCATGGTGATGTAGGGTGTATGCCCCGGCAAATTACTGACAATTGACTGTGAATGAGTCGGGTAACTGACCGTCTGTTAGTAAATAAACGGGTTTACTAATCAACATTTTTAGGAACTAATATATCTCCAATTTTCAAACATTTTACCTGCTGCAAACTTGTAGGAAACACAGTGAGCAATGGCTTGAATTAAGCCTGAACCATTTCAATAAGCGATAACCTTTGAACCAATAACAGCATACATGTGCAACTTTGGGAGAATACATTACACTATTTACGAGGCACGTTTTTTTTAAGACAGTACCGTTTTGGAATTAAAAAAACACGTGCATAGATATCGCAATAAATTTAGTTTTACATGAAAGCCTGTACCTTAATCTACCTTTCTACATAATTTCCGTCAATACTGAGGCACTTTTCATAACGTGGCACCAGTTTTTGAATACACTCATAAAATTCTGCCGCCTGACGTGTTAACCACTGTATCACAACTGTTTTGACTCCGTTATCGTCTTGAAGACGCTGACCGCCCAGATGTTTCCTCAAGTGCAGGAACAAATGGTAGTTGCTGGGCGCCAGATCAGGGTTGTGTGGAGAATGATCTAGAGTTTCCCATTGAAACAATTTGCTGAGATCTTTGGTCTAATTAGCCACATGTGGACGAGCATTTTTATGCAGCAAAACGATACCCTTACTCAACTTGCCACGTCTTTTGTTCTGGATTGCACGGCGCAGATTATTCAATGTCTCACAATAAGACGCTGCATTGATTGTCTCATTACGAGACAGAAACTCCACTAGCAATACTCCTTTTCTGTCCCAAAAAGCTGTGCACATGATTTTCCGGGCAGAAATTGTTTGCTTAAACTTCACTTTTGTGGGTGATGATGAATGTCGCCATTCCATGGATTGTTGTTTCGATTCTGGTGTGACTTAGGCCACCCATGTTTCGTCACCAGTAACAATTTGGTCTAAAAAGTCTTCAGCTTCATTGTGGTACCGCTCAAGGAAAGTCAATGCATTGCCTGAACGTTGGGTTTTGTGCAAATCCGTCGACATTTTCGGGAACCAACGTGAACACAATTTCCGGTACTTCAAGTTCTCGGTCACAATGCGCTACAAAACACTACGAGAATATTGAGGAAAATAGTCGCAAAATGATGAAATTGTAAAGCGTCTGTCTTCTCTCAACTTTTCTTCCACTTTCTGCACGAAATCTTCAGTAACGACCGAAGGACGCCCACTCCGTTCTTCATCATGCACATTTGTGCGGCCATCTTTAAATGCTCTCACCCATTTCCTTACCATTCCATCACTCATAGTGTTTTGTCCGTAAACTTCACAGATCTCACGATGAATATCGATCGGGTTTAAACCTTTAGCACTAAGAAATCGTATAACAGCCCGTACTTCACAATCGGCGGGACTCACGATTGTCGGAGGCATCTTAAAAACTCAGTAACCAACGTATACAATGGAGAATCAGACTGTAATGGCGTCAGTGCGTAGACAAGAGATGTAGGTAAACAGCGCGCATGCGCGGAACACCGACCGTAGCGCTGCGGCGGCGGAATCATAAAACGGTACTGACTTAAAAAACATGCCTTGTACGTCTCACAGAAAATGTTGGAAGTGTCATCCACCAGCATCTATACATGTTTGTGCTCGTCTCACCATAGTCTCTGAAGTTTTACGGAGAGTACCCTCACAAATGTTACTTATTTCGGTTCGAATGGATTCCTTGAGAACATCAATTGTCCGTGGCCTATTCTTGTACACTCTATTTTTAGATACCCCACAAAAATAATCCCGTGAGCTTAGGTGAGGGTAACTGTGGGCCACACACCTTTCTAGATTATTCGATTATCAAAGAAACAGGTTACAATTTCCATGGTGCCATTAGATGTATGACACGTTGCTCCATCATGCTGGAAATAACATTCTCTCAATTCGATATCGTCTCCGTAATACTTCAGAGAATATGGTGAGACGCGTGCAAAAATGTATAGATGCTGGTGGAGGACACTTGCAATATTTTCTATGAGATGTAAATAGTGTAATGGAATCTTCCAATTGTGTGTTATATTCTCCCAAAGTTGCATTTGTTTTCTATTATTGGTGCAAAAGTTAAAGCCTATTGAAATGGTTCAGATTTATATGGATCGCCTTGTACTTATACAAGTCTACGACAGATCAGAGCTTATCTGTCCGTCTTTACTAACTAATCATTGAATTTACTAACATTACTACACTAACTCTTTGCTTCATAACTTTTGAACAGTTGGAGCCAGACTGGAAATTTGAATGCCATGGTCGGGTTTGAGCCACGGATCTTGTGGTCTCCGTCCGGTATCTGTTAATCGTTGAACTACCATGGCCAACATACCGTCATGGCATTAACTTCTCCAACTGACTCATATGTTTCCCGGTAAACCAGTAGGAGTTCTCCTGTACAATAAGGTACGCAACTTTTGTGGCGACTTATTGACTCAATGAGTTCTTAAGTCCCAGGCTTTATGTAGTTGTTGTTCGGAGACGAACCCGATCTCCCATGGGTATCGGGAACCACTGCCCCCTCAAGACCAATCCAATCCGAACAACTCTCATTCAGGGAGGGTCTGGAATGTTCGGCCCGATGTTCCTCTAGTAACGTCAGAGGTACTACGAGATTTAGGGGTCCACAGCGCCCGCACCACGGCAGCTGAAGGGGACGGATCACCGCCCCTACGGGAAGGTTGTATATTACAGTTGAATCAGTTGAGTCCAGAGGTTCTACTCCCATTAGTCTTGAACCCGTAGGAACAAGATCCGGGCCTCTTTCAACCAGGGAGTTATCCGAGCTGTCCCAAAGGGCGCTCGACGTTCTCCGTGGGGCTTTCCATAGGATAAGACCTGGGTTACAAACAAGCCCCCCCATCTGGTCCTAGGACACAAGACGGAATGGAAGTGGATACGAGACTTACACGCGCCAACACCAAATTGGTAGCACCGTCTAGTGATCTAGCACACCTACTAGCTATGCTGGCTAGTACGCGGGAATATATGGCTTCCCTCAACCCCGTTCGGAGACGTACTTTTGCATCAGCTATATTTCGCATCAACCTGGACGCACTGTACATGTCTGTTCAACTTTAAAATTCAGTACTTCGTGGGTCTTCATGTGCTATAATTGGAGCTGCTGTACTCCATGGTATTGAATCAAAAACGTACCGAATAAGTTCCTGAGCTCTTTCCCTCCATGTAGTTTGTAATCGAGGTCACAAATCCGAGACGCTGGTTACTGAAGGACCATTGGTGCCAACCATATCGCAACATGTTGGATGGACTAGGGACGCAATGGTACCCATCGTGTGTACCCTACGTTCTCCTATCCCGCCTACGTGTACCCCACCTCTTTCACAACCTAATAACTTATTGCTTACACACTCTTCTACATTTCCACCAAGTTTTCAGTTATTCGGGAAATTCTTTCTTGGTGCTAGCAATTTTCAGGACATTGAACTTGATACGCTCGTTCCTGTGCGATACCCCCCCTCTGAGTGTCCATAATTGAAAACTGAATAATACATGCAGTAACATCACCATTACTGCGCGGAAATATCTCGAGAAAGGGGCTATACACTTCTGGTCTGCCCCTTCAAGACCACACGCTTAAAACAAAATTAATTTTGGTCACCAGGGAAAACACAACAAACCAGTATAAAAATATTTTACATCAATGTATATTTGTTGTGTGTGTATGTGTGAAAGTCATAATATTTCATATTACGTACTTAAAAATATCGAGATTTTAAATAACTTTACTTAATTGTACTTAATTTAAAACATGTTATAAGGCTTTTAATTCCAGTTTCGCTTTCAAATGTAAATCAGTGCTATTCAGTATCAGTTATATGAAATTAGCAATTTAATCTTGCTTCTTGAGAAGTTTTCCAATGATTATAATACCCTAGCAAGTATGGACCTTACAGAAAACTGTTTAAATTTAATGAGTGTAAAAAGAAAATATTTTAAACCAAACATGCTTGCCTTCTTCCCTTTAAAAGTACCTTATTTTGACACTTTTACTTACTCTGCTACTAGATGACAGATTTAGTGCATTTCTACTGAAAATTTGAGACACGAAGGTATATTTTAGGAAAATGTTATGTTATCTCAAATTCACGCCCTCCTATTGTGTCTTATTGGAAAGTGAATGAAATGATGCTCAAATGAGTACAGGTTCCATTGAGCTTCTAGTTACCAGAAATCCATTTTTCAGAATAAGGGAAAACCGATGACTGAAATGATATTAAAATGAGTACAGTGTACATAGAGCTTAGAGTTACAGGATCTTTCAGGTTAAGGGAAAAGCTCCAATTTCAAGTCACATCGGAAGATGAATGAAATGATGTTCAAATGAGTACAGGGTACATAGAGCTTAGAGCTACCAGACATTCATCTTTCAGGATAAGAGAAAATCTCCAACGTTAACTCATATCGGACGATGAATGAAATGATGTGCAAATGGGTACAGGGTACATAGAGCTTAGAGCTACCAGACATTCATCTTTCAGGATAAGAGAAAATCTCCAACGTTAACTCATATCGGACGATGAATGAAATGATGTGCAAATGGGTGCAGGGTACATAGAGCTTAGAGTTACCAGACATTCATCTTTCAGGATAAGGGAAAATCTCCAACGTTAAGTAATATAGGGCGCTGAATGAAATGATGTTCAAATGAGTACAGGGTACATAGAGCTTAGAGTTACCAGACATTCATCTTTCAGGATAAGGGAAAATCTCCAACGTTAAGTCATATCGGACGATGAATGAAATGATGTTTAAATGAGTACAGGGTACATAGAGCCTAGATGTACCTTACATCCATCTTTCAGGATAAGAGAAAACCTCCAACGTTAAGTCATATCGGACGATGAATGAAATGATGTTCAAATGAGTACAGGGTACATAGAGCTTAGAGCTACCAGACATTTATCCTTCGGTATAAGAGAAAACCTCCAACGTTAACTCATATCGGACGATGAATGAAAGGATGTTCAAATGAGTACAGGGTACATGGAGCCTAGAGCTACCTGACATCCATATTTCAGGATAAGAGGAAACCTCCAACGTTAAGCCATATCGGACGATGAACGAAATGATGTTTTAATGAGTACAAGGTACATAGAGCCTAGAGCTACCTGACATCCATATTTCAGGATAAGAGGAAACCTCCAACGTTAAGTCATATCGGACGATGAATGAAAGGATGTTCAAATGAGTACAGGGTACATGGAGCCTAGAGCTACCTGACATCCATATTTCAGGATAAGAGGAAACCTCCAACGTTAAGCCATATCGGACGATGAATGAAAGGATGTTCAAATGAGTACAGGGTACATGGAGCCTAGAGCTACCTGACATCCATATTTCAGGATAAGAGAAAACCTCCAACGTTAACTCATATCAGACTATGAATGAAATGATGTTCAAATGAGTACAGGGTACATAGAGCCTAGAGCTACCTGACATCCATCTTTCAGGATAAGAGAAAGCCTCCAACGTTAACTCATATCGGACGATGAATGAAAGTATGTTCAAATGAGTACAGGGTACATGGAGCCTAGAGCTACCTGACATCCATATTTCAGGATAAGAGGAAACCTCCAACGTTAAGCCATATCGGACGGTGAATGAAATGGTGTTCAAATGGGTACAGGGTACATAGAGCTTAGAGTTACCAGATATTAATATTTCAGGATAAGGGAGAAATGTTATCCATATAACTAACCCTGACAGGAAATAGAGTTGGAATTCTTTTGATAGTGATCTACCACCACGCTAACGAGGCGGACATAGCTGACATCTTGTCTCAAAAGATATAAATTCTTATATAGGTATACGAATTGTTTTGTTTAATTCTGTATCTTTCGAGGCTGCGACAGATTTTCAGAAAATATGTAGCTGCCATTTCTGAAGAAATTGTTTTGCAAGATTTTTCAATTTCTCAAAAATTTCTCAAAGATTTTCAAGAAAATAATATATGTTTCGCATATTTTCATGACAAACAAATGTTGTATGTAATCTAGCAATATCTGTAGAAGTCCTTTTATTCTGTATAACTCTTTTGTAACTGGTAACGTGTAAGGCACAAAATTACTAGCAAAAGTGCAGATTTTGTAAATACGTACAATTTTTTCTAATCCATTTTTCTATAGTGAAAATCATTTCCCAGATGTTCTTTGTTATATTTGAGATGTTCAGTTGTTTATTCCTCTCCCTGTCGGCAACAAGGGGAGTACAAGTTTCCTCTCTACCACCTTCCTAAAGTAAACAATGGTGATTTTAATCATCTTAATGAAATAAAATACCCCTACATTAAATAAAATTAAAATTCAGTGTAAGTGACATAGCAATTAATTTTAGTGGAATTCTAATACGTTTTGCAATTCCTACTATTTTTTCCTCCTTTAGTAAACTTTACGAGATTTTAGCTTTAAAATATGTGCTTCCGAATATTTCTCTATCTTTGGTTCTAATTTTATATTTACGATATTTTTCCTTCTTATTTGCCTGTTTCTAACTACATTATTTCGAGGGAAAAATTAAGAATTTTCTAGAAATACTTTTTGAGAAACCTGAAACCAAGTTGGTGGGTTTATTATTAGGGTTGTACAGTTTTTTAAAATATGAAGAGAACTTAGTGTTCATAAATTTAAATTTTAGCAGGAATTTTTATATTATAAATACAAATATTTCTTCATTGTAGACTTTATTTTCAAATTTCAAGTTTTCATATTTTTTTCACGTCAGTTATTTTTAAGAAATGTTTTTATTTATAACTGTTAAAATTATTTGGCCCTTAATTGAAATTTTAAAGTGATATAATTTAAAAGTTGTTTTCTTTAGAAGTAGAGCTATCGGGTAAATGACCTAGGCTGTAGGTAAATCTTGTGACGAGGATTTCTCTCCATAAATAACGCATGGCATGTGATGCATATGCAAGGAGGAACCAGGTTAATAAACGCGAGATTTGGATTCTGTAACCCAATTAAAATAGGTCCACGTTCCTACATGTGAGAGCGCGCGCGAAAACTAATTATGGACCACACATAGGAGTCTGCAGTTGCCAGGCAACCGACTCACTTCATACTCGGATATTGCTGCCCATATCGTAGAGCATTGCTGCCAAAAGTTACGTTCTGAGATTTCTGCATGTTTTAAAGTCCTTTGATACACAACACCTTCTTGCAGAGCAATCATGTTGGGAATACATTTTTTGAGCACCTCCTAACAGAAAAATCAGCCCTTTTAATAATGAACATCGTGTCTTAATTTTTCGTTTCAAAATACAAGGGTGGTCTGAGAGGTTTACGGCCTAATACACATACAAGGCATTTTTTTAATATTTTATTCTTATTTTTTCAAATAGTCTCCTTGTAACTACACACTTTTCCCAGAGATGCCCCCATCTCTGTAACCTGTCCAAATAGTACTCGGCGTTTTTCAACATAGTCTCCTTGTAACTCCACACACTTCTCCCAGCGATGATCTGATATTTGTAACCCGTCCAAAAAGTACTCGGCGTTTTTCAACATAGTCTCCTTGTAACTCTACACACTTCTCCCAACGATGCTCCCATCTCCGTAACCCGTCAAAATAGTACTCGGCGTTTTTCAGCATAGTCTCCTTGTAACTCTACACACTTCTCTCAACGATGCTCCCTTCTCTGTATTCCGTCCAAATAGTATTCGGCGTTGTTCAACTAAGTCTCCTTATCACTCTGCACATTTCTCCCAACGATGCTCCCATCTCTGTAACCCGTCCAAATAGTACTCGACGTTTTTCAGCATAGTCTCCTTGTAACTCTACACACTTCTCTCAACGATGCTCCCTTCTCTGTATTCCGTCCAAATAGTACTCGGCGTTGTTCAACTAAGTCTCCTTGTCACTCTGCACATTTCTCCCAACGACGTTCCCATCTCTGTAACCCGTCCAAATAGTACTCGACATTTTTCAGCATAGTCTCCTTGTAATTCTACACACTTCTCCCAGCGATGTTCCCAACTCTGTAACCTGTCCAAATAGTACTCGGCGTTTTTCAACATAGTCTCCTTGTAACTTTACACACTTCTCCCAGGGATGTTCCCATCTCTGTAACACGCACAAATATTACTCAGCGTTTTTCAACATATTCTTCTTGTAACCCTACAGACTTCTCCCAGCGATGCTCTCATCTCTGTAACCCGTCCATATAGTACTCGGCGTCTTTCAACATAGTCTCCTTGTAACTCTACACCCTTCACCCAGCGATGCTCTCATCTCTGTAACCCGTCCAAATAGTACTCGGCGTCTTTCAACATAGTCTCCTTGTAACTCTACACCCTTCTCCCAGCGATGCTCCCATCTCTGTAACGCGTCCAAATAGTACTCGACGTTTTTCAACATAATCTCCTTGTAACTCTACACACTTCTCTCAGCGATGCCCCCACATCTGTAACCCGTCCAAATAGTACTCGGCGTTTTTCAACATAGTCTCCTTGTAACTCTACACACTTCTCCCAGCGTTGCTTCTATCTCTGTAACACGTCCAAAAAGTACTCGACGTTTTTCAACATAGTCTCCTTGTAACTCTACACACTTCTCCCAGCGTTGCTTCTATCTCTGTAACACGTCCAAATAGTACTCGACGTTTTTCAACATAGTCTCCTTGTAACTCTACACACTTGTCCCAGCGATGCTCCCATCTCTGTAACTCGTCCAAATAGTACTCAGCATTTTTCAACATAGTCTCCCTGTAACTTTATACACTTCTCCCAGCGATGCTGCCATCTCTGTAACTCGTCCAAATAGTTCTCGGCATTTTTCAACATAGTCTCCTTGTAGCTCTACACACTACTCCCAGCGATGCTCCCATCTCTGTAACCCGTCCAAATAGTACTCGACGTTTTTCAACATAGTCTCCTTGTAACTCTACACACTTCTCTCAGCGATGTTCCCATCTCTGTAACCCGTCCAAATAGTATTCGGCGTTTTTCAACATAGTCTCCTTGTAACTCTACATACTTCTCCCAGCGATGCTCGCATCGCTGTAACCCGTCAGATAGTACTCGGTTTTTTTCTCCAAAATAATTTGTTCACGAAAGTGATTGCATCTTCATTTGACGAAAATCTCTGTCCTCCTAACGCAATATTCAGATGAGGGAACCAAAAGAGGTCGCTTGGAGCTAGATTTGGTAATTAAGGCAGATGGTCAAGCAATTCGAAACGTAATTCGTGGATTTTCGTCATTGCAACCGCTCAGGTGTGAGACGATACGTTGTCCTGCTGAAACACGATTTTCTTTTTTAAGCAACTGTTGCCGTTTTTTCGCATGTTCTGCCTTCAGCTTGTCAAGTAATGATGCGTAGTATGCTTCTGCAATGGAGTACATAGGAGAAAAATTGAAACAAAAGTAAGTGCTGCAACGAATGGGATAAGAATATGCAAACTTCAGCTAGGAACGACAAACGATTGGTAAGAAAGAATGTATGAACCAATAGTGGAATACAAAATGCTCTATGGAAAGGAGATCTGGTAGGGGTGAAGAGGTAAACAAAACTGTGGTCTAAATCTTCGAAAAGTTTTGTAAAGAGCTACTTATCTTACCAAGATCAGCACCTTGGGAAGTAGCTTTAGTAGAATTATGAAAGACAAGAAGAAATGGAGTAATAATAGAAACAACAATTAGATTTTGGTATAGCTGTTTGGCCAAAGAATAAGAGTAAATTATGAAATTGTGCATGAGATAGAAATAGATTAGAAAACTCAAATAGTTGGTTTGCAGAGATAGGAGGAATTATGGAAAAATAGTAATGGAAGATATATGGAGATAAGAGGATAGGAATACAAGCGATGTGGGTAAGTTTGTAAAATGCATAATAGAAGATATAGAAAGACAGTTCAGAAAATATGAAATGATTACAATTTTATAAACAAATAAATAGAAACTTGGGACGAGAGGCACATGTAGATTTCTGCAATAGGCAGGAGAGAGAAGGGCTAGCTTGGATGAGTACAGGAACAATATTTCCAAGAGAGATAAGAGGTAGGGAAAAGAGAATCTGTGAATTGTGTGGGGGAAAAGGAAGCATAGAACACTATCTAACAGAATGCGAGGAGGTTGCCATATTGAGGAAAAAGGTTTGGGGGGAAATGGAAGAGAGTAGAGAAGAGGTAAGAAGTATTGGTGAGTTCTTACAGAAAGTGAAAGTAAAATAGGAAAAAATGCAAAGAATATAAAAAGGAAGATGACGGGGAAGAACGGGCCTAATAAAGTAACAAGGAGACATGGAGGTTAAGAGCTGCCTGGCAGAGCAGAAGACCAGGGTGCCATGTAAGCCAAGGTAGCATTAAGGTAAAGACAAATAAATGTAAAGAATATAAGAAAGGAAGATGAGGGGGAAGAATGGGACTAATTAAGTAGCAAGGAGACATGGAGCTTAAGAGCTAGCTGGCATAACAGGAGGCCAGGGTGTCATGTAAGTCAAGGTAGTAGCAAGGTAAAGACAAATGAATGTAAAGAATATAAGAAAGGAAGATTAGGATGAAGAATGGGACTAATCAAGTAACAAGGAGAATTGGAGGTTAAGAGCTACCTGGCAGAGCATAGGACAAGGCTGTCATGTATGCCAAGGTAGCAACAAGGTAAAGTCAAATAAATGTAAAAAATATAAGAAAGGAAGATGATGTGTTGAAAGGCGCTAATTAAGGAACAAGGAGGCAGGAAGATTAAGAGCTACCTGACAGAGCAGAAGACCAGTGTGTCATGTAAGCCAAGGTTGTAACAAGGTAAAGACAAATAAATTTAAAACATATAAGAAAGGAAGATGAGGGGGAAGAATGGGACTAATTAAGTAGCAAGGAGACATGCAAGTTAAGAGCTACCTGACAGAGCAGAAGACCAGGGTGTCATGTAAGTCAAGGTAGCAACAAGGTAAAGTCAAGTAAATGTAAAGTATATAAGAAAGGAAGATGAGTGGGAAGAATGGGTCAATTTAAGTAAAATGGAGACTTGGAGGTTAAGAGCTTCCTGAGAGAGCAGAAGACCAGAGAGTCGTGTAAGCCAAGGTAGCAACAAAGTAAAGACAAATAAATGTAAAGAATATAAGAAAGGAAGATGAGGAGGAAGAAAGGGGCTAATTAAGTAACAAGGAGACATGGAGGTTAAGAGCTACCTGACAGAGCAGAAGACCAGTGTGTCATGTAAGCCAAGGTAGCAGCATGGTAAAGACAAATAAATGCAGCCATAATTTGTAAATTGTAAATTTGTGTAATATGCACAGTAAATAATTCATTCGTTCAAAGAATTCATTCATTATTTTATTTTATACATGGAAATATTCTAGCAAAATCTGGCTATGAGTATTTCGGATCAGACTGTTCTAAACTCTGAACTACCTTGTGCTATCTGAAAGTGTTACCTCCGGTCTCCCCCGCCAATCATGTGACCAGCTGCCCTGTCATCACCTGTCACATAATATGAACCCAGATACGTGCTAATGGTGCTACATCTGTGATTTATATTTATTCACGGAATTGTATTGATTCTAT
Source organism: Mantis religiosa (assembly GCA_030765055.1). Lineage (NCBI taxonomy): Eukaryota > Metazoa > Arthropoda > Insecta > Mantodea > Mantidae > Mantis > Mantis religiosa. The sequence continues at coordinate 252,422,290 of CM060947.1, read as the reverse complement.
GAACATAAAGCACGAGGTTTTCGTGTTCAACTTTCTTCTTATTTCACACGAGATCTTTGAAGGTAAACTTAAACACAGATTAATCTTCCCTTCGGAATGAAAGCAGCACGTCTTGAACGTCATCGGTTTTTTAAACCCCTTCCATCCGGTCTCTTTATGAAGCGATATTGCCAACTTAAAAGCCAGAGGAAAACTTTCAGAAATGTCTTCGACTACAAAAATAAACAAAAGTATTTCGTTTGCTATCCATCAATGTTGTAACTCGCTTTTAACGATAATGGATTTTAGAAAACACACAGACAGAGGGAAATGTTCCCACAGAGGAGGGATAATGAATTTCACACATTCCCACAGTCATACATCCTCTCATATTTATTGAAACAAAATGCACTGTAAGCTGTACTTATCTTTTGTACCCATTCTTCTATACAACATTAGTACAAGCATATGTTCCTTCATGAAATATCCTTAATCAATATATGCAAGTATGTACACAGAATGGGGGGGGGGGAAGCAAATGTCAGAAAAGTTCGATTCGGACCTCTTCGCTGCGTTCATAAAATACCCTTCGGAGAGGTAGAGCCAGACTGACAACTTGTCGCGTTATCTCGAAGGTCCCACATTCCGTCAGGCTTCGAAGCGATGATCTGTTGACTTCGTTGTACTCATCGCTGTTGTGGCTGAGGTAGCGCATTTATCTCAGGGTCCATCTCGACGAGTATCTATATCACTAGTGAACTATGTAGTAGGTGATGTTGTACCGGGAATTTGGGATTTTTTCAGAGTTCTTGAACAAGAAATTCTTCTAATCGTTAGGTATCCATCGAGTTACAGGGATGTCCGCAGGATTTAGTAATTTAGGTGGAACTCGGCGAAGGTACTATTAACAATTTATGCTCAAAGTTTTAAAACATTTATCTTAATTTGAGAATACTTAAGATATCGGCGGATGCATCTCTCGCTTCCTGGATGCATATTCCTTAACGCCGCTTGTTGTTACTACGCCAAGACAGTTCTCCCTACCATAGATTTTGTCACACTGCCTCAATTCTACTCCAAAACAGTCGTTTTCTATACTCCCCAAAACGGTAAATTCCTTTCTTTGGCTAAACAAAAGGGAAGTTCAATAAGGTGTAGCAAGAGCGGAAGCTGTCCCATTACCTGCCCCGAAACCTAGCCAAACTCCCTAGGAAATTACGCCTGTGTATTCTATTGCTCATAATTTTTTAGGTTTACAACATATAGTATATCACTTATATCTGATACATTCATAAAAATATGATTATAAAACAACAGATATTTGCTATTGATCTAATTCTACTGTACTCTCTTGCACCTACAATAAGAAAATGTTTATCTCGAAATAGATAAAGTAAGAGAATGTCATATAAATGAAACATTTTACTATCACTTAAAGTCCACTGCATTCCCTTGTAACTATATTAAGAAAATGTTTATCTTGAAGTAGATAGAACAATAAATGTTTGTCCAAGAGTAGAGAAATTCATGTACATAAAACATCTGAGTATCAGTTAAAGTCTTCTGTATTCCCTTGTAACTACAGTAAGATAATGTTTATGTTGAAGTAGTAAATGTGTGTACAAGTGTAGAAAAAGTCATGTATGTAAAACATTTGTCTGTCACTTAAAGTCTAGTGGGTTCCCTTGCAACTACAATAAGGTAATGTTTATGTTGAAGTAGATAGAGCAATAAGTGTCTGTACAAGAGTAGAGAAAGTCATGTATATAAAACATTTGACTATCACTTAAAGTCTACTGGGTTCCCTTGCAACTACAATAAGGTAATGTTTATGTTGAAGTAGATAGAGCAATAAGTGTCTGTACAAGTGTAGAAAAAGTCATGTATGTAAAACATTTGTCTGTCACTTAAAGTCTACTGGGTTCCCTTGCAACTACAATAAGGTAATGTTTATGTTGAAGTAGATAGAGCAATAAGTGTCTGTACAAGAATAGATAAAGACTTGTATATTAAATATTTTAAACCCCATTAAAGTCTTCTGTATTCCCTTGTAACTACAGTAAGATAATGTTTATGTTGAAGTAGATAGAGCAATATGTGTTTGTACAAGTGTAGAAAAAGTCATGTGTGTAAAACATTTGACTATCACTTAAAGTCTAGTGTATTCCCTTGTAACTACAGTAGGATAATGTTATGTTCAAATAATAAGTGTTTGTACAAGAGTAGTAAAATTGAAGTATATAAAACATTTGACTATCACATAAAGTTTACTGTATTCCCTTGTTACAACAATAAGATAATGGTTATATTGAAGTAAATAGAGCAATAAGTGTTTGTACAAGACTAGAGGTATTCATGTATATAAAATATATGATTGTCACTTAAAGTCTACTGTATTCCCTTGCAACTACAGTATGGTAATTTTTATGCTGAAGTAGATAGAGCAATAAGTGTTTGTACAGGAGTAGAGGGAGTCATGTGAATGGTACACAACAGATACTATTACTGGAATCCGGTATGTGCAGAAGCATACAGGTTTAGAGATCTAAACTTCTAATGAGATATTTTGAACTTACCTAATTCTCATCTCTCGGTTACAAACCGAACACGCCTAACTGAGATTCTAGTGATATACAAATCCCCTTTATTTTTACATTAGCGGTTAAAACAGTTGCAGGGAATTAATAATGGTTTCTTCTGCCGCTAATGAACTGTATCGATTATGAATTCCTGATGAGATTTATCTTTTAAATGCGGTTCTCCGTTAGGAATATAGGTATTTAATTCAAACCTTAAGGGAGATCAGTATTTCCCATCTCTGTAACCTCGGGGTATTGAAAGGTTTCGAATGCATGTTTACTCGTGAATGTTTTATGCTTAATCTGAGTGCTATGTGATTTAGAGTAGTGTTTACATGTCGTATTTACTACCATGTTGTAACAAGTACAGGGGGACCCATAGCTAAATCTGAACTACAGGAGAGAAGTGTAGGAATGCAGGAGGCTACCCGGTAGAGTTACAGACGAAAGCACGAGGTCTGTTCAATAAAGAATGATCATAATTTTTTACATTTATTATTTTTCGCACTAAAGTTCACTCTTATTATATTGTTAGATTAATGTGAAACAAACACGCCGTAGTGGCTTCATTGTTGGTGCTCCTGGTTCCCGCCTGTGAGAACCAGGCAGGTTCACACCTGCTCAGTATCGCCTACCGCAGCAATGAAGGTAACATGCAGTTAAAGTTGATGTTAGAGGAAGATCCGGAGTTTCTTTCAGACGTAATCACTACTGATGAAAATTGGCTACATGATTTTGATCCTGAGAGCAAACAGCAAAGCTCAGTGTAGAAATCTCCTTCATCACCAACCCCCCCAAAAAGCAAAAGTGGTTGCTTCTGCTGGGAAAGTTATGGCCATCTCATTCTTTGATATTCACGGAATAGTTTATCAGCATGTTGTACCTACACACACATCAGTAACTTGACAACACTACAGGGATGGCCTGAAAACATTGCAAGTCCATATCAGGCACAAAAGTCCACATTTCCGTGCAGCAGGCTGGATGTTGCACCATGATAACGCGTGGCCGCATGTTGCCAATATTGTTGCTGAATATCTTGCAAAAATCAACATGAAGTGCATCTCTCGCCCTCCCTTTAGTGCGGATTTAGCCCCATGTGACTTTTTTCTATTTCCTAACTTGAAGAAACGTCTTCGTGGGAGGCATTATCCATCATCGGAAGCGGTAGGAAGGCTGCGGAGGCGATTTTGAAGGATCTCTCAAAAACTGGTTTCCAGCATGTCTTTGAAGACTGGCAGAAACGCTGCGACAAATGCACCGCAATCAGGGGAAACTATTTTGAGAAGGGTCATTACAATTATGAGGTTGAGTAAAGGTACCTTTCCAGAAAATTGTAATCAAAAGACTGAGACTGATACTTTTTTAAAAAAATACTCATTACTGCTTTTATTGTTTACGTTATCTTTTTCAAAGTAGTACCCTCCTGCTTGAATGCACCTTTATAGCTTCTCTGCCAGTCTTTGAACACGTGCTGCAGACCATTCTTTGTCAGATCCTTGACAATCACCTCACTTTTCTTGAGCACTGCTTCAGAGCTCTCAAATCGAATACCCCTAAGCTTTACCTTTAGTGATGGGAATAAAAAAAGTCACAGGGTGCAGGATCGGAGCTATAAGGTGGATGTGGGAACCCGTCTCGGTAGCGTAGATGTGGCATGTCTGACTCACGTTCAAGAGGTCCCGAGTTCGAATCTTGTTCAGGGTGAGTTACCTAGATATAGTTTTTTCCGGGGATTCCCTTATCCTTCAAGACGAATGTCGGGTAACTCTCCCAGGTAATGTTGCATCGCGCCAAAAACTGCATGACTTGATTTGCGACGCGAGGCCGTGCATTGTCATTATGAAGTCGCCACCCAGTACGAGAAAGCTCTAGTCCTTTCTTTGCAATGTGCTTCCTCAGTGCAGCCAATACTGACGTGTAGTATGCTGCTGTAACAGTAGTGTGAGGGAGAACGCATGCGACGTGAGGCCGTGCATTGTCATGATGAAGTCGCCACCCGGTCCGAGAAAGCTCTAGTCGTTTCCTTGCAATGTGCTTCCTCAGTGCAGCCAATACTGAAGTGTAGTATGCTGCTGTAACAGTAGTGTAAGGGGGAACTGCATGTGACGTAAGGCCGTGCATTGTTATGATTAAGTCGCTACCCAGTCCCTGAAAGCTCTGGTCGTTTCTTTGCATTGTGCTTCCTCAGTGTAGCCAATACTGGTGTGTAGTATGCTGCTGTAACAGTAGTGTAAGGGGGTACTGCATGCGACGGAAGGCCGTGCATTGTCATGATGAAGTCGCCACCCAGTACGAGAAAGCTCTGGTTATTTCTTTGCAATGTGCTTCCTCAGTGCAGCCAATACTGACGTGTAGTATGCTGCTGTAACAGTAGTGTAAGGGGGAACTGCATGTGACGTAAGGCCGTGCATTGTTATGATGAAGTCGCCACCCAGTCCGTGAAAGCTCTAGTCGTTTCTTTGCAGTGTGCTTCCGCAGTGTAGTCAATACTGACGTGTATTATGCTGCTGTAACAGTAGTGTGAGGGGGAGCTGCAGACGACGCGAGGCCATGCATTGTCCTGATGAAGTCGCCACCCAGTCCGAGAAAGCTCTGGTCGTTACTTTGCAATGTGCTTCCTCAGTGTAACCAATACTGACGTGTAGTATGCTGCTGTAACAGTAGTGTGAGGGGGAACTGCATGTTAGTAAATCATTCCATTACAGACAAAAAATGTGTGATCACTGGGACCTGGCTTTTAATGAAAAGTCATGTTTTTTTCTGAGAAGTCACAGACAATGCTTATTGGAAATTAAGTGCATTCTGGAACAAATACGATTGATATTTATGGTTTTTATAGGTAATCAAAATGCAGTTATCCCTTGGGATTTGTATCCCATGCAACTTCATGTATATACCACTGCGACAATTTTGAAATATTGAGAGAAGTGGTGAGTAGCTTTGATAGGATAGATTCTAAGGCAATTGAGAGTGCACAGGATCTGCTTTCTGATACTCAAATCCAAGGTAAATTACCTTCATTAAATCAAATTTTACATTTTTTACGTATACCATAACCCCCCCCCTGAAGAAAGTGACATGACATTGGATAACTATAATGAGTTAGTGAGAATTGCGGAAGAGAGAATACAAAATGTAAAAGGTGAGATTGGAGAAAGAATTAGACTAAAATATGTGTTGGACAAATATAAAAGGTACCAAACAGTATGTCTGATTCCCGATATCTTACCAGGAAAAAACTTCAGAACTGATATTTTTGAACAAGATTTAACAGGCAGTGACATAGTGTTTTTCAAATATGCAGCTATAACATGTGTGGAAGTGGAGAGAAGTTTCTCATAATATAAAACAGTTTTAATTGTCATCTGCTGTTCCCTTACTTTTGATAACATAAAGATGACCATGGTGGTGTGCTGCAAAGCTAAGTAAGGTATGTTTTGGATAAAGGGTACAGTAACTAATTTTTTAAAGTTTTATACAGTTGAAAATGGCCTGATGAATTTTGAATTTATGTATTATTTATAAGCAGTAATTGCATTATTTATTAATAAAGTTAATTTTAAAATGTGGTTATTCCAACCATATATTCATTATTTGTCTGTGACAGTTATTCATTTATTATTATGTAAGTAATTGTTAATTTTTGTTAGGTCATATTTTTACATCTGATGTATATTTTTTATATTTTAAGGGCATTTTATAGCTCATTTTTAGAGAATTTTTAGGTCAAAAACTTCCTGGCCCTAGTGATCCCCATCACTTTCCCTGCAGATGGAACAAGTTTTGCCTTTTTTGGTGTTGGAGAACCTGGTGATTTCCACACTGTGCTGGTTTGTTTTCCTTCAGGATCTTAATGATGCAGCCATGGTCCATCACTGGTGATAATGGAAGCTTAGGGGTATTCGATTTGAGAACTCTGAAGCAGTGCTCTAGAAAAGTGAGGCGATTCTCGAGGCCCTGACAAAGAATGTTCTGGAACAAGTGTTCAACGACTGGAAGAGACGCCGTAAAAGATGTATTGAAGTAGGAAGCAACTACTCTGAGAAAATCATTTTTTTTTCGAATGGAGGAAAAATGAATGTTACGCACTTACCCTGGGATTGGAGTGTGGGACTCTACTGGGGGAATCGAACCAGCAGCCCTACCCACTAAAAAACCTCCACCGGTGAATATTCAGGAGTGGTGCTGTGGCAGAACCGCTGTAGCACCTGCGGATTCTAGGAAGGGATATGTTGAGCCGGCCGAGGCCAGGTGCAAGTGAGGATGGCGGCAGGACGTAAGCATGAACAAGGCCCTGCTTACGCCCTTGCTTATTAGGAGCGGTCTTGTTTGGAAGTGGATGAGAAATTATAGGGTCTCTGCGGCGGTTGGTGTCGACCTCTGGTGTAGGGTCCGTCGAACATCGTTTGGAGGCCTGCCACTTCCTCCTTGACGAGTTTTCGGAGTATGAGCGTGTGTGTGTCCCGTTGTGTGACGGAGAATTGATGCTTCTCCTCTATGTCCTCTCGAAATTCTGTGAGCTCCGAACTGATATTTGTGTGTGATGTGGCTTGCTGCGCAGATAAAGTCCTGAGCTCTGTGAGAAGTCCCTCCATGTTGGTGAGCTTGGCCATTACAACCAGGAACTTCGAATGGAGAGTCCGAACAGTCTCCCCTAGGCTCCGAACTTGCTCCCTGAGCAGCTCCTTATATGTGGTGTAGTTTTGTGTTGCCGGCTGTTGTTGAATTTGTTGAGGCTGAGCACTCAACTGCTGTTGAGTGGTTGGCGGCGCAGGAGGGACAGGCGTTTCCTTCCTGCAGGGATGCAGGTGGCATAGCGCCTGTCCGGTGAAGTGGCTGTGCCCGCCGCAGGAGGCACAGTAGCGGTGACGTCGGAGGAGGTCGTGCTCTCTGCAGACCGAGGTGAGGCTGGAAGCACCGCAGTAGTGGCACTTAGGCTCGGCTGCACAGGACTCGGCTGCATGCCCGTAGGCGCAAAAGCGGTGGTGCTGTCGGCTGACTTCAGTGCGCAGCACCCGCCCTATTAAGGGTAGGCCGTTAGTTAAAGCAGCTCTCAGTTCCGCGTGGCTGGCTAGCTCCACCCGGACTAGTGGTGTCGGACCTCGGGCTGTGGTGATGCGTGTGGCCCTCATTCCTGACGGCCACTGCTGCTGCGCTGCAGCAAGCACGTATCGTGCTTGCAGGTCCCGAGGCACTCCGGTTACCACTATGCTTGTGCTGCGGTGCAGTGGTTTTGGCGGCGTTGGCTGGCTGGCTAGCGCTGGAGACTGGCCTGCTCCCGCCTGGGTAGCAGGCGAGGTTCTGGCTGCTGAGTTGCAGGACGTTCCTTCTCGACTGGCTGTGCTGCGGTGGTGCTCAAGAAAAGTGAGGCGACTCTCGTGGACCTGACAAAGAATGTTCTGGAACAAGTGTTCAAAGACTGGCAGAGACGCAGTAAAAGATGTATTGAAGAGGAAGGGACTACTCTGAAAAAATCATGTAAATATTGAATTACAGTAATAAGCAACTCTGATAAAGCTCAGAATTAATTTTTGTTGATCAACCTTCGTAACAACCAGTATCTGATTGTAGAAGCAGTGCTATTACTGAAAATGTCTGGCGAATGATGATAGATCTACCAGGAAGAAGTAATGTGGTCGACCATTTTCAGCAGGCCACAGGACACAAAGTACCAAACTATATCTGACTCGAAGACACTCCAGCAATGCCAAAGGTAGTTTTCTGTGCATAATCCAATTTCCATCATTTTCACATCTAATGTTTCGAATATTTGGTGTATGAACGAGATATGTTCAAGTTATAACACCTGGACTGGGAGCAGATAAGAAATTCTGTTTTTTAAATACATGTGGAATTTTGTGAATACCTGACAGAGAGGGCAGCACTGTACAGTGCATACAACACTAGTAACAGCGACGAGAATTAGGTCTGTTTTTATACTTAAAATTGCCGCGTTTTCATTGAAAGATCAGTGCATAATCATTCGTTTTCTCCTTTTTCATGATGTGACACCTGTTGAAATTCATCGCCAGTTGAGTGAGACATGTGGTGATGGTACCATTGTTGTGTCTAATGTTCGTTCCTAGGTGTGACAGTTCAATGAAGAGAGAACACCGTGTGACAACAAACCCAGACACTTGAGTGACGCGTGTGGTGATGGTAACATGGATGTGTCTAATGTACGTTCCTGGGTGTGACAGTTCAATGAAGACAGAACATCGTGTGACAACAAACCCAGACAGTTGAGTGACGCGTGTGGTGATGGTAACATGGATGTGTCTAATGTACGTTCCTGGGTACGACAGCTCATTGAAGGCAGAACAATCGTGTGACAACAAACCAAGGCAGTTGAGTGAGGCATGTGGTGATTACCATCACCATGGATGTGTATGATGTGCTTTCCTGGATGTGATAGTTCAATGAAGGCAGAACATCGTGTGACAACAAACCAAGACAGTTGAGTGAGGCATGTAGTGATGGTACCATGGATGAGTCTAATGTACGTTCCTGGGTGCGGCAGTTCAATGAAGACAGAACATCGTGTGACAACAAACCAAGACAGTTGAGTGAGGCATGTGGTGATGGTATCATGAATGTGTCTAATGTTAGTTCCTGGGTGCGACAGTTGAATGAAGGCAGAACATCGTGTGGCAACAAACCAAGACAGTTCAGTGAGGCATGTAGTGATGGTACCATGGTGTGTCTAATGTACGTTCCTGGGTGCCACAGTTCAATGAAGACAGAACATCGTGTGACAACCAATCAAGACAGTTGAGTGAGGCAAGTGGTGATGGTACCATGGATGTGCATAATGTGTGTTCCTGGGTGCGACAGTTCAATGAAGGCAGAACATCGTGTTACAGCAAACCAAGACAGTTGATTGAGAAATGTGGTGATGGTACCATGGATGTGTCTAATGTACAATCCTGGGTGTGACAGTTCAATGAAGACAGAACATCGTGTGACAACAAACCAAGACAGTTAAGTGAGGCATGTGGTGATGGTACCATGGATGTGTCTAATGTGCGTTCATGGGTGTGACAGTTCAATGAGGGCAGAACATCGTGTGACAACAAACCAAGACAGTTGAGTGAGGCATGTGGTGATGGTAGCAAGGATGTGTCTAATGTACGTTCCTGGGTGCGACAGTTCATTGAAGGCAGAGCAATCGTGTGACAACAAACCAAGGCAGTTGAGTGAGGCATGTGGTAATGGTATCATGGATGTGTCTGATGTGCTTTCCTGGATGTGATTGTTCAATGAAGGCAGAACATAGTGTGACAACAAACCAAGGCAGTTGAGTGAGGCATGTAGTGATGGTATTATGGATGTGTCTAATGTGAGTTCCTGGGTGCGACAGTTCAATGAAGACAGAACATCGTGTGACAACAGACCAAGACAGTTGAGCGAGGCATGTGGTGATGTTATCATGGATGTGTGTAATATGCGTTGCTGGGTGCGACAGTTCAATGAAGGCAGAACATCGTGAGACAACACATCAATACAGTTGAGTGAGGCATGTGGTGATGTTACCATGGATGTGTCTGATGTGCTTTCCTGGATGTGATTGTTCAATGAAGTCAGAACATCGTGTGACAACAAACCAAGACAGTTGAATGAGGCATGTAGTGATAGTATCATGGATGTGTCTGATGTGAGTTCCTGGATGTGATTGTTCAATGAAGGCAGAACATCGTGTGACAACAAACCAAGACAGTTGAGCGAGGCATGTGGTGATGGTATCATGGATGTGTCTAATTTACGTTCCTGGGCGTGACAGTTCAATGAAGACAGAACATCGTGAGACAACACACCAATGCTGTTGCAGACATGGCCTCCAAAATTGGCATTTCCGTGGGATCTGTACACACAATCGTGTACGAAGATCTGAAAGTGTGAAAAGTGTCTTCCAGGTGGTTGCCACGAATGCTGGCGGATGATCACAAGGTAGCGCGCGTGGCAAATTGTCATGCGATGTTGACGCGTGTTTTGTTTGTGTGGGTGTTTGCGTGTTACTTCTTCGTTTTTAACTTCCCTAATTGTACCACTTAATGTGTTGTTTGGGCATTCATGATTGCCAGGAGCAGAACCCGGGCCGCCCTGGCGAGAGTCAAAAGGTCTAACCTCTCGGCCACGTTCAAATAAGTTAAATCCTATATCAAACATTCAGCCACATATCTTATTGAAAAATATTGAGCATTATTGAAATTTATTTAATATAGCCTTGAATTTTACCGACAACCTTTCTCTTTAACGCGTGATTCTCTTTTTTATGAGGGAAGGAGATAAGTAAATTTGAAATGAGCCAGGCTCAGAGAAGAGTTTATGCTTTTTAACTGGCCTGCACAACTGAGTTTGATGGTTGATACAAATTAATTAACTAATTGCTGGTGCGCCCCAAGTAAAAACTTTGTCGCCGAGAGAGAAGCGGATCTCTCTGTTCAGTACACATGTTAAACTCTCATTTTTAATTAGCGCTACGCCTACTTTTCAATAAGTGCCTTACAGCACTCAATAAATTAATCTGCTTAAACAAATGAAGTTTTCTTTATTGTGTTTTAAAAAGGTAGCTTTCGTGTTTTGACACCTTTTCATTTTCCACTGCACTCATTTATTAGTAAATAAAATTGTTGGCCCAATTATAACTTAAACTTACCTCCCTTTATACACAATTACTGAAAGTGGGCAAGTCTGCTCTTTACTGAATTTATGTCTCAGTTATATTCACAAACTTATTTTGCTAGCAACTTATGCAACGCAATTATGAAAATTTGGGCTTCTGAATTTAAACGTAGTCGTAAGAGCTTGGGAGACGATAACGTTCGGGTCGTCCGAAACTGGAACTGCTGACGAAAACATCGCCAAAGTTCACCAAATGATGCTGGACGACCGCCGAATGAAAGTGAGAGAGATAGCAGAGGCTACCAACATGTCAAAATAACGTGTTTGTCACATATTAAGTCGACATTAAGACATGAGAAAGCTATCCGTGCGTTGGGTGCCGCGTTTGCTCACATTAGAACAAAATCTGTTTGAATGAACATTTCCAACACTCTGTTGGCACAGTTTAGGCGCAATAAATCCGAGTTTGAGCACCGATTATTTACTGTCGATGAAACTTGGATACAGCTTTATATGCCAGAAACAAAAATACAGTTCAAACAATGGACTGCAAAGGGGCAACCAGGTCTAAAAGAAGGCAAAAACTGTTTACTTTTCGGCTGACAAAGCGATGGGGACTGTTTTTGGGATAGTCATGGAGTTATTTTAATCAATTATACTCAAACAGGAAACAACATTACTGCAGCATACTACGCACCATTACTTGAAAACATGAAGGCAGAACTTCGGCCACATTTGCAGAAAAATAATTTCCTATTTCAGCAACACAACGCACCATCCTACAGCTCTGGTGCTGCAATGAGGAAATGCACAAATTACTGTTTGAGCTGCCTGACTCACCAGATCTTGCCCCAAGCGATATCTTTTTGTTCCTCATCTGAAAATTGCGCTCGGAGGACAGAGACTTTCGTCAAATGAAGAGGCAATTATTTTACAGAGAAAAACGCCGAGTACTATTTGAATGAGTTAGAGAGATGAGAGCATCGCTGGGAGAAGTGTGTAGAGTTACAAGGAGACTACGCTGAATAACGCCGAGTACAGAGATTGGAGCATCGCTGGGAGAAGTGTGTAGAGTTACAAGGAGACTATGTTGAAAAACGTCGAGTACTATTTCGACGAGTTACAGATATGGGAGCATCACTGAAGGAAGTGCGTAGAATTAAAAGGAGACTATGTTGGAAAACATCGAGTAATATTTGGACGGGTTACAGAGATGTGAACATCGCTGGGAGAAGTGTGTAGAGTAACAAGGAGACTATGTTGAAAAACGCCGAGTACTATTTGGACGTGTTACAGAGATGGCAGCATCGCTGGGAGAAGTGTGTAGAGTTACAAGGACACTATGTGTAAAATCGTCGAGCACTATTTGGTCGTGTTACAGAAATGGGAGATCGCTGGGAGAAGTGTGTAGAGTTACAAGGAGACTATGTTGAAAAACGCCGAGTACTACTTGTACGGGTTACAGAGCTGGGAGCATCGCTGACAGAAGTGTGTAGAGTTACAAGCAGACTATGTTGAAAAACGCCGAGTACTATTTGGATGGGTTACAGAGATGGAAACATCGCTGGGAGATTTGTGTAGAGTTACAAGGAGACTATGCTGAAAAACGCTGAGTAGTATGTGGACGGCTTATAGAGATGGAAACATCGCTGGGAGAAGGGTGTAGAGTTACAAGGAGACTATGTTGAAAAAAGCCGAGTACTGTTTGAACAGGTTACTGAGATGGGGACATCGCTGGGAGCAGTGTGTATAGTTACAAGGAGACTATGTTGAAAGATAAAGATAGACCCCCTATGTAAGTGCGTGCTTTAGAGTGTTTGGCAAATTGTTGCTTAATTTACGTTCAGTTTCACTTATAAAATGCAACAAAGTGCAGTGCTATATTTGAAATGTTGACTGTGTGAATGAACTATGAGTAAGACAAACGTTTAAGAGTTGTAGAAAAGTTCCAAAAAGGATCGAGAAGTCTACGACCGCTCTAGATGCCCTCGCACATCAATTACTGACGACAATGTGGAAGACGTAAAGAAAATGTTTCTCTAAAATCACGGAATCACCAACCGAAGAAGGAGTGAGTGAGTGAGTGTGTGGTGTTTAAGGGCCCGTCGACAGCTAGGTCATTTGGGCCCCCCGAAGAAGGATAAGTGTGTAGAGGTACAAGGGAATTATGTTGAAAAAAAGTAAAAATAAAAAAAAGGTTCTGAAATAAATGTCTTGTATTTTTATTAAGTCGAGGATTTTTCAGACCACCTATTTATAAGCAACATTTACACTAGTTTTGTAACTCATTGAAATCACTTCCACATTCTGTCCCCTCCATTGTCTATTCTTTAACTTTTTAACAACAAAATTAAGATGGCATGTATTTGTGTAGTAAATGTGATGCAAAAAAAGCAACACAACCATGACCCGGTTCTGTTGCACCCAGTGAGTGCGACATGTTTGGACGTCAATTCGTGTTTATATAAATAAACCTCCATCATCATTTGTTTTCATCCCAACATCAGTATCATCTGTCAATATATTGGTAATACACTTGTAGAGTGTCACTCTCTATTTGGTCACCTGAACCGGACCTACATAGGATTCTGACGATGTGCTGTTAAATGGCAGTTAGGTACTTCACCAACTATTCGTCAACGTGTTCAGAAAAATCTCTTTGTTTATATTTTCGCCTTATTACTTTCTTCTTTTGCTTCATTCTGAATAAAAGTATATCTAAACGCCATACAGCCGAAGAGTGTAAAGTAATTTTTATGTTACTCGCAGAGAATTCAAATAAATTTCTTCTGAGAGAAAAACCAACTGTAAACTCACATGATTCCTCCTACTCACATTTCTACTAACACTTATTCCTTGTATACTTCTGAAAATAGACTTCTTTAAGGAATAGTAACAAGAGAACGGAATTCCCTTCTATGGATCGTATAGCTAACGTACCAGCCTCGCAATGACGAGGTCCCGAGTTCTGCCTCTCAGTCAGGGTGATAAGGTTATTACTGGATACTTCCCCTATCCTAAGCGATGAATAGTAACCCTAATCACTCTGTAACCTGTTCTCATTTGAACTTAATTTCATTCATCGTCCGATTTGACCTAATGGTGGAGCTTTCCTCTTTCCCTGAAAGATCAATGTCTAGTAACTCTAAGCTCTATGTACCCTGTACTCATTTGAACATAATTTCATTCGTCGTCTGTTATGACTTATCTTTGTAGACTTCCGCTATCCTGAAACATGAAAGTCAGGTAACTCAAAACTCTATGTGCCTTGTACGTACTTGAAGAGTCCGAGATGACTTAGCGTTGTTGGTTTCCCTTATACTGAAAGATGAATTTATGGTAACTCTAAAGTCTATGTACCCTGTACTCATTTGAACATCATTTCATGTATCGCCCAATATGACTTAAGTTTGGAGGTTTTTCCTTATCCTGAAAGATGAATGTCTGGTAGCTCTAAGGTCTGTGTACCCTGTACTCACTTGAACATCATTTCAAGTATTGTCCGATATGACTTAACGTTGGAGGTTTTTGCTTATCCTGAAAGATGAATGTCTGGTAAGTCTAAGGTCTATGTACCCTGTACCAATTTGAACATCATTTCATGTATCGTCCGATACGACTTAACGTTGGAGGTTTTCTCTTATCCTGAAAGGTGAATGTCTGGTAACTCTAAGTTCTATGTACTCTGTGCTCATTTGAACAACATTTCATTCATCGTTCGATATGACTTTCCGTTGGACGTTTTCTCTTATCCTGAAAGATGAATGTCAGGTACCTCTAAGCTCTCTGATCCCTGTACTCATTTGAAAATCTTTTCACTCATCGGTCGATTTGACTTAACGTTGGAAAGTTTCCTAATTCTTAAAAACGAATGTTTGGTAACTCTAAGCTCTATGTACCCTGTGCTCATTTGAACATTCAGCGTCCGATATGACTTAAAATGGAGGTTTTCTCTTAACCAGAAAGATGAATGTCAGGTAACTCAAAGCTCTATGTACCTTGTACTCATTTGAACATCATTACGTTCATCATCCGATATGACTTAACATTGGAGGTTTTCCTTTTCCTGAAAGGTGAATGTCTGGAAACTCTAAGCTCTATGTATCCTGGACTTATTTGAACATAATTTCGTTCTTCTTCCGATATGACTTAACGGTGGCAGTTTCCCTTATCCTGAAAGTTTAATATCTCTAACTAAGCCCTATGTACGATGGAGTCATTTGAACATATTTACATTCATCGTCCGATAGGGCTTAACTTAGTAGGTTTTCTCTTATCCTGAAAGATGAAGCCTGGAAACTCTAAGCTCTATGTACCCTGTATTCATTTGAACATCATTTGATTCAACGTCCAGTATGACATAATGTTGGAGGTTTTCTCTTATCCTGAAAGATGAAAGTGTGGTGACCCTAAGCTCTACCTAACCTGTACTCCTTTGAACATCATTTCATTCATAATTCAATATGACTTAAAGTTGGTGTTCTCTTATCTTGAAAGATAAATGTTAGGTACCTCTAAGCTCTATAATCCCTGTACTCATTTGAAAATCATTTCACTCATCGCCCGATATGTCTTAACGTTGGAGTGTTTCTTAATTATTAAATACGAATGTCTGGTAACGCTAAGCTCTATGTACCCTGTACTCATATGAACATCATTTCATCGACTGATAGGACGTAACGTCGGAGGGTTCCTCTTATCCTGAAAGATGGTTGTCTGATAACTCTAAGCTCTATGTGTCCTGTACCAATTTTAACATCATTTCATTCATCGTCCGATATGACTTAACGTTGTAGGTGTTCCCTTATCCTGAAAGATGAATTTCGGGTAACTCAAAGCTCTATGTACCCTGTACTTATTTAAACAGTATTTCATTCATTGTCCGATTTGACTTAACGATGGAGTTTTTTTTCTTTATCCTGAAAGGTGAATGTCTGGTAACTCTAAGCCCTATGTATCCTGTACTTAACTGAAAACCTTTTCATTCAACTGTATGACCTAACGTTGGGGCACGTAAATGAAAATGGGAAATGTTATGCATTAAATGTTTCGTAGACCTTTTGTTTTAAATCTTACTAATATTATCACTTAATTTGTTTAATAACTGTCTCTATATATGGCTTAGTCCTTTGTAATACGTTGTAGATATATTTTTGACTAGAGTAGAGTTCGTTATTATGACCTTGTTCGAATGTTTCATAATTACTTTAGAAACATCAGAATGTCTTCGCTAAGTAAATTAACTCACGTGCTACAAATTGGTTCCGCGGTAATAATGTAAACACTTTGGTTAAGATGTCAGTCTTATTTTTAATGAAGCTTATCAACTATACCACATAGAAATGTGATTTTAAAAAGTGATAGCAGTAAATGAATACGCAAAACTAATATTGAATGAGCGGACAGGAAATTTTTTGCAAGTAATTTCCTTTCGTAAGACCTGGAAAACCACCGAAAAACATTTATTTCTCGGCTGCTGGTTTACAGATAATTGAGTATACAAACATGCATTTTCGTGAAAAAAGTGCAATGAAATATAATTTCTACTTACACTGCAGCTATAAGGGAAGTTAGGGTTCACTAAGTGACACATTATAGGTGCCTTCCTGTAGTTACATGCTGGAGTTGAAACCTGGAATGTGTGACGTTGAATAGCATCTATTTTGGATAATAGGCTTCTACTTGTACATAGGGAGCTATGATAACACACGCAGGGGCTGGAGTCACATGCCGCCACTGACTAATTGGTAAACTGATCAATTGATCATACACACCCAAGGGCTAGTGATTAATGTGTCCAATTACAGCCTTCTCTGCAACTGGATACTTTATACTGATTAAACATAGCCCGGTCTATTGCTTACGAGACTTCCTTCAGAATTACAGCCACTCAGTGCTGCGAACAGCTTCGAAATCTGATTCACGTGACGGCCTCTACCTCGTAGATACTATTACATAGATTGATTATATATTGCGAGAAAAATAAGAAAATGAAGTGGTACTAAAGTCAATTTGTGATTATAATTTATAGTTCCATGTTAACTTACAATCACATATTTTTTAAAAAAATGTAGTACATCACTCTATCTTCATGTCTCTGTTACACGCAGCAACTTGCGCAGTTTCAAATTTATCCGACGTTCACCCTACGTTTCCCTTTTCCACTGCTCTATTATTACGCCTCATTCTGCAGATACCATGTAAGAGAACAATAAAATGGGGAGGGTTTATATGGCATTTATTGATTTAGAGAAAGCATTCGATACAATTAATATAGGCATTATGCATAAAATTAAATAACAAAGGGGTAACATATAGAATAAAAAGAAGTATTTCAGAAAGTGGAGTGCCATTGTTACTAAAATTAGGCAAGTGTGTCAACCTTCTATATACTTTTCTCCACTTACAAGTTTTTTATGAAGACTAGTTTCTGGGGACTTCTCCCCTATCGTCAGCTCTGTGGTAGACTGATGATGCATCCGGTGTCTGCATCTGGCTTGGTGTTGTGCTGCCATCTAACGTCCTGGTAAGTTTGATGACGTCATCTACCGCGGGAATTTCAAAATCCATCAAGAGGTCCTGTTTTTTCGTAATAAATATGTTTTCCCAAATCTGTAGTTCCAGAGGTTTCTTTGCCTGTTTGATCAGTTCTATTTCTTGTTTTATGTTGTGATTCTCAGAGCAAAAGTGATGTGCTACGGCCGACTTGTCCATTTGTTTGAATTTAATACTTCTGAAGTGTTCTTTCATTCTTGTTCCTAGATTCCTTTTGGTCTTACCAATGTATATCTTGTCACAATCCTGGCAACTCATTTGGTAAATGGAAAACTCAATTATCAGGCATTTACCAAATGAGTTGCCAGGATTGTGACAAGATATACATTGGTAAGACCAAAAGGAATCTAGGAACAAGAATGAAAGAACACTTCAGAAATATTAAATTCAAACAAATGGACAAGTTGGCCGTAGCACATCACTTTTGCTCTGAGAATCACAACATAAAACAAGAAATAGAACTGATCAAACAGGCAAAGAAACCTCTGGAACTACAGATTTGGGAAAACATATTTATTACGAAAAAACAGGACCTCTTGATGAATTTTGAAATTCCCGCGGTAGATGACGTCATCAAACTTACCAGGACGTTAGATGGCAGCACAACACCAAGCCAGATGCAGACACCGGATGCATCATCAGTCTACCACAGAGCTGACGATAGGGGAGAAGTCCCCAGAAACTAGTCTTCATAAAAAACTTGTAAGTGGAGAAAAGTATATACAAGGTTGACTCACTTGCCTAATTTTAGTAACAAAGGGGTAAGTTGTAAATTTATTGAAATACTGTGCAAAATATATCACGATAATGGGTTCTGCAGGGAAACAAAGTAACTGACTATATAGAGAGCAAGGTGAGTGTAAGACAAGGATGTAAAATCAGTCCGGTGCTATTTAACCTTTTTATAGATGATATTCTAGAGAAGATTGCTAAAAATAGGGTTCACTCACCAGTTATTCACAACAAAGGAGTCCCAAGGATTTTATTTGCAGATGACTTAGTAGTTCGTTCTATATATTTTGGAGGGCTGAGAAGCAATAAGTAGTTATTGTCAAAAATGGGGGTTGAGAGTTAACGAAAAGAAAACGAAGATCATGGTTTTTAAGAAAGGTTATAGATTGCGTAAAGTGAGAAGTGGGAGATAAATGGCAGAGAAATAGAGGTCGTAAAGAGATTTGATTATTTGGGGATAAGATTCAGCTGTGATGGTAAATGGACTGAACAGAAAAAAATTGGCTCTAGCAAAAGGTAAAATGGCCATGAGTATTGTAAGAGCATGTTTAAGGAAATTACCTGACATTAACGTCAAATGGCTGGAAAGGATCTATACTCCCATAGTGGAAAATAAGATGTTGCATGGGGCAGAGATATGGGGAGTGGATGAAGCATGGGAAGAGGTGGATGTTTTTAATAGATCTTTCTGTAAATATATATTGGGGTTACCGGTAACTTCACCCATAGGGCAGCACAATTAGAGTTAGGAAGACATTCAACAAGGGTTAAAATTGTATCAAGGATATTGAAATATTTATACAGAGTTGCCAATTTGGAGGAAAACAATTTTATCAAGGAATGCTTTCTTTTGCAGATGAGGAGCAAATGGGGAGAGTCTTGGGCTCAAAAAGTAAGGGAACTGATGGAACAGATAGGTATGGGACATATTTGGAGAAACAAGGAGTATTATAGGGGATTTTGGAAAGAGGTAGAATTAAGGCTGGAAGATTTAGATAGCCAGTGTAAGGGAGAAAAGATCATTGAGGACATATAGGGAAATAAAGACAGTGTGGGGGAGGGAGAAGTACATAGATGTGTGTAATAATTTAGGGCGAAAAGGATATGCGTGGTCAAGGACAGGTGTTAGAAATTTGAAAGCTATTAGATATGATAAGGATACAGGGAAGTGTCCAATGTATGGAGAAGAGGATACAGATTGGTATAGTATAGTTTGTTGCAAACAAACAAAGATATGGAGAGAAAAAAAATGGCAACAAAAGTGGGACAGCTTTAGGGATGGCGGGGAGAAGGGAATGTAAGAAATATAGGTGAATATCTGGGGAAAGTTAGAGAGAAATTGTTAAGATTGATGAAGAATAAATAACAATTAAGGGTTGGAAAACTAGAACGAGGGATACAGGGAGAGGAGGGTCATCAATACACGGAAACCCAGGGATATATATATTGAGACCGAGTTTCGAGGCAAGCAGGTAGTAAGGGTATGTTAAATGTTAAATGTAAGAGAAATTATTTTTCTTCTCACAAAAGTATTAACTTTTAAGAAGCTGTAAGTATGAACAAGATATTCTGTTGTTTGCTGGCGAGAGAAAAGAAAAGAGAAGCCTAGCACTTAAGTACAGGTACTAGGGTACTCCCATTGTTACCGTTTCAGTTCCGGAAATCGAAGGCATTCCACTTCCATGACCAACAGACAAGTTGGCGAAAACTAGCAGTCCTGTAGATTTCAAGGTTCACTTCAAAGTCGTTAGCTCACGTGTGAGTCGGTGTGTAGTACAAAGGAGCTGTTTACAAATGAATATCACAGTTGTTTTGTCATATTTGGAAAGTTCAGCAGTGTAAAGGAGAAACGTTGTGTCTATGTCAGAAAAATTACATGCAGTGCAAAGAAAATAATAACCAAGTATAACGCTAGTGTTGTAACGTGAATTTCCTTGAGTTCTTGTGCCCGCAGAAAACTAAATTTGGAAGCATCATCCAATCATGCGACACAAATACCGGAGTACTCTTTCAAAGAAATATGTCGAACATTTTTTCTATTCATATGTCGCAGATAACTTTAATTAATATAAGAAATTTTGCACTACTTGCATGATGAATAATGTGTAAATCTTTAATTCTCTGGAAATGTGCTCAGAAGTACTCTTCATTGTGAATGAGTTTCGTATATCTGGTAAACTGTAAGAGATAGTCAGTAACTTGTTACACAAATTTAGATCTTGCTAAATCACAGAATTTATTTCATTTTAATTAGCGTACTGAACCATTTCTGAGATATTCCTTGTCATTCATTTATTTTGCAAATCCTTATATTGCTCTCAAACGTGAAAACATTAAAATTTTATCTTCTGGAGATACAAAAAGAATGACAAATATACAAGCAGTTTTAATACATTCGACTATCTCTTAAAGTCTACTGTATTCCCTTGTAACTACAATAAGATAATACTTATCTTAAAGTAGATACAGCAATAAGTGTTTGTACAAGACTAGAGAAAGTCATGTATATAAAACATTTGACTATCACTTAAAGTCTACTGTATTCTCTTGTAATTAAAATAAGATAATGTTTATCTTGAAGTAGATAGCGCAATAAGTGTTTGTACAAGAGTAGAGAAAGTCATGTATATAAACATTTGACTATCACTTAAAGTCTACACTATTCCCTTGTAGCTACACTAAGATAATGTTTATCTTGAAGTAGATAGAGCTATAAGTGTTTGTACAAGAGTAGAGAAAGTCATTTATATAAAACAATTGACTATCACTTAAAGTCTACTGTATTCCCTTGTAACTACAATAAGATAATGTTTATCTTCAGGCACATAGAGCAATAAGTGTTTGTACAAGAGTCGAGAAAGTCATGCATATAAACTTTTGACTATCACTTAAAGTCTACTGTATTCCCTTGTAACTACAGTAAGATAATGCTTATCTGGAAGTAGATACAGCAAATGCTATGTGATATAACGTGTAGACCAAGTTTAATTTGAGAATTTCATTCATCTTTTGCTTCACTCGAGGGGAAAGCTTGCAGTTAGTGTTTTGTCTGCTGTCATTATTTATCACAACTTGCGGTACATTTTCTTAGACCCTAAATCTTGTTGTTGTGATGCTCATGCAGAAGACAGATGACGAAATTAAACGTCTAGTTTGAATTATTGTTCACTAGGAATCTTCATTCTGCACAAGATGAGAGTGTACACTATGCTAATTGCTCCGGCATGGCTTTATAAATGTTTTGCATTACAAACTAACGCGAGCTGTAATATATTCGTCAGCTAAATTGTAAATTTACATGAAGGCTGCAGGAGTTTCCGGTAAACAAAGGATGTCTCCGGAACCCAAAATCTCTTTCAGATTCACATTGCTAAATTAGTGGCTAATTTTTTGTGTCTGTAACCATGGTAGCGAGAGCCGTTTGATGTGGTAAAACCCGTTTGCCTAAATTAATATAGTTGTGTGCTTTTCAGTTGTTTTCGTCGCTTTCCTTGTTCAAACAAGAAGACAGAGGGTTAAGCTTAAAAAAATGACAGTTCGGCACTTGTGCTTGTTAAAATTAAGGTGAGACGGTACGTCCTATCTCGTCTTTGTTATAAGATACAACTTGATGCCCGCTTTTTCTGAAACTATAAACAGTACATAAATGAAGACTTTATAACATTTCATGTGGTCCATAGAGAAACTACTGATCTACTACTGGAGCTTGTATTTGCAGTTTCTAACAATATATATGCGTGTGTGTGTGTGTGTGTGTGTGTGTGTGTGTGTGTGTGTGTGTGTGTATGTGTGTGTGTGTGTGTTTATTTGTTTGTTTGTTTTTGTGTGTTTCATTATATTTTCTTGACTTTTTATTATTAATAAAACCATAACATGGAGCTTATGAAATTACTGTACTTGTAGATCCACTTTTATAATTTGACTTTGTGGGTTCGTGAAATTGAAAGTCCAATTGCACCACTCAAAAATGTCCTTTATTTCCACAGAATTACAATCGATTACACAGAACTCCGTAATGCACACAATTACGATTCACCAGTTCGTCTGTCACAGGTCCACTGCAAGCAGTTACGTACACTCCTCCGATGCACGTACACAGACCGTTCCCTCACTGGGCGCTCCTTACGGCTGTTAGCCAAAAACTGAACTGAAGTGACCTGAACTTTCCTCCAGCCCGACGCGTTGCTTATATAGGACCAACTGGCCAATCTAGAACGTTCCGGATTAGATGAAATATCCTGTATGTTCGAGAACTAAGGGGAAGCGGAAAGAGCCGGCACAGTGGCCGGCGATCCCTCTCCTAATCATCCCTTCAGTTAGTGACAGGAGACAAATGGGTAGGCGTGTTAGGCTAACCCTACTGCCGGCCAGTTCTATAGGGAGTTCCGGCGTTCGAGTGGCAATAATCTGTAAAAGTTATATGTTGCAGCAAACCTGCATACCAGAGTTATATTGATTGGTTTCTAATTGGAGCCATGAATTCTCTTATCCTCAGGTGAATGGTTATAAGAAACGGATTTTGGTGGTTGTTGGCTACTCAGTAATATTAATTACACTTTGTTTGTTGTAGAATTATTTGGTTTAATTCTTCCTACGTTTGCTTATCGACTTGGATCGGTGAGCACCTGTTAGTAGGATTCCTAACATAAATTCAATTTACTTGAAACCCTGGATTACTTGTTTAAAGCTACTTCCACGCAGCCATCCCCTTCCCGCAACCGACTCCAAGTTCGCCGATTGGGAAACACTATGCAGAAACTACTTACCTACGCAAAAAAAAAAAAAAAAAAAAATCAACCTCACCTTAAGCACAAACCAATAGTCACATCACGGATTTACTTATTTCTCGCAACCTTTAAGCACACTGGGTATATGCCATCCCGAACCAGGAGGCGAAGACGTTTATAGACTGCCTCGTGGATCAAATGTTCTGCCGTTTTGGGTTACCACTAGGGCACAAATTTTGATTCTAACGTGATGTAGGAGGCACTGGATAGAGATCCCCCCAGGGGCCTACTGATGTAGGCACGTAAATTGGAAATCCCGGGGTCCCGAGCCAAACTGACACCCTCGATGTGGGTTCCTCTTAGTGGTGAGGGGTCAGACATAACACCCACCCACGTGTAGGCCGTGCGTGTAGACCCGTATCGGTGGAATGGTTTGTCCTGGTGGTTGAGGGATGCGCACCTGAGCTCGTTCGAGTATTCTTCTGAATTCGGGGAGGGTGCGGATTTCCGATACACTACTTTGTTTTCCGCTTCGCCTAAACGGGAGGTTTGGGACTAACCCGCCCCTAATCAATCGGCCAGGACTAGGTACTGTACCGAACTTACTTTTTACGTGGAAAAGAAATAGTTGAGACTTGTGTTCTTCTTATTTATTTATTTGTAGGACTGCGGAAGGTCGAAAATTTTCTACCGTGAACCCGTTCATTGTTCAGAAGGGGTTAGATAATATTTCTGGTCCTGTAAAGTCATGCACTCGATCTCGTAATGGCACGCTCCTGGTCGAGATCCCGGGGTCCCGATCAACCCTGACACCCTTCATGTGGGTTCCTCTTAGTGGTAAGGGGTCAGACAAAACATAGGCCGTGCGAGGAGACCCGTGTCGGTGGAAAGATTTGTCCTGGTGGTTGCGGGATGCGCATCTGAGCTCGTTCCAGTCTTCTTCTGAATTCGGGGAGGCTGCGCATTTCGAATACACTACTTTGGTTTCTGCTTCACCTAAACGGAAAGTTAGGGACTAACCCACCCCTAATCATATATGATATATATCATAGTTGGCATATATATCTGTCAATTCCCACCGCCATTTTGTAAGAAGAGTGAGCAGGGAGGGGCATGTCACTGTTTTTTTAATAAACGTAATGTATGCCCCATTATGTGGTGTTCTAAACATAACGAGTGTCGCGGTTTTATTCCTGAGATAAAGGTAATTTATTACTTAACGCTATACAGGAATCCAAGGCACACGGAGAATTTGCATGACCTACTAGAACATGACACGGCGCAATTTGTCACGTAATGATGGACTATTTTGCTGCATTAAGTGAACTTCAAAACCGGAAACTATATTTCTAATGTATGAAATCTTGCAACTCTCTATTATTCTGACCATGTTTCTAAAAACTAGTTGATTTTTTAAATTTGGGACAAAATAATTCAATAACAAAGTCATAGCTCATTTACATCATTCATATTACAACACTTTTCTGAAAAATAAAGTAAATTATCATTCCACTTCTCCTAGCTGTTTTAAAATATTCATATCAGAAGCTGTAGAGATGTGGTAAAATCATTTAAACAGTAGTTTGTTAAAAGTTATTACTAGAATTACTCTTGATGCAATTCTAGCATTCCCGCGGAACAACCATGAGTTGAGAGTTTAATAAGAATATTCGGAACCAAGGAACACGTCTTACCAATTCCTTTGAGAAAATCACTTCATAATTTTACCAATTATCAAGCAGTAAAGTAAGTGTACAGACTGTAACAAGTCACTTACTTCAAATAAATCATTGATAGTCTATGAGAGTGGCCTGAAAAGTTTCCGAATTCAACATAAAGATGCCAGCACTCGTACATAAAAGCTAGTAAACTCCATTGCTCATCTGTTGACAATTACTCTCCAAAGTTTCATTCATTTTGGACGCTCAGTTGTTATATAAGAGTCGTTTGAGTGAGTTGATGTGAGTGTTTTTATAAAAAGGGACAAAACCGGGTATCGAGCTGTCATTAAATACTTGTTTTTGAAAGACAATACGCCTACGCAAATCAAAGATGAGTTGGATTCTGTGTATGGGGACTCTGCACCATCATTTACCACAGTGAAATTTTGGGCAGCTGTATTTAAACGTGGCCGTAAGAGCTTGGGAGACGTTGACCCTTCGGGAGGTCTAAATACTACAACTACCAACGAAAACATCACCAATGTTCACCAAATGGTGCTAGACGACTGACGAATTAAAGCTAGGGAGATAGCAGTGGCCATCAATATGTCAAAAGAACGTGTTTGTCACATATTAAATCAACATTCAGAGATGAGAAAGCTGTGCGCACCTTGGCTGACGCGTTTGCTCTCGTTAGATTAAAAACATATTTGAATGAACATGTCCAACGCTCTGTTGGCGCAGTTTCCGAGTTTTGGCGCCGAATAATTACTGTAGATGAAACTTGGATACACCATTATACGCCCAAAACAAAATAGAGTCGAAACAATAACCAAATCCAAAAAGAGCTAAAACTGTATTTCTAGGCTGAGAAAGTGATGGCGGGTGTCTTTTTTGAGATGATTATCTTAAACAAAACAACAAAAAGGAGAGAAACCATTACAGGAGCATACCACAAATCATTACTAGGCAAGCTGAAGGCAAAACTTGCATAGATAGGCCACAATGGCAGAAACAGACAAATACTCTTTCACCAAAACAACGCACCGTCTCACACCTCAGCGGTTGCAATGGCGAAAATTCACGAATTACGGTTTGAACTGTTTGACTTACCAGATCTAGCCCCAAACGACTTCTTTTTGTCCCCTCATCTGAAAATTGCGCTCGGAGGACAGCGATTTTGGTCGAATGAGGAAGTAATCAACTTCGTGAACAATTATTTTACATAGAGAAACGCCGAGTACTATTTGGACGGGTTAAAGAGATGGAAGGATCGCTGGGAGAAGTATGTAGAGTTACAAGGAGACTATATTGAAAAATGTCGAGTACTATTTGGACGGATTACAGAGATGGGAACATCGATCGGAGAAGTGTGTAGAGTTACAAGAGACTATGTTGAAAAATGTCGAGTACTATTTGGACGGGTTAGAGAGATGGGAACATCGCTGGGAGAAGTGTGTCGAGTTACAGGGAGACTATGTAGAAAAACGCCGAGTACTATTTGGACGGGTTACAGAGATGGGAGCATCGCTGGGAGAAGTGTGTAGAGCTACAAGGAGACTATGTTGAAAAACGTCGAGTACTATTTGGATGGGTTACAGAGATGGGAGCATCGCTGGGAGAAGTGTGTAGAGTTACACGGAGACTATGTTGAAAAACGTCGAGTACTATTTGGATGGGTTACAGAGATGGGAGCATCGCTGGGAGCAGTGTGTAAAGTTACAAGGAGACTATGTTGAAAAACGCCGAGTACTATTTGGACGGGTTAGAGAGGTTACAGCGCTGGGAGAAATATATAGAGTCACAAGGAGACTATGTTGACAAATAAAAAAAGAAAATATCCGAAAAAATGTCTTGTATCTTTATTAGGTTGGAAAGTTTTCGGACTACCTATGTATATCAGTAAACTGTCACACTTTCACCATTGTAGCAGCCAGGAATGGATTTAAGGGAGGGTATGATGCCATCAAAGTGTCTTGTACCAATTTTTGGCAACTTTTTTCCACTATAATCCCTTTAACGTGGTACAACAGCACAATATTGCAGGAGTCCTACAAGTTATTCCTAGAAATGAATGAACCTCAATAGAAAAGAAGTAAATGACTTAGGAAAGCTAATAAAGCGCAACTTCAAAAAACTTTTTAAACCACTTCTCGAACTGTAAAAACACCTAAGCTCCACTTACTTTTGAAATTTTGGACATGTTACAAGGACTCTGCGTCCCCATCGTCAGCTGATGTTCAACTGGTTCTGCAGGTGACCGCCTCCCTCTCTTGGCGCTGTTCAGTGAGTTGAATGACGTCATCTACTATTGGTATTTCAAAGTACATGACTCTCTCTTTATTCTTCAAAATGTGTATTTTTTTCCCAAACTGTTATACTGTTATATACATTTTTAAGAATAAAAAGAGAGCCATGAAATTTGAAATTCCAATAATATATGACGCCATTCAAGTCAATGAACAGCGCCAGCAGAACGAGACGGTCACCTGAAGAACCAGTTGAACATCAGCTGAGGATGGGGACGCGGAGTCCTTGAAACATGTCCTAGTTTCAAAAGTAAGTTTTTACAGTTCGAGAAGTGGTTTAAAATGTTTTTTGATTGATGAAGCTCCACTGTTTATAAATACTTCTATTTAAAGTTTTATTAAAGCGTAACTTATTTGGAGTGATATAATATTCAAGATATACGTTTTATTTTCTACGAAAGTGTTTTTTCTATTTTAGTGAAGGCTTTAGAGGTAGTATTGAAAAACTTTCACATAGGCGATGAGAACTTGTTTAACATTGTTTAGAGGGAGGATTCATGTCTAACGTTTATTGGTGTGGAAAATCAGAAAATATTCGCCTGAGGGTTTAGATTTTAAAGTCGATTTGTTGTAACTGCTGTGGATGCTGTAGAATTTGGTGTCTTGCTGATGTATCAGACTGTACCACTCGAGGCGTTCAGCTGCGAGCATATAGTACTTAGCTCAAGTGTTTCACTTTAAAACGTATATCCAGTAATATCACGTCACTCCCGCCCACGCCAGCCATTTCCCTACATCTATCCCTATATGCGTCTATCCAGCTCTATAACTCTCACAGTTTATTTAGATTTATTTAGCTCTCGACGTTCTTTCTCAAATGATTTATTAGCCTTTAGTAGTTTTAACTCAAAACGTAACAGCTTTGCTGCTTAAGAACGCTCCTGAAGGACGAAATTCCGGCACACCAGCAACTCTGTCAATTTACAGCTTCAGAAAACTTTAAACATTACGAAGGGTGTCGTAAAAATCTAATTATTGCCCTCTAAAGATGTGATAGAGGGCTTGTGTTGATATGTGATTGTTAGTTCATTTATATGTAGTCAGAAACTAGATTTGCATACTTTTCCCAGCGTTTCTTGACCTTCCGAATACCAGCCGGTCCTAGTAGCCGTGGTCGCTAGAGCATATGTCTAACGTTCCGCCGCGTGGAGGGTCATGGGTTCAAGTCCCGCCTTGGGCTGGAGTGTTTTTGTGTACAGTGTGAAATTACAGAAAATAGACTGTAAAATAAACAATAAAAACGGTTAAATAAAATAAAAATATATCTATATACGTAGATATATAATTTTATTCAAATTTAATCATTTTTTAAGTGCAGAGGAATTTACTCCCATTAGTCCTGGACCCGTAGGACAAGCACCCTGGCCTCCTTCAAACGCGGGAGCGATGGATAACTACGGGGCTCCTTTCATAGGGCAATACCTGGAGTCTAAAGAGCCCCCCCCCCCCCCGCTGAGCACAACGTCAAGACGGGACGGAAGTGGATACGCCACTTACGCTCGTCAACCCCGCACGGAAGACTACCGAACAACCTCGGTGGGACCGAATGGTGATCTAGCACACCTTCTACTAGCTCAGCAACCCGGGACATTTTAGGCAACTTTCTACCCCCTCCGGGCGGCCGTAGCTTGGCCGGAAGTACGCATTTACCCGTGGGTGTCGGGAACACACTGCCCCGTCGAGTCCAACCCAATCCGAACAACTCCCCTAAGGGAGGGGCTCGGCAGTTCGGCCCGACGTTCCTCTAAGAACGTCAGAGGTACCACGAATGCTAAGGCTCCGCAGCGCCCGCACCACGGCAGCTGAAGGGGACGGATCCCCTGCCCTACTGGAATTAAAATTTAAACAAGGAAACAAAAAACAGAACAAAAAAGTACCTTGATTGTAGAAGTCCGGCTTTGAACCACTCTTCCACATCACTAATGACGTCATTTGTGTTATCAAATCGGTGACCACCCAGCGGGTTTCTTCATTTACGGGAACAAGAAAAAGTCACTTGGTGTGAGATCGTGTGAATATGGTGGATGCTCTAAGATCTCAAAGCCACATTCACTTGTTTTGTCAACTGCAACCAGCTATAGAGACCATACCACGTCGTTTCTTAATCAGAGCTGGTCGTAACTTATCCACAAGATTGCAGTAGTATCTGCCAGTGATGGTTTGACACTTGGCAAGATAATCTGTAAGGATGACTCCACGACAGTCCCAGAAAACTGAAAGAATGACCTTCCCAGCTGACTTTTACGCCTTTGCTTTTCTGGGAAGAGGAAATCGGCATGTTTTCAATCCATACTCGTGGTTTTTGTCTCTGGATCATACTGATAGATCCAGGATTCATCCATGGTTACCAGACGATAAAAAATCATCTTCATTCTGTTCCCACAGCATAAACATGTCTTGAAAGGTCACGCCGTGTTTGCTTTTGGAAAGGGATTAAAAATGTGGAAACCACGGTGCAAACACCTTAGACATGTGCAGTTCGTCATGAATAATTTTCCACACACTACCATAACTAAGATGTGTCTCATTCATGATCATTTGGACGGTTGCTTGTCTGTCTTCCAGTATTAAACACTCCACTTACTTCACTGTGACAGCTGACAGTCTACCAGCTCTTGGCTCCTATGTCAGGGACGTGTGACCAGTTTGAAAATTCCTTTTCCACCTCACCATAGTGTCATACGATGGAGAATTATTTCCATAAACAGCCGTCATCTCATCATGGATTTCTCGGTTAGTTTTGCCCTTCAAATGCAAGAACTTGATCACACTACGACCCTCAATTTTCTCCATCTTACACCTCACTTACTTCTGGCATGCACCGTAAAAAAAAGCGCTCAAATCACTGAAACTACCAACATTATGTCCCAAGGCATCATTAATGACACTGATGAATTGTTATTACTCTGGCATAAAAACTACGGGGTGATAATTAAAACCTTACAACATTCCCTCCTGGATCTATAGAACAGTAGAATAAAGCTCTTTGAGACTGTTTTTATCATTACTCATCTGCAGCGTTTGATAAATTGAGTTAAAAAGACAAATGAACGAGTGATCGAAAGTAAATTTTCAGTCAATATTATTTTCCTTGAGCAACTGCTACAAATTCCTTACTTCATATTCATATACAAGAGTAGAGAAAATCATGTTTTAATTTTTTTATATTAACATCTCTCATCACGCACAAATTTTGGTACAGATGTTTTAGATGCAGTGGAACAACGATATGGCAAAAAGATGTAAAGAACGCCACAAAATTTTAATACTGATTCAACAGAGGGGTTCTTTTGCAGTTCTCTCTACTTCTGTATAACGTTTTTCCTGCGGTTATTTTTAGACTTTTTTTTCTCTTCATTGCAGGAGTAAAAATTGAATTACGCCACTTCAGTAGGGCTGTAGGGGGGATGACGAGGCTTTGATGGCAGTTAACTCCGGAACTCCAGAACTTGGGGTGTTACTAATTTAATTCCCTTTTCTTTCATTTCTAACTTCAAGCGCCCAAGAGTTCCTTTCTTATTGTCTTATAAGCCATTCCCTTTATTTTTCTGTCATTTGTTTTTTATCTTGTATACTTTTTCGGCCATCTTCTACCTTCTATTAACTCCTTTTTTATCTCTATTTTTCCTTCTGTGTTATCTTATTTCTAAATTGCAGTATTGCTAAACTATATTGATTTCTTAGCAAGTTTCTTTTGTAATTTCAAGTTGTATCCTGCAGATGCCGCACTTGTCCGTAACATGTGACGTTAAACTTTAAAAATCGCATCTACCACATTCATATTACATTTTATAAGCACCGTTTACAAGTTGCTTTAACACCAAAACGAAAAACAAACTATCGTACCTCCGTCTAACGAATATAATTTTGAAGTTCTATTTTCTTTCGTCTGAAGTTTATTTTTCACCTAGTGCGACTAGCGGTGGAGAAGATGTCCGGATCAAAATGCCAAATCTCTGGTTGAAGAGGAACACGGTTTCATTTTCCAGCAAGACGGGCCGCCTGCACATTATTCCGAGGAGTAACGGTCAGGAAGAAAACTGGTCGAGAAACAGTCTTCTCCTTAGAGCGTTTGTACAACTGACAAGCATTATGGTAATTTAACACAAGACACGCTTGACCGGATGTGAAGTAACCTTCTGGAGGACTGCGTGATGGATGTATCAAAGATGTGAATACAAATTTCAAATTTCTTCCTTTCAAGTTTTTTATATGATTTAAGTATTGATTAGGGCACATTCAAATGGAATCGTTCATTCATCTTCAACCTGCATTTTTACCAACACTTACTGCTCTTTCCATTTCTAGATAAAAATTATCTCATTGCATTTAGAAGGGAATACAGTAGACTTTAAGTGATAATCAAATGATTTATATACACGACTTTCTCTACTCTTGTACAAACACTTGTCGCTCTATCTACTTCGAGATAAACATTATCTTATTGTAGTTACAAGGGAATAGAGTAGACTTTAAATGATAGTCAAATAATTTATAGACATGACTTTCTCTACTCTTGTACAAACACTTATTGCTCTATCTCCTTCAAGATAAACATTATCTTATTGTAGTTACCAGGGAGTACAGTAGATTTAAGTGATAATCAAATGATTTATATACACGAATTTCTCTACCCTTATAAAAACACTTACTGCTCTATGTACTTCAAGATAGACGTTATTTTATTGTGGTTACAAGAAAATACAGGAGACCTCTAGTGACAACCAGATGTTTTAAAAGTGGTGTCTTGGTGACGTCTAAGTAATTGCATTCTGTTTATATGTACATGAGAAAAAAGGTGAATATCGATGTGTTATTGTGGGAAAGTAAACGTTTTGCAAAACTTCAAACAAGTGATAAGGAACTTCTCGGGAAGAGTTTATAATTTAAAGTAAAGTATTTGATTAAAAGTGTATTTTAAATACGATAATATATTGACTATCCTTTAGTTTTTCCAGCTATACAAAGGTTATTTAATGTGGAGATATTTCTGAGGACATTCACAAAGAATTCAAGATACATTTCATCTGCCTTGAAAATATATTAACCCCCCCCCCCACACACACACAAAGACGCATATACACACTCTGGTATACCAAAAGGGACAGCCCTATGTAACGAACTCTTCGGGGAAGAATTGGAACACACTGGCGCCCATAATGAGCTTATAGTAAGTAAGAGTTGCTTAACAAACTTTTTTATTTCAAACATAGTCCTTTCTAAAAATATCTTCCATGAATTTTGGAAACCTGACAACGTATATGCCAGCTAATTGAGTTTTTGGGTGTATGTGTTCTATTTATTTAAATATATGTACATTTCTATAAAGATATTCATCTTGCGATGTCGGTGTGCAGATAGAAGTAAATGTTTAATTAACTGTAGCGAGAGTGCAAGTCATTTGCGAATTAATCCTTGTTCAGAAAGTTTCGGATACACAGCCAGGTCACATTGGCGTGCGGTTTTAGCGGCCGGATTCGCTCACGGAATTAGAAATAATTGCCCGAAGCAATTTATCACGTAACTACTCTCGCCAAAAGCGAATGGGATGTGTTTTTGTGCTCCCGAACAGTTTGATCTGGATCCTGGTGATCAGTCCTGGTTAGGAACGATCATCCTTATACATGCAAAACTGCATCAACGTGCTCCATCACATACGAGTACAATTTAAATGAAAGCACAGCACGGACCAGAGTGACGCAAAAATGTTACTATGGCAACAAATATAAATTGTCCGTTACTAAGAAACGCTTTCAACATGTAATATATTACAAAATATTACTAAAACTTTCTTTCACTCTTATTTTAGTTCTAAGGTGTCATTATTTTATAACTAATTCCATTTTACCCAGCACATTCATAATGAGCTCCTGGAAAATCATTATTGAAAGTTTCGTTTTTTATTACCAAGCAAAGTAAAGTCACTGGTTTCAATTATCAGGATTTGTATGCAAATTTGTTACTTACTGCATGAATAAGAAAAATACTAGATTTCCTTTCGCTCTATGCTCACCTATTATGTTATCTTCTCCAACGTTAAGTCATATCGGACGATTAATATAATGATGTTCAATTAGTCCAGGATACATGGAGCTTACAGTTACCAGACATTTATCTTTCACGATAAGAAAAAACCCAAAGGTTAAGAAATATCTGAAGATTAATATATAGATGTTCAATTAGTCCAGGGTACATAGAGCTTAGACTTAGCAGACATTCATCTTTCACGATAAGAAAAAACCCAAAGGTTAAGTCATATCGGACGATTAATGTAATGATGTTCGATAGTCCAGGATACATAGTTCTTAGAGTTACCAGATATGTATCTTACCGGACAAGGAAACCCCCCCCCCCCCCAACGTTAAGTCGTATCGGACAATGAATAAAATATTTAAATGTGCACAGGGTACATAGAGCTTACAGTTACCTCACATTTATCTTTCAAGATAAGGGGAAAATCCCAACGATAAGTCATATGGAACGATGAATGGAGTAGTGTTCAAGTAAGTAAAGGGTACATAGAGTTTATACTTACCAGACACTCATATTTCACAACAAGGAAAGTCATATCGGATGATGAATAAAATGTTTATATCAGTCCCGTGTCCATAGAGCTTAGAGTTACGAGATATTCATCCTTGAGAATAACGTTAAAACCCCTACATTAAGTCACATCAGACGATGAATGAAATTATAAAATGAGTGCGGATTACATGGAGCTTAGAGCTGCCAGATATTCATCTTTCAGGAGAGGGGTAAAACTCCAGCATAAAGTCATATCGGACGATGAATGAAATTATGAAACGAGTGCAGGGTATACAGAGTTCACAGTTATCTGATGTTGATCTTTCAGGATAACGGAAAAAACGCTTTTCGTCCGAAACCCTATATGTCAGAAAATGCTTGCACAACATTAGAGAAAGCCATGTATATAAAACATTTGCCTATCACTTAAAGTCTACTGTATTCCCCTGTAACTACAATTAGATAATGTGTATCTTGAAGTAGATAGTGCAATAACTATTTGTACAGGAGTAGAGAAAATAATGTATATAAAACATTTCACTATCACATAAGGTCTATTGTATTCCCTTGTAACTACAATAAGATAATGTTTATCTTGAAGTAGATAAAGCAATAAGTATTTGTACAAGAGTAAAGAAAGTCCTGTATATAAAACATTTGACTATCACTTAAAGTCTACTGTATTCCCTTGTAACTACAATAAGATACGATTATCTTGAAGTAGATAGATTCATGTATATAAAACATTTGACTTTCACTTAAAGTCTAATGTATTCGCTTGTAACTGCAATAGGGTAATGATCATCTTGATTAACATTTGGCAGATCACGAATTGGTTTTTATAAAAGTAGATAAAGCGATAGTAAAGTAACACAATTTTTTATTTCTCCATCTTCATATACCAATGTTTTAATTGAGGTCTCCTGCTTTGTAATTTTATAATTCTTGGCAATAATTACGTCATTTATTCATTACATTTATCAGCAGACCTGTTGATTGAAGTGTATTTTGTAGAGTACAACTGTTGGTTAAAGTAATATAATAATTATAATTGCAGTTGATGCTACAAGCACGATAATATTTTGGGCCCGCACTTGACGCTTGGGCTCCATGTTAAGGGTACTAGA
Source organism: Mantis religiosa (assembly GCA_030765055.1). NCBI lineage: Eukaryota > Metazoa > Arthropoda > Insecta > Mantodea > Mantidae > Mantis > Mantis religiosa. The sequence goes on along the minus strand of CM060947.1, from coordinate 252,387,471 downwards.
TCCTAACAATGGGGGCAGCTGTACAAGCCATGGAGCATGTTTCAAGCGCCCATTTTTACACGTACGACACAAACATACAAGCCGGTTACACAACACAGTCTGCAGGCAAGAGTGGAGCAATCACACGAACTGCAGTAATTCTGTTCCCTACTCACAAATCTATATACAGCATTTTCCTGATTAGGTCATCTTATGTCTTAGTCAGAAGTTGCATAGCCACGTTGCCATATGACGGTGCTACATTACTATATTCTTCACATAAACTTGGTAACTTAGGGATAAAAGCCTACTGCTTCCAAAATTATACACTTCTAATTATAATTAGTTAGTTCTGGGTTTATTTAGTACAGTAATTTAAACTTCCTTTAACGTAAAACTTCACGTTAGAACATCATATCAGAGGCTGTTTCTCCCTCTTCAATAAACCACTTACATGTTGGCTCTTCTTTGAAAATTCAATTTATTTATCTCCTTTCTAATTATACGTTTATCACAAAGTAAATCAATATTCATTTTTTTTTCATCTGTTGGTCATACCAAGAGAATGTCGTCACCTGGACAGCAAGTTTTAACACATACGACTATTTCTAATAGTCTATTGCATCCCTTATAAATACAATACGGTAATGTTTATCTTGAAGTATGTGCATTGAGCAATAAATGTTTGTACAAGTTTAGAGAAAGTCATGCATATGAAACATTTGACAATCACTTAAGTCTACTGTATTCCCTTGTAAGTACAACAATATAATATTTTGCTTGATGTAGATATAGCAATAAGTGTTTTTGCAAGAGTAGAGAAAGTCACATATATAGAACATTTGACTATCACTTATAGACTACTGCATTCCCTTGTAATTACATTAACATAATATTTATGTTGAAGTAGATAGAGCAATAAGTGTTTGTACAAGAGTAGAGAAAGTCACGTATACAAAAACATTTGACTATCACTTAAAATCTACTGTATTCCCTTGTAACTACAATAAGTTAAAGTTTATATTGAAGCAGATGGATCAATAATTGTTTGTACAAGACTAGAGAAAGTCATTTGAATGAAGGACATTTCTGAATTTTAAAAACAGGATTGAAAAGAAAAACAGGGCGTTTGAGTAAGTAAAATTTCATTCCCAGCTGCTTTGTTGGCGGAGCGAAAGGTTTTTGTGCTAATCCCTTCGGGAGAGAGTGGAGATGACAAATTTTGGGTCTTGCCCCTCGGTGTAAGAAAGGTTGATCACGCGCCATATATAACTAGAGCGGTCATCGTTCTGTTGTTTTCCCTTCTTCACAATCATTAATTTAAAAAAGAACATCGCGTAGCTGGACGTTGTAAGCTTTGTGTGTGACGTTTGTTGCTTTTTGTGAGTAATCCTGGAAGAGAACATGGCTGTGGAAATTATTTATAAAATCCTAAACGTCATGCTAAGAAATGCCTTAAAATAGCAAAATACAACGTCCGCAGTTTTGAGTGTCAAGCTTACAGAGGTCAAATGAATTTCATGTTCACCTTCTTATGTTTGACAGATTGGTTTCTGCATAGTTTGCTCGCTATTGTCGCTATAGTTTAATTATTATCATTACCTAAAATATTCTGTTCACCGAAATCAATTTAAGATCTTAAAAAGGTGAAGGGGATGCAATTGGCTGCCATGGAGAAATACGTGTCAATCAAATTATTCAACCACTTCAAGTTAAAAATCCAAGAACAGATAGGAACTTATGATTTTTTTAGATTATACGTGGACACTTTGGGAATGCGTGACAGAGATGGCAGCACTGTACAGTACACAATGCTCCATTACCAACAAGGAGAGTTAGGAGTGTTTTTGATAATTAAAAAGGCGACGTTTTCATTGGAAGAACAGCGTGTAATGATTTGTTTTCTCCATTTCGTGGTATATCACCTGTTGAAATTCATCGCCAGTTGAGTGAGACGTATGGTGATGGTACCATGGATGTGTCTAATGTATGTTCGTGGGTGCGACAGTTCAATGAAGGCTGAACAACGTGTGACAACAAACTAAGACATTTGAGTGAGGTATGTGGTGATGATACCATGGATGTGTCTAATGGTCGTTCCTAGGTGTGACAGTTCAATGAAGGCAGTACATTGTGTAACAACAAACCAAGACTGTTAAGTGAGGCATGTGGTGATGGTACCATGGATGTGCCTAATGTACGTTCCTGGGTGCGACAGTTCAATGAAGGCAGAACATCGTGTGACAACAAACCAAGACAGTTGAGTGAGCCATGTGGTGATGGTAACATGGATGTGTCTAATGAACGTTCCTGGGTGCGACAGTTCAATGAAGACAGAACATCGTGTAACGGCAAACCAAGACAGTTAAGTGTGTCATGTGGTGATGGTACCATGGATGTGTCTAATGTACGTTCCTGGGTGCGACAGTTCAATGAAGACAGAACATCGTGTAACGACAAACCAAGACAGTTAAGTGAGGCATGTGGTGATGGTAACATGGATGTGTCTAATGAACGTTCCTGGGTGCGACAGTTCAATGAAGGCAGAACATCTTGTGACAACAATCCAAGACAGTTGAGTGACGCATGCGGTGATGGTACCATGGATGTGTCTAATGTACCTTTCTGGGTACGACAGTTCAATGGAGGCAGAACATTCTGTGACAACAAACCAAGACAGTTGATTGAGGCATATGGTGATGGTACCATAGATGTGTGTAATGTGCGTTCCTCGGTGCGATAGTTCAATGAAGGCAGATCATCGTGAGACAACAAACTAAGACAGTTGAGTGAGGTATGTGGTGATGGTACCATGGATGGGTGTAATGTGGGTTCCTGGGTGCGACAGTTCAATGAAGGCAAAACATCGTGTGACAACAAACCTAGACCGTCACGGCCTCGCACCAGCCGGTCTGACGACATGATCCGGCGAATGGATGAGCCGTCATGAGCCCATGGTGGTCTACCGGGTAAATATATGAATCAAGTTGAGAAATGGATGAAATGGACGGAAACCAGGAGATCCATGTTTCAAATCCCGAATCATGACTTTGCAACTTTTATGTTGACTCTGCATAGTCCTTAGCATATATACGGCTAATGTGAAGAAATGATTAATTTCCATCAATTAACTAAAGTAATAAGAATATAATGATGAAGCCTGGGATTTAAGTACTTAGGAAAGTAAGTCGCCACAAACGGTGTATCTCGGATGCGAGAACCCCTAGTGGTCTACCGGGGAAATAAACGAGTCAAATGGAGTATTTATTGTCGTGATGGCAAGTTGGCCATGATAGCTCAGTGGGTAAGAGCGAGTGAACGTGGTTAAAATGTTGGCCATGGTATTGAATTTTTCATGTTGAGTCTATCAAAAACTTTTGACTATCGCTTAAAGTCTACAGTATTCCATTTTAACTACAATAAGATAATGTTTATCTTGAAGATGATACAAAAGGCAGTGTTTTTTACTCATTTTTTGTCTATTGGACATACCAACAGAACCAACTTAGTTTACGCTCATCACTTACTAGATTGATTAAGAAATTATTTTAAGGAAGCAAGAATGGTTACTTTTTGGAGCCGGAGGGATTGTCTTAATATAGAGGCATTTGTATCTGCACACAGAAGCGAAAACCTCTTTACACGGCAAGTTAGAAGTAGCTACTACTCCCAAAGTGTGGAAGAGTCCGTAAAAGTTCCACAAATTACCACATAATGTGCAATCTTGGTGGTATCTACCCGAATCACTGCACCGACAACAAGATCTGAAGTATAACAAAGGAGTAAATGAAGAACGGAAAGGACCGAGATATTAGTTTAAAGGAGCGATTATAGGGATAAGAGAAAATCACGGGACTCGAAAGGGGTTCCAATCCATCCACCCTCTTAATGTGGGTCACACGGGCTCAGATCGCGAGGCGGAGTAGGGAGTTGTAACTTTTCTCCACGATTGTTCATCACATTCTAACAGAGGGCAGCACTTTCAGGGAGGGTGCCCTCCATAAGAGAGACAGGAAATGTACAATAAAGTTTTCTCAATAAATATTATTTCAAAATAAGCGTCGCACACTGGACGTAGAGAATTTATTCAGTGCAATTTTTATTTCAAACCGAGGCGTCTGTATCAAAAAAAAGTTTAGAGGAAGTTCGATAGAGATGGGGTGGGGTGGGGGTGAATTATGGACAATTTGTTAGCTTTCAGAGTGAGTTTGCCCATTCCGTGACACTCGAGTCCATTCTTCACCAACTGCAGTACACGTCTCTTGCTATTTCAAAAAACGAATGTCTGGATTTTTGTAAAATTTTACAGGATCCTTACCTAAAGTTAGATATATGTGACATTTAATGGCTTCCTTCAGAAGTGACTTTTGATATTCGAGATACTTTTTACCGAGTTATATAATTTACTGCATTGTCCTGAGTTACCAATATAATATACACGTTGGCCATGGTAGCTCAGTGGTTACGAGCGACTGGACGAAAACCAGGGGATCCGTGGTTCAAATCCCGGTCTGGCATTGATTTTGTCAGGTTGACTCTATCCAAAACCTTAGCCTATATATGGCCAGTATGTAGAAATGATTAATTTCCACGAATTAACTTAAGTAATAACAGTTTAATTGTGAAGCCCAGGATTTAAGCACTTACAATAGTAATTCGCCACAAGCGCTGTAACTATCTCGAATACAAGAGCCCCTAGTGGTTAACGGGGAAAATATATATGAGTCAGTTGGAGAATTTAATATGAATACGGCATATTGGCCACGGTAGCTCAATGGTAAGAGTGACTGGATGGAACAGGAGATTCCTGGTTCAAATCCCGGTCATGGCATTGAATTTTTCAAATTGATTCTATCCATCTCAAACGTTAGCGTATATACGGCTCGTGTGAAAAAATGATTAAATTCCACCAAATAACTAAAATACACCTAGTTACACTTTTACAAACACTCACTGCTCTATCTACTTCAAGATAAACATTATCTCATTGTAGTTACAAGGGAATACAGTAGACTTTAAGTGATAGACAAATGTTTTATATACATGACTTTCTCTACTCTTGTACAAACACTTATTGCTCTATCTGCTTCAAAATAAGCATTATGTTACTGTAGTTACAAGGCAATACAGATGACAGTAGAATATAATTGGCAGGCAAATGTTTTATATACATGACTTTCTCTAATGCTGTACAAACACATTGCTCTATTTATTTCAGGATAAACTTTATCACTTTATCACTTCACTATCACTTTAAGTGATAGTCAAATGTTTTATATACATGACTTTCTCTACTCTTGTGCAAACACTTATTGCTCTCTCTACTTCAACATAATCATTATCTTATTGTAGTTACAAGGGAATACGGTAGACTTTCAGTGATAGTCAAATATTTTATATACATGACTTTCTCTACCCTTGTACAATCACTTATTGCTCTATCTACTTCATGATAACCATTTTCTTATTGTAGTTACTAAGGAATACAGTAGACTTTAAGTGATAGTCAAATGCTTTATGTGCATGACTTTCTCTACTTTGTACAAACATTTATTGCTCTATCTACTTCAAGATGAACATTATCTTACTGTAGTTACAAGGGAATACAGTAGACTTTAAGTGGCAGTCAAGTGTTTTATATACATGCCTTTCTCTACTCTTGTACAAACATTTATTGCTCTATCTACTTCAAGATAAACATTATCTTACTGTAGTTTTAAGGGAATACAGTAGACAGTGGAATCTTAGTGACAGACAACTATTTTATATACACGACTTTCTCTAATGCTGTACAGACACTTATTGCTCTATTTACTTCAGGATAAACTTTACCTTATGGTAATTATCATGGATAACAGTAGACTTTAAGTAATAGTCAAATGTTTTGTATACATGACTTTCTCTACTCTTGTACAAGCACTTACTGCTGTATCTACTTGAAGATATACATTATCTTATTGCAGTTACAAGGGAATACAGACTTTAAGTGATAGTCAAATGTTTTACATACATGACTTTCTCTACTCTTGTACAAACACTTATTGCTCTATCGACTTTAAAATAAACATTATCGTATTGTAGTTACAATAGAACACAGGAGACTTTAAGTGCGAGTCAAATGGCCTAACTGAGCAAACGTGGCACCCAACACGCGGACTGCTTTCTTATGCCTAAATGTTGATTCAATATGTCACAAACACGTTCCTTTGTCATGTTCATAGCCTCTGCTATTTCTCTCACCTCAATTCAGCGGTCGTCTAGCACCATTTTGTGAACTTAAGCGATGTTTTCTTCCGTAGTTGTAGTGTTTGGTCGTCCCGAAACTTCTTCGCCTCCCAAGCTCTTACGGCCACGTTTGAATTCAGCTGCACAGCCTGTCACTGTGGGAAATGATGGTGCAGAGTCCTCAGACACATAATCCAACACATCTTTGATTTGTGTAGGCGTATTGCCTTTCAAAAACAAATATTTAATGCTAGCTCCTTACTCGATTTTGTCCATTGCCGCATGAGATGAAACTTTCAGATATTTTGACGATATATTCTGGGAGTCCATTCCTATTGTAGTTTTACCAGCAAACCAGTATGACACATACGGTATCAAAAGCTTCCCCGTAGGAGAAGGTATCCATCCCCTTCAGCTGCCATGATGCGGGTGCTGTGGACCCTAAGCACTCTTGGAAACTTTGACGTTACTTGAGGAACCACTAACCGAAACTTCGAGCTCCTCCCGTAGGAGAGTTGTTCGGACTGGTTTGGACTCGAAGGAACAGTGGTTCCCTATACCCGTGGGAGATCGGATACGTCTACGGACGGGGTTGAGGGAAGCCATATATTCCCGCGTACTAGTCTGTATAGCTAGTAGAAGGTGTGCTAGATCACCAGGCGCCCCTACCGAGGTTGTTCCCCTTTAGGTTTGACGCGAGTAAGTGCCGTATCCACTTCCATCCCGTCTTGGGTCCATAGGACCAAAAGAGGGGGGGGGTGGGCTTGTTAGGTTCTAGGTCTTGCCGTGTGGAAAACCCACGGAAGCGTCGGGCGGCCTTTTGAAAGATTTCGGTAACTCCCTGGTCATTAGAGGGGAGGTCAGGCTTCACTATGTGTGGTTTGCTCTGGCAGATGCCATCGACCATATATATAGTATCGGAAGCTTGAACTATATCATTTTTAGAATTTCTATTTGGTTTCAAAGCACCTCAAAACTTACTTTCACTGTTCAGCCATACGTATAAAATTTTGAAATCAAGAATGAAATGCAATATTTACCTTACTGTGTGCTAGGAAATAGATAAATATAACTGGGGTTTTATTTAAATCTCGTCTCGAAGTGCTGATAATTCCAAAATGACAAAATGTACTGCCTAGAGTCGACGATCACGACGCTATCTGTGAGGCTGAACCTGAATCACCACGCTAAGCGATCTAACACCTGTTAAGCCATCTCCAGCAAGTGCTAAATCAACAGATGAATCATTTAACTGACGAGATACTGCAATATCCAAAACAAATATTTCCTCAACAGTAATTCCAGCTGGCTTGAGGGCAGAAAACGGATGAGTGGTGTTGCAATTTGAACCTCCACCACAATAATTCAACATTACAACGCCCAAGGCAAAATTTACGACCTTGTACAGCTTTCTAAATATTGTCAATAAATATAAACAAACATCTTAAGGGCGAAATATAAAAAACATTTGAGTGGTAAAATTTAATTATAGGTTATAAAAGAACAGAAAGGTACTGCGATGCACTCACATGAATTTCTCTACTCACTCTCGTGGAAAAGAAACTGTTACTTTTGTATTGGCTTCAGTGTAATTGAATATAAAGTCTTTTATGGGAGGGCTGTTCAATAAAGAACGATCATAATGTTTATTTGGTCATAACTTTTCGTACTAAATTTCAAACTTTTTATATTCTGTTATCTTAATGTGCAGCAAACACGCCGAAGTAGTTTCTTTGTTGGTACTCCTGTTTCCCGCCCGTGAGAACCAGGCAAGTTCAGAGATGTTCAGTATCGCCTACCGCTGCAATGGAGGTAACACGCGAAGAACACTATGCGACTTTGAAATACTGCTTTCGCCTCAACAAATCTTCAGTTAAGGCCTATATAATGTTACAGGAGACCTATGGAGAGTCTGTACGTCCGTACAGCACGGCTCGAAGGTGGTTTGCGTGTTTAAAGAGGGGAGACAATCAGTTTCAAAGTAAGCTGGACACGGTGCTCCAGTTACTGCTCTTACAGAAGAAAACATCAACACTGCTGCTGCCATTGTGAGAGAGGATCGACGAATTACCTTAAGATCACTTTCTGAAATACTGAAAATTTCATTTGGTACCACATTTCCTTGAAGCAGGCTGGATACTGCACCACGAAAATGCGCGGTCGCATGTTGCCAATGTTGTTGCTAAATAACTTGCAAAAATCAAAGTGAAGTACATCTCTCACCCTCCCTATAGTCTGGATTTAGCCCCACATGGTTTTGTTCTATTCCCTAACGTGAAGAAACGCCTTCGTGGGAGGCATTATCCATGATCAGAAGTAGTGGTGAAGGCTGCGGAGGCGGTTTTGAAGGATCTCTCAAAAATGTCTTCCATTTGTAGCTAATTTATTTTATTGGCAAGCAAATGATTGGCGAACAAAGAGTTCTACGTTGAGGCTACCGTTTGAAGCAATTTTGTTTAGCTCAGGGTAAAACAATGAGGTTTCTCACAGGGTATGAATGGATGTGTGTGAGAAGGATATTTTAATGACACTGGAATGCCCGTTTCAAACTTATTTATTTACTGCTTCTTCTTTTAGAACATCGAAATTGAAGTTGCCGACCAAGGGTTACCAATATCCTTGTTTAGAGTTACTGACGGCAGAATGTTTATTACTCGATAAACTTTATTCGTTCCTCCCGTATATATGAACCGACAAATATTTTCTCCCATTTCTGGTATGCCTGGCCCAAGACAGAACAAGAGTTCTGCCCTAATCGCCCTCACGCCTCAGACTGTTTCAATGGCTTGCCAGCCACGAAGTGCTCTAATCGGCTCCACGCCGAAGACTGTTCTGCACAGATGCGCGTGGGTGTATATGTAACTTTCACTTTATGGAAAACCTCTTTTCACACAAATATTCTCTTTGTGGCTATTTTGTCGCCATTATCAATGGTTCAAAGAATACCCTATTCAACAAGTCAAGGGCTATCCTTTAGAAGTCTGCTAGGGACACTGTTTCTTACGTTTGTTTTGTTAAAACAACTTATTCACCCAAACTGCTATTCGACTCGACTGCCCTTGTACGTGTTGTAACAAAGAACCAACATTCCTTTGACATCCATCATGATCCTTTATACATTGCAATTCTTAATTTTGGTATCACAGTGTACTTTTGAAGACTGGCAGAAACGCTAAGACTGGTGCATCGCATTCAGAGGAGACTATTTTGAGAAGGACCATCAAAATTATGAGGATGAGTAGAGATACTTTGTCAAAAAGAAATTGTGATCATTCTTTACTGCACAGTCCTCGTAACTTGATCATTAGAACGTTTCTGCATATACTCGTATTGGGTATAGTGAAACTTAAGTAATTATGGAGGAACGTAATGTGTTAAACAAAAGAAGTTAGGTATATTACTTAAAGTTCATATCTTCAGAAGGAACAGATGAACTGCGGAAATATACAGATTTCTAAAATATTAACTGATTTTTGTACAATGAGCTTCCCAAGCCTACGAAGGGAGGCTTGTCTCGGCAGTAAAGACTAAGGGCATATTTTGGTGCAGCCAAGAAGTTCTGACGAGTTAATTTTACTCAGGAACCCCTTTATCAGTCTTGAGGACCTTTTGCCCTATGACACCAGGTTTACTCCCTTTGCGAAATAAGACATATCAAGGATCTTAGTGTCTCGGGAACAGAACCCTGCAGGTTAACGGTAAACCACATAGACAGCATTCGATCAGGGAAACCAAGGGAAAAACGAGATCAGAGTGAGTAACCATCCAAACAAGGGAACTATCACTGTACTCACACCGCTACGTACCTGGAAATTTTACTAAATGGCAAAAGGGTAGAAGTGGTCAATGAATTTGAATACTTAGGAGTGTGGTTGAATAACAATGGAAAGTCGGGAGCACACAGGAGAAAAATGGAAGCAAAAGGAAGGGTGGCAATGCAATGCAAATATAAACTACAAATGACAAACAAGTGGTTAGAAAGAATGTATGAAGCACTAGTTGAATCGAAAATATTGTATGCAGTGGAGAACTGGGGGGGGGGGGGGGGGGGCACAAAGGCAAACAAAGCGGTGGACCAAATCTACAGAAGGTTTTGTAAAGAGCTACTAGGCTTACCAAGATCAGCATCTAGGGAAGTAACTTTAGTAGAATTAGAAAGGACAACAAGAAATGCAACAATAATGGAAAGAATAATAAAATTTTGGTATAGGTGTTTGGCCAAAGAAGAAGGGGAAATTATGAAATTATGCATGAGACAGCAAAAAGGATTAGTGAGCTCAAATATTTGGTGGGCAGAGTTTGGAGGAATTATGGAAAAAATAGGAATAGGAGATATATGGAGATTAGAGGAAAGGAACACATGCGATGTGGGTAAATTAGTAAAATGCAGAATAGAAGATATAGAAAGAGAGGAAGTATGGGGAAGTCTATAAAATATGAAATCATTACAATTTTACAAGCAAATGGAAGGAGATTGGGAACGAGAAGCATATGTAGATTACCGCTATAGGCAAGAGGGAGAAGGGCTAGCTTGGATGAAAACAGGAACAATGTTTCTAAGGGGAATAAAACGTAGGCAAAAGGGAATTTATGAATTGTGTGGGGGAAAAGAATGCATAGAGCACTTTGTAACAGAATTCAAGGAGGTTGCAATGTGGAGTAAAAAGGTTTGGGAGGTAAAATGGGAGAAAGTACAGAAGAGGATAGTAGCTACAAAAATGTTAACGGGCAGGGAGGAAAAGAATCTAAGAAGTATTGGTCAGTTCTTGCAGAAAGTAAAAGAAAAATAGGCTAGAAATATGAAGAATATTAGAAAGGAAGGTGGTGGGAAGAAAGGGGCTAATTAAGTAACATGGAGCCATGGAGGTTAAGAGTTACCTAGCAGAGCAGAAGACCAGGGTGTCATGAAAGCAAAAGTAGCAGCAAGGTAAAGACAAATAAATGTAAGGAATACAAGAAAGGAAGATGAGGGCGAAGAATTGGACCAATTAAGTAACAAGGAGGCATATAGGTTAAGAGTTACCTAGCAGAGCAGAAGACCAGGGTGTCATGAAAGCAAAAGTAGCAGCAAGGTAAAGACAAATAAATGTAAGGAATACAAGAAAGGAAGATGAGGGCGAAGAATTGGACCAATTAAGTAACAAGGAGGCATATAGGTTAAGAGCTACCTGGCAGAGCAGAAGACCAGGGTATCATAAGTCAAGGTAACAACAAGGCAAAACAAATAAATGTAGCCTGAAGTTGTAAATTGTAAAATTTTGGAATATGCATAGTTAAAATCTAATCTACTCTAACCTAATCCCACCGCTACGTACCTGATAATTTTATGGTATATTGTCTGCTGTAAACAAACGGTGTTCTGTGGATTAGAACCGCAACGTCGTCACTTACAAGGGAACTATCAGTGTGCCCACACCGCTGCGTACCTGATAATTTTATGCTATAATGTCTGCTGTATATAAACCATGTACTGCGGATTAAAACTCCAACGTCGTCACTGACAAGGTAACTATCACTGTACTCACACCGCTACGTACCTAACAATTTGATGACATGTCTACTGTATATAAATTATGGACTGTGGAGTAGAACTGCAACATCATCACTTATAAGGGAACTATCACATTACTCACATCACTACATGCGCGAAAAGGGTATGGTATTGTAACGCGAGCGCTGGAACACCCTGTGGAAGCAGCTGGGAGCGGAAGACAGGGGAGGTTCGTGTTAGCCACACCTCCCCCTCGTTTGTCTTATAGTGGTGACAGGCAGTGGTCGGGAGAAAAACATGACTGTGCCGTCTGTTTCTCTTACACCTGGTTCTCGATCATTCTTTTACTGGAACATTCCTGTGGACACTAGAAGGCGGCGATATTCCTATAAAAAGGGGTTGCCGGAGCGAAGTGAAGTCAGTCAGTCAGTGAGTGAGGAGACAGACACAGTTCTTGGTGTAAGAAGGCAGTGTTAGTCAGTGACGTGTTAATGAACGAAAGGATTGTGCAACGGAAGACTGTACGTAACTGTGTATGAGTATCGGAGTTGATGTAATCGCGAGTACAAGTGAAATTGTAACGGACGAACTGGTGAATTGTAATTGTGTGCAGTACGCAATTCTGCGTAATTGGCAAGTGTTTAACTGTAAGTCGGTGGAAATAAAGAACAGTTTTGAGCGGTGAAATTGGACTTTTCATTTCACGAACCCACAAAGTCACAATTGGTATCAGAAGTGCGACATAACACAATGGAGGCAGCATTAGAAAAGATTTTAGCGGAACTGAAAGAAATGAAGACGGCAACTGAAAACCTCGCTGCAAAAATAGAAGCGGCAAACAACAACCTCATCGCCGAGTTGAAACAAATGAAGCCGGCCAACGACAACATCACCGCGGAACTGAAACAAATGAAGACGGCCAACGACAACATCACCGAGAAGATGGAAGAAATGAAGGCCGAGTTAACCACAGAAATGAGAGCAGCGAACGGCAGTCTGGCCACGGAAATGAAGGCGGCGAACGAGGCTCTCGCCGCAAAGTTTGAGGAACGGTTGGCCGGCGTGAGGGATGACGTCACGAACCTGGGCAAGCGGAAGGGTCAAGTAGACGACCGCCTTAATGATTTAGAGGAAAAGGCCGACAACATCGCAACACCCCTCACCCGCCTGACGGAGGAAAACCGGCCTTATGTGTGGACGGAGGACGCCGAAGACGCTTTCCAGCACCCGAAGGGGACCCTGTGTAGTGCTCCAATTTTGGGTTTCCCACAACCGGGTGGCGCCTTCATTGTGGACACCGACGCTAGCGACCATTACATTGGAGGTGTCCTACCACAGATCCAGGATGGCCATGAGCGCACAAGAGTGGAAGAGAAGAAGCGTGCCGCAGCAGTCCGAGTAGTTGTGGCAGTGCCTGCTGAAGGCTGGGATAGCGCAGGCCTGAGGAGGGAGCAGCTGGCGGACGCAGACTTGGGGCCACTCTTGAGGGAAGTGGACGCAGGGACGAGACCAACCTGGGAGGACATCGCACCGAGGAGTGCCACCTACAAGTCGCACTGGGCCCAATGGGACTCGTTGAAGACCAGAGAGGGCGTGCTGTTCCGGGTATGGGAGTCACCCGATGGGAAGGCGCAGAGAGAACAGTTGGTACTTCCCCGGAGCAAGGTCTCGGAAGCCTTGGAGGAAGTGCACGCCGGTACTTCAGGAGGACACCTGGGAGCGAACCGTATGATTCACAAACTACGGCAGCGCTACTTCTGGCTCAGACTCCGGGCAGATGCTGGTGGTACACCTGGACCGCCTCGCACGCTACGATGGGGCTGTTCGGGGCGAACAGCTTTGAGGAGGGAGCAGTGTAACGCGAGCGCTGGAACACCCTGTGGAAGCAGCTGGGAGCGGAAGACAGGGGAGGTTCGTGTTAGCCACACCTCCCCCTCGTTTGTCTTATAGTGGTGACAGGCAGTGGTCGGGAGAAAAACATGACTGTGCCGTCTGTTTCTCTTACACCTGGTTCTCGATCATTCTTTTACTGGAACATTCCTGTGGACACTAGAAGGCGGCGATATTCTTATAAAAAGGGGCTGCCGGAGCGAAGTGAAGTCAGTCAGTCAGTGAGTGAGGAGACAGACACAGTTCTTGGTGTAAGAAGGCAGTGTTAGTCAGTGACGTGTTAATGAACGAAAGGATTGTGCAACGGAAGACTGTACGTAACTGTGTATGAGTATCGGAGTTGATGTAATCGCGAGTACAAGTGAAATTGTAACGGACGAACTGGTGAATTGTAATTGTATGCAGTACGCAATTCTGCGTAATTGGCAAGTGTTTAACTGTAAGTCGGTGGAAATAAAGAACAGTTTTGAGCAGTGAAATTGGACTTTTCATTTCACGAACCCACAAAGTCACAGTATAATGTCTGTTGTATATAAAACGTGTAATGTGGAGCAGAACCGCAACTGAAGCCTGGAAAGTGCCATATAAACCCCTTGCAACTGTCTGCTTGCTTCTTACGTATGCCTGTGTGTAGACAGCTGCCCATCAGGGGTAAACAATGCCTCCGGGACAATGCTGTGTCATTATGCCTATAAGCTACCACCTATTCTGGACAAATTTTCGGGTACTTCCTGTTATAATTCGCACACAGGACACATAGAGTATAGATGACGTCGTCTAACTCTCAAGCTCGTACAGGTTTGAGCACAGTGATAGTTCCCTTTCAAGCAAGCCTCGGTAAGTTCTTCACCAAATTTGTGGCCCCTATTTGGATTTGGTGTCAAAGTATGGCAGCTGGCAGCTGTTTGATAATTAGATACGATATGTATCGATCACCTCCAGTTGGCAGCACTGCGAATAAATTGTGCAATATTTTAGTTACGACCCTCATACAGCGAGTTATGGTAACGCCAGGGGCAATAAAAACCCTTCTTTACGACTAAAATTGATGGTTTTAAAACCCTTGCCAAGGCGGGGACAGAAATACACTTGGGTTTAGATATTCCTCACCAGATGTCAGGTAAAGTACCAGAGACGACCGCTAGACTCCATTATCTTCATGTTCTAATTTGCAGCTTCCTTATCGGCTACGTACGTGTGTGTGCGAACAGCTGAGATCAAAAGGAAAATGCACTATGAAGGTTTAGCAGTTTCCAAAAAGATAACATGAGTATTTGCAACTTACACTCTACCGTTCATATGAATAATTTATCGAGAAGTTTTAGTTTCTGAAAAATACCTCCAACATCTCTAAACAAAGTATCGTGTATTAAATATACAACGACTGTTCAATAACAAATCATCACAAACTTTTTGTACAACGTACCTTTACTCATCCTCATAATTTTGATGTTCCTTCTCAAAATAGTCTCCCATGAATGCGATATACTTGTCCCAGCGTTTCTGCCACTCTTCAAAGACATGCATGCTGGAGACCAGTTTTGAGAGATCCTTCAGAATGCTTCCGCAGCCTTCACCACTGCATCTGATAATGCGTTTCTTCAAGTTAGGAAATAGAAAAAGTCACATGGAGCTAAATGCGGACTATAGGGAGGTTCAGGGTGGCACTTCACTTTGATCTTTGCAAGATAATCAGCAACAATATTGGCAATATGCGGCCGCGCAATATCCTGGTGCAGCATCCAGCCTGCTTCACGGAAATGTGTTCTTTTGCGCCTGATATAGACTTCCAATGTTTTCAGGACATCCACGAGGTATCGTCCAGTTACTGATGTGTGTGCAGGTACAACATACTGATAAACTATTCCATGAATATCAAAGAATGAGATGATCAGAACTTTCCAGAAGAAGCAACCACTTTGGCTTTTTTGGAGGTTGGTAATGAAGGAGATTTCCACACTGAGCCTTGCTGTTTGCTCTCAGGATCAAAATGATGTAGCCAAGTTTCATCAGCAGTGATTACGTTTGAATGAAACTCCGGATCTTCCTCTAACATCAACTTTAACTGCATGCAGACCTGCAAGCGAATGTCCTCTTATTCGGAAGTCAACTGTCTTGGAACCCATCGCGCACAAACACGTCTCATGTGTAATGTTTCTGTCACCAACGTGTGGGTGGCACCCAAAGAAATGTTCAGTATTTCAGAAAGTGATCTTGAGGTAATTTGTCGATCCTCTCTCACAATGGCAGCAGCAGTGTTGATGTTTTCTACCCTAAGAGCAGTAACTGGAGCACCGGGTCACCTTCCTTTGAAATCGATTGTTTGTCCTCTTTAAATATTTGACACCACCTTCGAGCTATGCTGTAGGAAAGACGTGACCCTCCATAGGCCTCCTGTAACATTTTATAGGCCTTACCCCAAGATTTGTTGAGATCAAACTGAATCTCAAAGCCCCATATTGTTCCTTGCGTGTTACTTCCATTATAGCGGTAGGCGATACTGAACATGTCTGAACTTACCTGGTTCTTGCAGGAGTACCAATAATGAAACTGCTACGGCGTATATGTTTCACATTAAGTTAACAGAATAAAATAAGGTTGAATTTTAGTGCGAAGTATTGTGAACTGTAAAAATATTATGACCATTCTTTATTGAACAGCCCTCGTACTTTGATTACATTGAAATGTATCTTAAATAACTTTCTGGGAAGGTCCAACGAAGTCTTCTCCATCCTAGACGATGTTTCAAAGGTTAAAAACTTATTGCCATACCGGGATTTGAAACACGGATATCACGGTTCGCTCCAAGTATTAAGTTACCATGGCAACCTGCCAATAAGGTATTCAAACCTACGCCTGATTTACACTTTATCTAGTAGATCACAGAGTTCTTAAAATGCACATAATGAACAGACCTAAGTGTCAACTTACAGTGCTGCAAGTAGTTTAAGTCACAGACTTACTAGTTTTAGTTCCCTATTGAGTTAATTTTCCAAACTAATGGCCAATAAAAGGCAACTTATATGTGGAGTGCATTAATTTACGTCCAATAACTTTTTGTAGACTTAAGTATTTTCAAGATATTTCTTGTTATTTGTTTAATCTTCTCAACACTATATTTTTTCAAAAAGGAGGACGTTATTAAATTTTTATCTCTTGATCAAAAAAGGAGAATAACTTCACAAAGATTTCAACTAGCAGCCAGTTTTAAAACCTTTGACTTTCACTTAAGGTCTACTGTATTCTCTTGTAACTACAATAAGATAATGTTTATCTTGAAGTAGAGCAATAAGTGTTTGTACAGTAGAGAAAGTCATGTGTATAAAACATTTGACTATAACTTAAAGTCTACTGTATTTTCTTGTAATTATAATTAGATAACGTTCACCTTGAAGTAGATAGAGTAATACGTGTTTGTACAGGAGTAGAGAAAGTCACGAGTATAGAACATTTGACTATCACTTAAAGTCTACTGTATTCCCTTGTAACTAAAATAAGATAATGTTTATCTTGAAGTCGATAGAGCAATAAGTGTTTATACAAGAGTAGAAAAGTCATGTGTATAAAACATATGATTATCATTTAAAGTCTGCTGAATTTCCTTGTCACTACAATAAGATAATGTGTATCATAAAGTAGATAGAACAATAAGTTTTTGTAAAAGAGTGGAGAAAGTCATGTATATAAAACATTTGACTGTCACTTAAAGTCTACTTTATTGCCTTGTAACTACAATAAGATAGAGCAATAAGTGTTTATACAAGAGTAGAGAAAGTCATGTATATAAAACATTTGACCATAAGTTAAAATCTACTTTATTCCCTTGTAACTACAATAAGATAATTTTGCTCTTGAAGCAGATAGAGGAACAAGTGTTTGTACAAGAGTAGAGAAAGTCGTGCATATGAAACATTAGACTTTGACCTGAAGTCTATTTTATTCCCTTGTAACCACAATAAGATGTTTACCTTGAAGTAGATAGAGTAATAAGTGTTTGTACAAGTGCAGAGAAAGTCACGTGTATAAAACATTTGATTATCACTTAAAGCCTACTGTATTCCCTTGTAACTACCATAAGAAAATGTTTATCTTGAAGTAGATAGAGGAAAAAGTGTTTGTACAATAGTAGAAAAAGTCGTGTGTATAAAACTTTTGACTATCACTTAAAGTCTACTGTATTCCTTTGTAACTACAATAAGATAATGTTTATCTTGAAGTGGATAGAGGAACAAGTGCTTGTACAATATTAGAGAAAGTCATGTGTATGAAACATTTGACTATCACTTAAAGTCTACTTTATTCCCTTGTAACTACAATAAGATAGTGTTTATCTTGAAGTAGATAGAGGAACTACTGTTTGTACTACAGTAGAGGAAGTCATGTGTATAAAACAATTGACTATCACTTAAAGTCTACTGTATTTCCTTGTAATTATAATTCGATAACGTTTACCTTGAAGTAGATAGAGTAATAAGTGTTTGTATAAGAGCAGAGAAAGTCATGTGTATAAAACATTTGATTATCACTTAAAGTCTACTGAATTCCCTTGTAAGTATAATAGGATAATGTTTACCTTGAAGTAGATAGAGCAATAAGTGTTTGTACAAGAGTAGCGGAAGTCATGTATATAAAACATTTGACTATTACTTAATGTCTACTGTATTCCCTTTAACTACAATGAGATAATGATGAACTTGGGTATCGTAAGGTAGATATGTTAAACGTACTTTTCTTCAGCCACAAGAGGAGGGTGGCGGTCCTTCTGTTTGTCGGTTTGTTTTCATATGAATGTGCCGTAACGGAAATCGAAATGCGGGCTTCCTTCAGACACCAATACATTCCTCTTGTTTGTGCCCCAGTTCTACCTTCGCTCCTTTTGAATCTTTCTGCGGCCCACAAATATACTCTCACGGAGGGGGGGGGGCATATGTATGAAAATCCAATCCTCATTTTTCATTCCAGCAGACGTATTGAAATTGAAATCGCTTCAGTCGTTGAAGGCGCGTTGGTTTATCGGAGATTCCAATATTAAAAACGTCGGCCTGCATAATTGCCTCAGACGATATGAATCTCTCTCTTCGAAGATTTGGTGTCACTGGAAACTTAGCCTAGAGCGGTTTGAAGAAAAATATATTACTGTAAATGTTGCATTAATAAATTAAATTAATAATTTTGTAAAATTGTCGATAAGGTCCAACGAATATGTGGTATTTCATGATTAACGCCTTTTTGGTACAGTAATAAACCTTAAAACTGGTTGCTGTGTAATACATTTACAATTCAAACGTATACAATTGAAACCTAAAATAAGATTATCTCGGAAATGGTTTGAATAAAAAGTGTCAACAATGACTGTATTTTTTGTGCAGTAAGACGTTTGTATGTCCTTTACAATTTACCAGTTATGTAAAAGTCATTCAAAATGAAGAGAACATTCCAGGACATTCACTGATAACTCTAGTTAATGATTTTTTTGCATTAACAGTCTTAAACAAATTGTAGGTCTTAGAGTTATTCATGGAATTTCATCGTCCTTCCACAGTAGACATGTCTAGCCCTAGGCTTTTATAAGTTTAGCCAGACTCAAAATTTTATTTCCATTGGCAGGATTTGTACCATGGAACTCCCAGTCACGGTACAATTTTTCTTAATCATGGAGCTACCATGGCCAACATGCCAGCGTGTCATTAAATTCTCCAGCTGACTCGTACGTTTCCGGACAAACAACTAGGGGTTCTCATTTGTAATGATTACATTAGATTAGATCAGATTTTTACTGTGCATATTTCTAAATTTTATAATTTACAATCTAACGTTACATTTATTTGTCTTTACCTTGTTTCTACCTTGGCTTACATGACACCTTGGTCTTCTGCTCTGCCAGGTTACTCTTAACGTCCATGCCCCTTTGTTACTAAAATAGTCCAATTCTTTCCCCTCATCTTCCTTTCTTATATTCTTTACATTTATTTGTCTTTACCTTGTTGCCATCTTGGCTTACTTGACACCCTGGTCTTCTGCTCTGCCCGGTAGCTCTTAACCTCCTTGCCTCTTTGTTACTTAACTAGCCCCTTTTCCCCCTCATCTTCCTTTCTTATATTCTATACATTTATTTGTCTTTACCTTGTTTCTACCTTGGCTTACATGACACCCTGGTCTTCTGCACTGCCAGGTTATTCTTAACGTCCATGCCCCCTTGTTACTTAATTAGCATCTTTCTTCCCCCTCATCTTCCTTTCTTATATTCTTTACATTTCTTGTCCATTTTTCTTTTTCCTTCTGCATGAACTCACCAATGCTTCTCACTTTCTTTTCCTCCCTTCCCGTTAACATTTTTATAGCTACTATCCTCTTCTCTACTTTCTCCCATTTTCCCTCAGAAACCTTTTATTCCCTCCACATTGCAAGTTCCTGGCATTCTGTTACATAGTGTTCATTACTTTATTTACACTCATACAATTCACAAATTCCCTTTTCGCTACCTCTTAACCTTCTTAGAAATATTGTTCCTGTTCTCATCCAAGCTAGCCCTTCTCTCTCTTGCCCATTGCAGTAATCTGCATATGCTTCTCGTCTCCAGTTTCTTTTTATTTTATTGTTTAACTGTAAGGTTTTCATATTTTCTAAACTTCCCCATATTTCCTGTATTTCTGTTCTGTATTTTACCAATATACCCACATCGTTTGTCTTCCTTTCCTCTAATCGCCATTTGTCTCCCATTCCTGTTTTTTCCATACTTCCTCCTATTTCAGCCCACCAACTATTTGCGTTCTCTAATCTTTCTTGCTGTCTCATGCATAATTTCATAATTTTCGCTTCTTTGGCCAAGAACCTATACCAGAATGTTATTATTCTTTCCATTGCTATTCAATTTCTTCTTGTCTTTCCTTATTCTGCTAAAGCTATTTTCCTTTTTGCTGACCTGGGAAAGCCTAGTAGCTCTTCACAAAACTTTCTGTAGTTTTGGTCCACCGTTTTATTTACCTCTGCGTCCCCCCCCCCAGTTCTCCACTGCATACGACATTTTGGATTAAACTAGTGCTTCGTTCAGTCTTTCTGAACAATTGGTTGTAATTTCTAGCTTATGTTTGCATAGTCTTATTCCATTCTTTGCCGCCCTTCCTTTTGCTTCCATTTTTCTCCTGTGTGCTCCCCACTTTCCATTGTTATTCAACCTTATTCCTAAGTATTCAAATTCATTGACCACTTCTACCCTTTTGTCATATAGTACCCATTTTTTATCTTTTTTTTAGCTTAGCTCCCTTCTTGAGGACCATAACTTTCGACTTATTTATGTTTATTTTTATTCCCCACTCTTCACAGAATTTCTGGAGTTCATTTATTGCCTTGTACAATCCTACTACCGTTATAGATCCTACAATTAAGACATCCGCATATAGCAATCCAGGAATAATGAGATACGCACCTTTTGTGGCAACTTACATTTTCAATTTGTTAAGTCCTAGGCTTCTTAATTAAAACACTGTTATTATCATCTTAAATGATGAAAATTAATTGTTTTTGTACACTAGACACCCTGGTATCTCATTGCATATGAGAAACCCTGGTAGTTTACTGGGAAAAATAAAAGTTAGTTGGAGAACTTAATGTGGAATGTTGTCCATGGTAGCTCAATGCTTAATATCAACCGGACTAAAAAAGGAAGACCTGTTGTATTATATACCAGGTGAATCAGCTGCCCCTTAGTCTCGAGGTTTATGCAATCCGCGTTTTATATTCCAACATGAAAACATCGACCCCATTACTAGGTTCTACCCGCGTATTTAACATGGATGTTAAACACTCAATGAAATTAGTACTAATATAGATGTTATCACATCCCCTGTAGTATATTCGTAATTAGACAGTTGACTTTCGCACGTCTGTAAACGTTCACTGGAACAAGTGAATACTATATGTTGGACGGAATTTTATCTCACACGTTACTAGGTAGCTCAGTTAGAACAAGCACAGAACTGCGATGTCATCTGTTTGCTTTGACGGTGGTTCGTGCACATGTGTACTTTTCTTTTACCCCGTAATATTCACAACTTGCAATTATTATTCTGAAAACTGTTATTATTTATATTTCGAATTGTTTTATTTATGTTTTATGACAGCTTTTAGGTTCCTTTATTGGTGAAATACAAGTAGGTAGTTGTCTAAACACACCAATATTTAGGTGTAAATGAAATAAGGAACATTTATACACATTTGATATGGAAAACATGTAAATTACAGTATCAGAGTCTAACATGGAAGTTAAACACTATTTTGCAGACGTAGAATTATTGTGGTATTAAAATGTCGTTTCAAATTGGTATGTTTTGTGTCGCTGGAATGACACTTTTTCTATTTCTGTAACACGGCTCCTCTAACGAAGCAAGTGCTCGAAATGATGGCCTTCTGGGGAAATGCAATCCTTCAGACACTTTGTAAATAAATTATTCTGAATTCAGCTTCCAAGTTTTAATGATCATAAAAATACAACTACAATACTGAGACTCGAACCTCTGTCATTGGGTATTAGGTCTGAGGAAACGCCATAATTCCATTGAGCCATTTCGAGACTTGCCTGGAAGCATGTTCTGTGTTCAGTAGTAAGATTTATATGCTTGGCGATATACCTTTGCCACCTCGCGAGTTCTCGTGCTTGATATAGCCTTTTAAGACACTTTTAATCATTTGTTGGGTGTTTTAATATTATTATATAAATGACAAAAGCTCTTATACGTGTTTATTGGGACGAACGAGACTTAGTTTAAGAAAAAATGTAAATAAACCGTTGTTTAATCATATGTCCATTTTTACTATAAGCGTCCATGATGGATGAGGCGTGTCTGTAATGTTTTCCTAATATTTTGCTGCCAATTTCTGTTCTAGGTACAAGAATCCGCTACTTTCGTTTTAGCTGACGCTGTTAGTGTACTCATATAAAAGGTCCATTTTTCCGAGGCGTTTACTGTATTACTTTGCTATTTATACTCTAATAGAAAGTTTGTAGAATCGCCTGGTAACCGGAATTCCCTCTCGGTAAGGTAGTCGTATGTTTTTGAGGTGTACTTTAGTGAGCAATATGTCTTGTCCCTTAAACCGCTACACCACTAAATTTTTCGCATTCCTCTTTCTAAGAACATCAAGCAATACAGTTTAGTAAGCGCAAAACTTGACTAAGACTGACATGCAGGTCGAAGAGTGGCCTAACTTCCAAACGAATAAGGCGCGGCTGACTCACCTGGTATATATATAGTTTATTTATTATTCATCAACAAAACACTGCCTAGATTGCTGCATAGTGTCAGAAATTGAAGGGTGTAGCTGCTACCATAGCAACAATGCGACAATGTGTCTGTAACAAAACCTGAAGTTGTCACTCACACAGCAAAAATCAGACATTGAAGAATCGTCTCATTTTTAGATTTTTCTGGAGTTAGTATACTCTTAGTGCCCTTGGCTGTGCTCAATCGGAATACAATACATGTTCAAAAAAAATAAAAAAAATTTATAAGGCACGATCTTCTCATTAAAATTATACACTACTCACATACCTAAACATTTTATGCAGTTAAGGCAAACACAAAAATGAATCTCCGATAATATGCCGTACAGAAGTTTTGCTTTAAATAATACAGCGCATAAAATAATAAGATTTGCTACATATATTACCATGCAATATAAATGAATCATGTTTTTAAAGTGAACTTCTTTAGCAGACCACACGCTTTTCATTGTATCCCGATAGACGTGTGTTCAAATCTCAGATAATCAGGCATCAGTCAACATTATCCATAATGTATGAATACGGAATCGCGACATCTGACCCAATACACAACAGCAGAGGTGCCGGGTTCGAAAAGCAAACTATAAATGCTCCTGGGAAAACTTCCAGTAAATATTGTCATAACGCAAGCGATGTGATCTGCGTTAGCGCATTGAAGTGTTTAACGATGGCAAAAAGGTGTCACTACTTGGAAAGAATCGTCACTTCTCCCTTTATCTACTTGAAAATAATCATTATCTTATTATAGTTACAAGGGAGTACAGTAGACTTTGAGTGATAATCAAATGTTTTATATACATGACTTTCTCTACTCTTGTACAAACACTTATTGCTCTATCTACTTCAAGATAAACGTTATCTTATTGTAGTTACAAGGGAATACAGTAGACTTTGAGTGATAATCAAATGTTTTATATACATGACTTTCTCTACTCTTGTACAAACACTTATTGCTCTATCTACTTCAAGATAAACGTTATCTTATTGTAGTTACAAGGGAGTACAGTAGACTTTGAGTGATAATCAAATATTTTATATACATGACATTCTCTACTTATGTACAAACACTTATTACTCTATCTACTTCAAGATAAACATTATCTTATTGTAGTTACAAGGGAATGCAGTAGACTTTAAGTGATAGTCAAATGTTTTATATACATGACTTTCTCTACTCTTGTACAAACACTTATTGCTCTATCTACTTCAAGATA
Source organism: Mantis religiosa (assembly GCA_030765055.1). Lineage (NCBI taxonomy): Eukaryota > Metazoa > Arthropoda > Insecta > Mantodea > Mantidae > Mantis > Mantis religiosa. The sequence goes on along the minus strand of CM060947.1, from coordinate 252,363,392 downwards.
AACATTATCTTATTGTAGTTACAAGGGAATGCAGTAGACTTTAAGTGATAATCAAATGTTTTATATACATGACTTTCTCTAGTCTTGTACAAACACTTACTGCTCTATCTACTTCTAGATAAACATTATCTTATTGTAGTTACAAGGGAATGCAGTAGACTTTAAGTGATAGTCAAATGTTTTATATACATGACTTTCTCTAGTCTTGTACAAACACTTACTGCTCTATCTACTTCAAGATAAGCACTATCTTATTGTAGTTACAAGGGAATACAATAGACTTTAAGTGATAGTCAAATGTTTTATATACATGACTTTCTCTACTCTTGTACAAACACTTATTGCTCTATCTACTTCAAGATAAACATTATCTTATTGTAGTTACAAGGGAATGCAGTAGACTTTAAGTGATAGTCAAATGTTTTATATACATGACTTTCTCTAGTCTTGTACAAACACTTACTGCTCTATCTACTTCTAGATAAACATTATCTTATTGTAGTTACAAGGGAATGCAGTAGACTTTAAGTGATAGTCAAATGTTTTATATACATGACTTTCTCTACTCTTGTACAAACACTTACTGCTCTATCTACTTCAAGATAAACATTATCTTATTTTAGTTACAAGGGAATGCAGTAGACTTTAAGTGATAGTCAAATGTTTATATACATGACTTTCTCTAGTCTTGTACAAACACTTACTGCTCTATCTACTTCAAGATAAACATTATCTTATTGTAGTTACAAGGGAATACAATAGACTTTAAGTGATAGTCAAATGCTGAAAATAAGAATCCTAAAAAACGAACAACAGGAAGAGTGGGGAGAAAGAGAAGTTAGGGAGTAGGAAAAGGTCACATGGGTCTAAATCCGACTATAGGGAGGGCGGAGGATGCACTTCACGTTGATTTTTGCAAGATATTCAGCAACAACAGTTGCAACAGGCGGTCGCGCATTTTCGTGGTTTAATATCCAGCCTGCTTCATGGAAATGTGGTCTTTTGCGCCTGATATGGACTTACAATGTTTTCAGAACATTCCTGTAGTATTGTCCAGTTACTGAAGTGTGTGCAGCTTCAAAATTCTGATAAACCTTTCAGTGAATATCAAAGAATGAGATGGCCACAATTTTCCCAGCACAAGCAACCTCTTTTAATTTTTTTGGGTTTGATGATGAATGAGATTTCCACACTGAGATTTGGTGTTTGCTCTCAGGATCAAAATGATGTAGTCAAGTTTCAAAGCAGTGAGTGCGTTTGAAACAAACTGCGGATCTTACTCTAACATCAACTTTGACAGTTGTTTACCTCCATTCCAGTGGTAGGCGATACTGAACATGTCTGAACTTGCCTGGTTCTGACAGGAATCAGGAGTACCAACAATGAAACTACTACAGCGTGTTTGTATCACATTAGGCTAACAGAATATAATAAGTGTGAATTTTAGTGCGAAAAAATGTGACCCTAAAAATTATGAATTTTCTTTATTGAGCAGCCTTTAAACCTAAAGTTGCTGAAAAATGTTTCTTAAGTGAGCGCCATTACCCTACTTTCTCTCAAACTGGTAGTCGTTATTCACATTTTTAATTATTGGACATACAAAGAGAATGCAATTACAAAGATGTCACCTGGACAACCAGTTTTAAAACATTTGACTATCGCTTAAAATTTCTAAGTGCTAAACTTTTTCATATACACCAATCTTTTGTTTACATCCTTGAATTGTTAGGGAATTCTAAATGCATTAACACATGCTTATGACACTGAAGTGTTAGAGATTCTACATCGCATTGAGTTCACATTAAACACATGATATATTCTTCAACCTGCAGTTATAAAATCATTAACCCTCGTCATTAACAGCCGTGCAGGAATTACAAGAAAAAGGGCTGGTCCCAGCTTTTGTTTTAAAACAAGCAGTTGAAATGGAGCTCTTTTATGACTTAATCCCTTCTGTAAAGTAAACATGCGATGTAATATATGTTTCTTATCTTCACGACGTGACAAATCGTGTGGTGTATCGCCGAGCCCTAAGAAGGGACGTACTTTATTCCCTGGTTCCTTCCTGCGAGACCCGATTTGAATCTCTCCCGGTCATCCTCTAGGATTTATTGCTTGGGCTGGTTTAACGTTCATTTTCGTAACCCACCGCCACACTTATTTATGCTTATTTCTTCAGGAAAATATATTTTAGAAGGCCAGGACATTTTCTACTATTTTTCCTGGTATAAATAGCCAATAAAATTCTAATCATTAATTCAATATGCATCACAAACGTGTATGTTTACAAAGGTTCTCTGACCTCACTGAATACTTGCTTGACTTGGGTATACTGACTTACCACTAAGCAGGGCCGCGCCGTGGCTCAGTGGTTAGACCGCTTGGCTCTCACCAAGGCAGCCCGGGTTCGATCCCAGGTGACCGCAAAGTGAGATTTGTGGTGGACAACACGGCGCTAGGGCGGGATTTCTCTGGGACCTCCGGTTTCCCACGTCATCTCATTCCACCGGTGCTCCATCTTCATCTCATGTATCATCAGTGTCACCGCTTGCGGTGACGTATGTAGTAAAAACGGGCGTTAAACACTACACACATTTATCACTAAGCACAAAGGTATATGAAGTGTAAGCTACAAGGTGGTCTGAAAAGCTTCCAGTGTAATAAAGATACAAGAGCTGATCAACAAAGATTATCATGGGTGATGACTCATGGCTGCAATATGAACCTGAAGTAAAACAAGCCAGCACAGTGTGGAAATCGCCAGGTTCTCCAACCCTAAAAAAGGCAAAAGATGTTCCATCTGCAGGAAAAGTAACGGTGATCACATTATTTGACTGTAATGGAATGATTTACCAGCATGCAGTTCCCCCGCACACTACCGTTACAGCAACATACTACACGTCAGTATTGGCTACACTGAAGAAGCACATTGTAAAGCAACGACCAGAGCTTTCTCGGACTGGGTGGTGACCTCATCAGGACAATGCACGGCCTCACGTCGCAATTCAAGTCATGCAGCTTCTGATACGATTCAACACTTCCACATTATAGCCCCGATCTTGCACTCTTTTTTACTCCCATCACAAAGCACAAAGCTTAGGGGTATTCGATTTGAGAACTCTGGAGCAGTGCCCAAGAAAAGTGAGGCGAATCACAAGGACCTGATAAAGAATGGTCTGCAGCACGTATTCAAGGACTGGCAGAGAGGCTATAAAAAAGACATTTAAGTGGGAGGTGACTACTTTGAAAAAGATCATTTAAATATCGAATTAGAGTAATAAACATCTGTGAAAAAGTCAGTCTCAGTCCTTGTTGATCAGCCCTCGTACAAGACATTCCTTCAGATTTTATTTTTATTTTTCAAAAGAGTCTCTTTGTAAGTGTACACACCTGTCCGCGATGTTCCCAACTCTGTAACCCGTTCAAATAGTCCTCGAAGTTTTCCAACATAGTCTCCTTGTAACTCTACACACTTCTCCCAGCGATTCTCCCATCTCTGTAACCCGTCCAAATAGTACTCTGCGTTTTTCAACATTGTCTCCTTGTAACTGTCCACACTTCTTCCAGCGATGTTCCCATCTCTGTAATCCGTCCAAATAGTACTCGGCGATTTTTAACATAGTCTCCTTGTAACTCTACACACTTCTCCCAGCGATGCTCCCATGTCTGTCACCCGTCCAAGTAGTACTCGGTGTTTTCCAACATAGTCTCCTTGTAACTTTACACACATCTCCCAACGATGCTCCCATCTCTGTAACCCGTCCAAATAGTACTATGTGTTTTTCAACATAGTGTTCCTGTAACTCTACACACTTGTACCAGCGATGCTCCCATCTCTGTAACGCGTCCAAATAGGACTAGGCGCTTTTCAACATAGTTTCCTTGTAACTCTACACACTTTTAACAGCGATGCTCCCATCTCTGCAACCCGTCCGAATAGTACTCGGCGTTTTTCAACATAGTCTTCCTGTAACCCTAACAACTTCTACCAGTGATGTTCCCATCTCAGTAACCCGTCCAAATAGTACTCGGCGTTTTTGAACATAGTCTCCATGTAAGTCTACACACTTCTCCCAGCGATGCTCCCATTTCTGTAACCCATCCAAATAGTACTCGGCGTTTTCCAACATATTCTCCTTGCAACTCTACACACTTCTCCCAGCGATGCTCCCATTTCTGTAACCCATCCAAATAGTATTCGGCGTTTTCGAACATATTCTCCTTGCAGCTCTACACACTTCTCCCAGCAATGCTCCCATTTCTGTAACCCGTCCAAATAGTACTCGGCGTTTTTCAACATGGTCTGCTTGTAACTGTACACATTTCTACCAGCGATGTTGCCATCTCTTTAACCGTCCAAATAGTACTTCGCGTTTTTCTCTGCAAAAGAATTTTTCACAAGGGTGATCGCCTCTTCATTTGACGAAAAGCTCTGTCATAAGAGCACAATTTTCAGATGAGATAAGTAAAAGAAGTCACTTGGAGCTAAATCTGTTTAGTCAAGCAGATCAAACCATAATTGGTGGACTTTCACCAATGCAACCCCTGAGGTGAGACGGTGCGTTGTCTTGTTGAAACCGGATTTTCTTTTTCTGCTAATGTGGCCACTTTTCCGCAAGTTCTGCCTTCAACTTGTAAAGTAATTAGGCGCAGTATGCTACTGTAAGGGTTTTTTTCTTTTTGAAGAAAATCGATTAAAATAGCTCCATGACTATCACAAAAACAGTGACCACCACTTTCCCATTCGAAAATAAAACTATGTTTGCTCTTTTGGAGCCGGTTCCCACTTTGCAGTACACGTTTGTATGGTATTTTTGCTTGTGGCATATAATGGTATATCCATGTTACATCTGCAGTTATTAATCGACAACAATACTCCGATTTATGGCACCTAAACTGGGTCAACAGAGCATTAGAAATGTTCCATCGAACACGTTTTTCGTCTAACGTGAATAATCGCGGCCCCTAACGCGCGGACAGCTTTCTCATATCTAAATGTTGATTTAATACGAGACAAACGCGTTCTTTTGTCATGTTCAGAGCCTCTGTTATCTCTCTGCCTTTAATTCTGCGGTCATCTAGCAGTATTTGATGAACTTTGGCGATGTTTTCGTCCGTAGTTGCAGTTTTTGAACGTCCCGGATGTTCATCGTCTCCCAGGCTCCTACGGCCACGTTTAAATTCAGCTGCCCAAAATCTCACTGTGGTAAATGATGGTGCAGAGTCCCCATACACGGAATCCAACTTATATTTGATTCGCGTAGGTGAATTGTCTTTCAAAGACAAATATTTAATGACAGCTCGATTCTCGGTTTTGTCTATTTTCATAAAAACACTTACATCAGCTCACTCAAATGACTGTTACATAACAACTGAGCATCCAAAATGGCTGAAACTTTGGTGAGTAACTGTCAACAGATGAACAACGAAATTTACTAGCCTTTTAATGAGTGCTATCATCTTCATGTTGAGGTCGGAAACTTTCCAGACAATCCTCGTGTATATAAAATACACAGGAAGTGGGTAAAATATATCATGCAATACTTTCTGGTGTGTTTAACCAATAATGGCGCAGCATTGTGTGTATGTTACGGACTGCGATATAGCCGCATTATAACTCATGTTATCTGAATTGTTCTTTTATTTACAATGGAATTGGCGATTTCATTAGACTTTAGTGATAGTCAAATGGTTTAAAGCTCGTTGCCTAGGTGACGTCTTTGTTGTTACATTCTTTTTGAATGTCCAAAGGTTACGAGCTAGTTGGCAAGAGGATAGCTGCCACAAAATTCTGACAAATAACGGGGAATATCTTGGAAAAATAAGAGAAAAGTAAGTGTATTTGTCTTAAATTGTGTATTTTAACAAGATATTCATTTTTATGTAATAAAGTCTTTTATATAACTTACAGTTTATAAGTTATGCAAAAGTAATTTAGATTGTGCAGGATTTCTGCAGATATTAACACAAAATTTCTGATTATATTTGTTACCAAAATGTCTAAAATATAATTTAAAAGGTAGTTTTGGAAGCCTTAATGTGCTTTGAAATTTTTATTAAAGCGAAATTCAATTTTATGGATTAAGTTTTTAGCATACATTGTTCTTTCAGAGATATAGAAGCTGCATTTTTAGTGAGCTGTCGGTAATAATTCGTTATTTTTTCTGCAATTCCTTCCATATGTATTTATAAAATGTAAGACAAATCTGTGTACTTGAAAGATGGTTTAAGAAGTCTGCAGTGCGTACAGACGTTGCGCGTATCCTGACCCATTTCTGCGGAAACTTTGTGAAAGTTGAACGAAAGGCCAGCGCCGCATAACAAGTGAAGGCGTGCCTTCTCACTCAGGTCACGATAAGAAGTTTTATCAATGTCCGACAAATATTAGATGAAATTCACGCCATACATTTTAACTTCCTTTTGCGGGAGTAAGGATGGTCCACGAATAATTTAAGCCGTTCAGATTTTCGTCCCATATGAAGACTTGCTGTCTGGAGATGCCTCCTTGAATAGAGTAACCACATTGTCGCAGTGTATTGTTAGAGTCGTCCTCCAATTCCCGAAGGTTGCGAGCTCAGACCCTGGCGAAAGCCGTTTTTTGGGGGTAAAACTACTTAATAGGGCTTTCCTGGGAAGGGAAGTACAGCCGGTGGTTCAGTGTCGTAGTGATGCGGCAGGCAAAAGACCTGAATTGATATAGTCAACATGAAAATTTCAATGACTGCTTTCCGTCCAGTCTCTCTTACCCATTGAGCTACCATGACCAACGTGCCGTCCTGACATTAAATTCTCCATTTCACACTTACATTTCCCCGACAATCCACTAGGGGCTCTCGCATTTGAGAAACACCGTCTGTGACGACTTATCATTGTAAGTATCTGAGTTACAGGCTTAATCATTTAACTCTTAATGTTTAGGTTAATTGATGGCAATTATTCATTTCTTCGCAGTATACAGGCTAGGGTATTGGATTGATAGGGTTGACATGAAAAATTAAATGCAACGGCTGGGATTTGAATTATGTATCTACCAGTAGGCTCATGTAGAATTGGTTCTCTAGAACAGTGTTCGTCACCTATCGCAGCTCCTCAATTTTCTCCCAATGATTAGTTGCACCGGTCCAATTCTCGGAACTTAAAATTCCTATTCCATGGGGTGGGATTGAACACAGAACCATTCCTAAGCCTAAAGTACCAGCCCATTACACAACGGCGCAGGACACTGCATTTCCACATTCCCTTGTAACTACAATAAGATAATGTTTATCTGGAAGTAGGTAGAGCAACAAATGTTTGTACAAGAGTAGAGACAGTAGTGTACATAAAACATTTCACTATCACTTAAAGTATACTGTACTCCCTTGTAACTACAATAAGATAATGTTTATCTTGAAGTAGATATAGCAATAAGTGTTTGTACAAGAGTAGAGAAAGTCAGGTATATAAAACATCCGACTATCACTTAAAGTATACTGTACTCCCTTGTAACTACAATAAGATAATGTTTATCTTGAAGTAGATAGAGCAATAAGTGTTTGTACAAGAGTAGAGAAAGTCATGTATATAAAACATTTGACTATCACTTAAAGTATACTGTACTCCCTTGTAACTACAATAAGATAATGTTTATCTTGAAGTAGATAGAGCAATAAGTGTTTGTATAAGAGTAGAGAAAGTCTGGTATATAAAACATCCAACTATCACTTAAGGTCTACTCTATTCCCTTGTAACTACAATAAGATAATGTTTATCTTGAAGTAGATTGTGGAATAAGTGTTTTTACAAGAGTAGAGAAAGTCGTGTATATAAAACATCCGACTATCACTTAAAGTATACTGTACTCCCTTGTAACTACAATAAGATAATGTTTATCTTGAAGTAGATAGAGCAATAAGTGTTTGTACAAGAGTAGAGAAAGTCTGGTATATAAAACATCCAACTATCACTTAAGGTCTACTCTATTCCCTTGTAACTACAATAAGATAATGTTTATCTTGAAGTAGATTGTGCAATAAGTGTTTTTACAAGAGTAGAGAAAGTCGTGTATATAAAACATCCGACTATCACTTAAAGTATACTGTACTCCCTTGTAACTACAATAAGATAATGTTTATCTTGAAGTAGATAGAGCAATAAGTGTTTGTACAAGAGTAGAGAAAGTCATGTATATAATACATTTGACTATCACTTAAAGTATGCTGTACTCCCTTGTAACTACAATAAGATAATGTTTATCTTGAAGTAGATAGAGCAATAAGTGTTTGTACAAGAGTAGAGAAAGTCAGGTATATAAAACATCCGACTATCACTTAAGGTCTACTCTATTCCCTTGTAACTACAATAAGATAATGTTTATCTTGAAGTAGATTGTGCAATAAGTGTTTTTACAAGAGTAGAGAAAGTCGTGTATATAAAACATCCGACTATCACTTAAAGTATACTGTACTCCCTTGTAACTACAATAAGATAATGTTTATCTTGAAGTAGATAGAGCAATAAGTGTTTGTACAAGAGTAGAGAAAGTCATGTATATAATACATTTGACTATCACTTAAAGTATGCTGTACTCCCTTGTAACTACAATAAGATAATGTTTATCTTGAAGTAGATAGAGCAATAAGTGTTTGTACAAGAGTAGAGAAAGTCAGGTATATAAAACATCCGACTATCACTTAAGGTCTACTCTATTCCCTTGTAACTACAATAAGATAATGTTTATCTTTAAGTAGATTGTGCAATAAGTGTTTGTACAAGAGTAGAGAAAGTCGTGTATATAAAACATTTTCTATCATTTAAAGTATACTGTATTCCCTTGTAACTACAATAAGATAATGTTTATCTTGAAGTAGATAGAGCAATAAGTGTTTGTACAAGAGTAGAGAAAGTCATGTATATAATACATTTGACTATCACTTAAAGTATGCTGTACTCCCTTGTAACTACAATAAGATAATGTTTATCTTGAAGTAGATAGAGCAATAAGTGTTTGTACAAGAGTAGAGAAAGTCAGGTATATAAAACATCCGACTATCACTTAAGGTCTACTCTATTCCCTTGTAACTACAATAAGATAATGTTTATCTTTAAGTAGATTGTGCAATAAGTGTTTGTACAAGAGTAGAGAAAGTCGTGTATATAAAACATTTTCTATCATTTAAAGTATACTGTATTCCCTTGTAACTACAATAAGATAATGTTTATCTTGAAGTAGATAGAGCAATAAGTGTTTGTACAAGAGTAGAGAAAGTCATGTATATAATACATTTGACTATCACTTAAAGTATGCTGTACTCCCTTGTAACTACAATAAGATAATGTTTATCTTGAAGTAGATAGAGCAATAAGTGTTTGTACAAGAGTAGAGAAAGTCAGGTATATAAAACATCCGACTATCACTTAAGGTCTACTCTATTCCCTTGTAACTACAATAAGATAATGTTTATCTTGAAGTAGATTGTGCAATAAGTGTTTTTACAAGAGTAGAGAAAGTCGTGTATATAAAACATCCGACTATCACTTAAAGTATACTGTACTCCCTTGTAACTACAATAAGATAATGTTTATCTTGAAGTAGATAGAGCAATAAGTGTTTGTACAAGAGTAGAGAAAGTCATGTATATAATACATTTGACTATCACTTAAAGTATGCTGTACTCCCTTGTAACTACAATAAGATAATGTTTATCTTGAAGTAGATAGAGCAATAAGTGTTTGTACAAGAGTAGAGAAAGTCAGGTATATAAAACATCCGACTATCACTTAAGGTCTACTCTATTCCCTTGTAACTACAATAAGATAATGTTTATCTTGAAGTAGATTGTGCAATAAGTGTTTGTACAAGAGTAGATAAAGTCGTGTATATAAAACATTTTCTATCACTTAAAGTATACTGTATTCCCTTGTAACTACAATAAGATAATGTTTATCTTGAAGTAGATAGTGCAATAAATGTTTGTACAAGAGTAGGGAAAGTCATGTATATAATACATTTGACTATCACTTAAAGTATGCTGTACTCCCTTGTAACTACAATAAGATAATGTTTATCTTGAAGTAGATAGAGCAATAAGTGTTTGTACAAGAGTAGAGAAAGTCAGGTATATAAAACATCCGACTATCACTTAAGGTCTACTCTATTCCCTTGTAACTACAATAAGATAATGTTTATCTTTAAGTAGATTGTGCAATAAGTGTTTGTACAAGAGTAGAGAAAGTCGTGTATATAAAACATTTTCTATCATTTAAAGTATACTGTATTCCCTTGTAACTACAATAAGATAATGTTTATCTTGAAGTAGATAGAGCAATAAGTGTTTGTACAAGAGTAGAGAAAGTCATGTATATAATACATTTGACTATCACTTAAAGTATGCTGTACTCCCTTGTAACTACAATAAGATAATGTTTATCTTGAAGTAGATAGAGCAATAAGTGTTTGTACAAGAGTAGAGAAAGTCAGGTATATAAAACATCCGACTATCACTTAAGGTCTACTCTATTCCCTTGTAACTACAATAAGATAATGTTTATCTTTAAGTAGATTGTGCAATAAGTGTTTGTACAAGAGTAGAGAAAGTCGTGTATATAAAACATTTTCTATCATTTAAAGTATACTGTATTCCCTTGTAACTACAATAAGATAATGTTTATCTTGAAGTAGATAGAGCAATAAGTGTTTGTACAAGAGTAGAGAAAGTCATGTATATAATACATTTGACTATCACTTAAAGTATGCTGTACTCCCTTGTAACTACAATAAGATAATGTTTATCTTGAAGTAGATAGAGCAATAAGTGTTTGTACAAGAGTAGAGAAAGTCAGGTATATAAAACATCCGACTATCACTTAAAGTCTACTCTATTCCCTTGTAACTACAATAAGATAATGTTTATCTTGAAGTAGATTGTGCAATAAGTGTTTTTACAAGAGTAGAGAAAGTCGTGTATATAAAACATCCGACTATCACTTAAAGTATACTGTACTCCCTTGTAACTACAATAAGATAATGTTTATCTTGAAGTAGATAGAGCAATAAGTGTTTGTACAAGAGTAGAGAAAGTCATGTATATAATACATTTGACTATCACTTAAAGTATGCTGTACTCCCTTGTAACTACAATAAGATAATGTTTATCTTGAAGTAGATAGAGCAATAAGTGTTTGTACAAGAGTAGAGAAAGTCAGGTATATAAAACATCCGACTATCACTTAAGGTCTACTCTATTCCCTTGTAACTACAATAAGATAATGTTTATCTTGAAGTAGATTGTGCAATAAGTGTTTGTACAAGAGTAGATAAAGTCGTGTATATAAAACATTTTCTATCACTTAAAGTATACTGTATTCCCTTGTAACTACAATAAGATAATGTTTATCTTGAAGTAGATAGTGCAATAAATGTTTGTACAAGAGTAGGGAAAGTCATGTATATAAAGGTTTGACTATCACTTAAAGTGTACTGTATTCCCTTGTAAGTACAATAAGACGATGTTTATCTTGAAGTAGATAGAGCAATAAATGTTTGTTCAAGAGTAGAGAGAGTGATGTATATAAAACATTTGACTGTCACCGAAAGTCTTCTGTATTCCCTTTTAGCTATAATAAGATAAAGTTTATCTTGAAGTAGATAGAGGAATAATTATTGTTGCAAAAGTGAGTAGAGAAATGCGTAGGAGTGTATCACTTATTGTTAATGTGAGAATGAAGTCAGTGGGCTTATCGTAAAGACAATTTGTGTTTTAACTTTTATTCCGGTATATATACTTGAGTGCCTATTTGCCCTGGTTTACCCTACATCGCCATTATAGCCATTTTAATGCAACATAAAGGTAATTTACTTGAACGGTGAACATTTTCACGGTTTCTTTACGGCTGTTAAATTTATTTGCGTGTGATAATCTGTCACTTACAACAAGCTGCAGAAAGTAATTGCACGAGGATTTGATATTCAGATACATTTCTGCGTACAGATGACAACATTCTCTTATGAATTATTCACGACACATCCCGGAAAGTGCCTTCTCTATACAAAATTATATCTCTAAAGGGATCCAGTTTTCCACAATATGCGGCAGAGTCGCCAAGTCTTCCACCGAAAGCCTCCACCCCAAAACTCGGCGGGAAAGTTGTGTTCAACCACTACCTGAATAATTTATGACGTAATAATTTATCACCGCTTCAGTTAAGAACTTCATTCTTCCAATAGAAGGAGAAGAAGACAAAGCACTGTAGGTAAAATGGACTTGCTATATTGATTTAATGTTCAATTTTCAAGAGACGGAATATATGTTGAGCATAGGAGGTCATGAACTTCGCTGCAGGCGATAAAACTTCTCAACTGAGAGTATTCAAAACAAGAAACAGCTTCAATGAGTTCCTTCTTACAGACAGTTGTTGCCCTCACATGCATGTTTCGCATAGGTTCGTTCTGCACAGTTCACTTATGTTGAATTCTATAAGGTTTTCTGGGACCAACAAAATAACAGTCTTCTCTAAACCTCCTCCGTTGGATCCAGAGCTTCTCTGTCCATATGTGTGGTGTAGTGATAACGTGCCTGCCTTATGATGTTCCTATTTCTCAACTCGGTCAGAAGGATTAGGTTATTTTTCCGGAGTTTTCCTTTATTCTGAAGGTTCATTACTGACTTATAAAGTCTAAGCCTTATGTACCCTCGATTGAACATCCATTCATTTATCCTCCGATATGATGGAAGATTTTCCTTATTCTGAAAAGTGGATGTCTGGCAAATCTAAGCCCTATAGTCCCTGTACTTATTCGAACATGATTTCTTTCATCATCCGATGTGACTTAACGTTGGAGGCTTTGCCTTATTCTGAAAGATGAATGTTTGGTAACTCTAAGCTCTATATAACCTGTACTCATTTGAACATTATTTCATTCATCATCCAATCTGACTTAACGTTGGAGGTTTTGCCTTATACTGATAGATGAATGTTTGGTAACCCTAAGCTCTATGTACCCTGTACTCATTTGAACATTATTTCATACATCGTCCGATATGACTTAACTTTTGAGGTTTTCCCTTATCCTGAAAGATGAATGTCTGGTAACTCTAAGCTCTATGTAACCTGTACTCATTTGAACATTATTTCTTTCATCGTCTGATATGACTTAACGTTGGAGGTTTTCTCTTATCCTGAAAGAAGTATGTCTGGTAACTCTAAGCTCTATGTAACCTGTACTCATTTGAACATTATTTCATACATCGTCCGATATGACCTAACTTTTGAGGTTTTCCCTTATCCTGAAAGATGAATGTCTGGTAACTCTAAGCTCTATGTAACCTGTACTCATTTGAACATTATTTCATACATCGTCCGATATGACGTAACGTTGGATGTTTTTCCTTATTCTGAGAAATGAACGTCTGGTAACTCTAAGCTTTGTCTATCCTGTACTCATTTGAGTTTTATTTCATTCTTCGCCCGATATTACTTTAAGTTAGAGGTTTTCCCTTATCCTTATCCTTATCGTGTGAATACTCTAAGCTCTATGTACTTTATACTCATTTAAACATCAATTTATTCAACGTCCGATATAAGCTAACATTGGAGGGTTTCCCTTTTCTTGAAAGATGAATGTCGCAGAAGCTCAAACTCTATGTATCCTGGATTCATTTGAACGTAATTCCATTCATTGTTCGATATAACTTAACGTTGGCAGTTCTCCTTTATTATAAAAGACGAACGTTTGATAACTCCAAGTTCTATGTACCCTGTATTCATTGAAGCATAAGTTCATTCATCATCCGATATGACTTGACGTTGGAGGGATTCCCTTATTCTGAAAGATGAGCATCTAGTAACCCTAAGATCTGTGTATCCTGGACTCATTTGTACAACATTTCATTCTTCATCCAATACTACTTGAAGCTGGAGGTTTTTATCTTATTCTGAAAGATTAATGCCCAGTAACTCTAAGATTTATGTATCCTGGACTCATTTGAACAACATTTCATTCATCATCCGATATGATTTGCACATGGAGATTTTCCCTTAATATGCAAATTTCAAAGAGTGTGTGGAACAATAAATAGAACATTCAGAAACAAAACACGTAAAGAAACAAAATTAAAGTTCTACAAAGTTATGGCTGTACCTATACTGACATACGGAAGTGAGACTTGGATGTTAACTAAAAAGCAACAGAGTAAAATACAGGCTTCAGAAATGAAATTCTTGAGAAGTGTGAAAGGGTGCACGAAGAGGGACTTAATAAGAAATGAAAATATAAGAGAAGAGCCGGACATTTTTAGTATGAATGATAGGTTAAGAGATCTCAAACAAAAATGGAAGGAACATGTTGAAAGAATGCCAGATAATAGACTTACAAAACAAATATTACAGTATCATCCTAAAGGTAGGAGATCGGTAGGCAGACCCAGGAAACGATGGCTGGAGAACTTCGAAGGCGCAACAAGCACTTGGTTGCCTATGTCAAGAAGTGAAGGTGAAGAAGAAGAAAGTTTTCCCTTATCCTGAAAGATGAACGTCTGCTAACTCTTAAGATCTATGTTCCCTGGAAGAACATTTCATTCTTCGTCCGATATGACTTGACGTTGGAGGTTTTCCCTTATCCTGAATTATGAACGTCTGCTAACTCTAAGAACTATTTATCCTGTACTCATTTGAACATCACCTTATACCAGCGTTAATCCATATGGGACGATAAAAAGTGAAATTGTGTGTCCAAGGTCTATAGAGTATATAGATACCACACAATCATTTTTCACGCTGCCCGCCTCGGTAGCGCAGATGTTAGCGTGCCTATTTCACGTAAAAACATATCCTGAGTTCTAATCTCGCTCAGGGTGGGATTTCTTCAGGGTGAGTTCGTGGGTTGGTAGAAATTAAAAGTCTGGTTTGCAGAAATTTAAAATGCTCTTTATTGCAGTAAAAAAGGCTTTGTACAATCCTAGCAGTACAATGACGTAACGTACACAAGCAACAGTCGTAAAGGTCGCCTTGTTACCCCTCTCACGTCAAAAAAAAATGAAAGAATTAGCTGCGGTATGGTTCAAACGCACAATTACATCACAGCTGCACAACTCAACTGCAACTAAACAGCGAGAGAAAGAGGCAACTTGATAGACATTTATCTCTTTCAGTCTCTGTGTTTTCTCTCTCTCTCTCTCTCGGCTATCATCCAATTCTGCGCGGCACTATCTGTCTCTTTCTTTCCAGCGCATGCGTCTGGCATTGACTAGTCGCGGCTCCAACAAAGAGAATGCGATCGTTGACAGCGTTTCTTCCAAAGTTTCCCTTATTCGGAAAGATGCATATCAGGTACCTATAAGCGCTATGGACGCTCGACTCATATCATTTGTTTTATTTCATTCACCATCCGATGTGTCTTAATATTGGAGGACGCAAATTAAAAAAAGTATTTCAGGATAACCACAAGGCAAACTGTTACCAAAAATTGCTTTTTATTTAATTGTTTTGAGTAATATTAAATTTAGTACCCACTGCAGACTGAAAAATTCAATGCCATAGTCGGGATTTAAACAACGCATCTTCTGGACTCCATCCAGCGGCTCTAAGCCATTGAGCTACTATGGCCAACGTGCCAACATGACATTAAACATGGTTTAAATCCCGCCTATAGCATTGTACTTTTAAGTCTACTTCAACCCTTTCATAGTGCGTCCTACATATGGCTAGTGTGAAAGAACTATTAATTTCCATTAATTGTACCTAATAGTGGTCCGAACTATAAAACCCGGGTCTTAAAGTACTTACAGTATAGTAAGTCGCCATTAAGGTAGTTGTCTCATGTGTTTATGAGAACTCCTAGTGGTTTACCGGGAAAAACACGAGTCAGTTGTACCTAACAGTGGTCCGAACTATAAAGCCCGGGCCTTAAAGTACTTACAGCATAGTAAGTCGTCATTAAGGTAGTTGTCTCATGTGTTTATGAGAACTCCTAGTGCTTTACTGGGAAAAACACGAGTCAGTTGTACCTAATAGTGGTCCGAACTATAAAGCCCGTCCTTAAAGTACTTACAGCATAGTAAGTCGCCATTAAGGTAGTTGTCGCATGTGTTTATGAGAACTCCTAGTGCTTTACTGGGAAAAACACGAGTCAGTTGTACCTAATAGTGGTCCGAACTATAAAGCCCGGGCCTTAAAGTACTTACAGCATAGTAAGTCGTCATTAAGGTAGTTGTCTCATGTGTTTATGAGAACTCCTAAGTTGTTTACCGGGAAATACACGAGTCAGTTGTACCTAATAGTGGTCCGAACTATAAAGCCCGGGCCTTAAAGTACTTACAGCATAGTAAGTCGCCATTAAGGTAATTGTCTCATGTGTTTATGAGAACTACTAAGTGGTTTACCGGAAAAAACACGAGTCAGTTGGATAAATTAATGTCTTGTGAGCACTTTGGCCATGGTAGCTCTGCGGCTTAACGGAGAGCAGAAGATCCGTGTTTCAAAATCCGGCTATGGCATTGAAGTTTTCAGTCTGACTCTACGCTTTGATAGTGCGTCCTACACTCGGCTATTGTGAAAGAACAATTAATTTCCATTAATTTTACCTAATAGTGGTCCGAACTATAAAGCCCGGGCCTTAAAGTACTTACAGCATAGTAAGTCGCCATTAAGGTAGTTGTCTCATGTGTTTATGAGACTATTGGTTTACCGGGAAAAACACGAGTCAGTTAGAGAGTTCAATGTCGTGTTGGCACGTTGGCTATATTAGCTCAAATGGTTAGAGTGGCTGGACAGAGACGAGAAGATCCCTGGTTCAAAATCCGGCTATGACATTGAATTTTTCAGTCTGGCTCTACCCTAATATTGTGTCATACACACGGCTAGTGTGAAAGAACAGTTAATTTTCCTTAAATGTACCTAATAGTGGCCCGAACTATAAAGCCCGGGCCTTAAAGTACTTACAGCATAGTAAGTCGTCATTAAGGTAGTTGTCTCATGTGTTTATGAGAACTCCTAGTGGTTTACCGGGAAGAACACGAGTCAGTTAGAGAATTCAATGTCGTGTTGGCACGTTGGCCATGGTAGCTCAATGATTTAGAGCGGCTGGACGGAAACCAGAACATCCATATTTCAAATCCCTGCTATGGCATTGAATTTCTCTGTCTGGCTCTACACGTTCATATATTTAGTTTCTTATTTAAATTACTTAAGCATACGTCAGATCGTGGAGAAAGGATGCTTTGATCAATATTTGTGTAACATGTTCTTGGGAGCTGATGAACTAGAACGTGTTTAAACTATCCGTCTGAAACAAAAACGGACCACTTTTCTGGTCTCAAATTATTCACCAGCCGACTTCAGGACACTGTCAAACAGCTATTGAACAAACAATTTTACTTCTTACCTCCAAAATTCTGTATTAATTTCAACATAATATATTATTGCAATTATTTATCCACCTTTTTATACATTATCGGCATTTCTAAGGTTTATAATATTGAAGGCAATAAACGGTTGGCTTGAAGTCGAGGCTTGTAACAAAAGCACAGGGGCTCGGTATATTTATCTACCCACCGAAACAAATAAATAAATCAATAAAAGGGTTAAACACAGCAGCACGGGCAGTGTTTACTGTTTAATTATTTACGTTTAGCCAGATAGCTGCATGACGTGAACTCGAAATGCCCGTGGCAAAGTTTTTGTTGTAAACTTTGCGAGGCCCGGCCCGCGTTTGTTTTATGTAAGTTGTGCATAGCTTATTGCCATTTGAGATATATTGCATCGCGCTGGCAGTGCTGCCCTCTGTCGGCGCTCTTGCACAGTAGTCGTTTGTTTGGCAAGGCACTTCTAATTGTGAGAGTTTGTTAGAGTTAACGAACGTGTGATTAGGTGCTACCTCGAATTTCTCTGTCGACTACCTAAGGAACAGGAAAAGTGTTGTTCCTATATTTTCCTTTGTTATTCCTTTATCTAAATTTGCGTCCTCCAAAATTGGTTCATATGGAATTATGAATAAAACGAAGTTCAAAGAGCCCAAGGTCCATGGGGCTTAGAATTACCATACTTTCATCTTTCAGTATAAGGGAGGACCTCCAACGTTGTCATATCGGTCGATGAGTGAAATGATGTTCAAATGAGTACAGGGCATATAAAACTTAGCGTTACCAGACATTTATTTTTCGGGATAGGGGAACACATTCAACGTTGGGTCATATCGAATAATCAATGAAATGATGTTTAAATAAGTTCAGGGTACATAGAGTTTAGAGTTACCAGAATTTCGTCCGTCAGGATAAGGGAAAACCTACAACGTTGAGTCATGTCGGTTAATGAATGAAAATGATGTTTAAATGAGTTCAGGGTACATGGAGTTCATAGTTACCAGACATTCATCTTTCATGATATGGTAGAATCTCCAACGATAGGTCATGTCGCACGATGAATGCAAAGATGTTTAAATGAGTACAGCGCATATAGATCTTAGAGTTACCAGACATTCATCTTTCATGATAAGGGAAAACCTCCAATGATGGGTCAGTTCGGACGATGAAAGTAAAGATGTTTAAATGAGTACTGGGTATATAGAACTTAGAGTTACCAGACATTCATCTTCCAGGATAAGGGAAAACCTCCAACGTTATGTCATATCGGCTGATTTACGAAAAGATGTTCAAATTAGTATAGGTTTGGTAGAGCTTAGAGTTGCCAGAATTTCATCTATCAGAATAAGGGAAAACATCCAAAGCTATGTTATATCAGACGATGAATAAAATGATGTTTAAATGAGTACAGGGTACATGTAGCACAGAGTTACCTGACCTTCACCTTTCAGGATAAGAGAAAACCTCCAACGTTAAGTCACATCGGACGATGAATGAAATGATGTTCAAATGAATACAGGGTACATAGAGCTTAGAGTTACCAGACATTCATCTTTCAGGATAAGAGAAAACTTCCAACGTTAAGTCATATCGGACGATGAATGAAATGATGTTCAAATGAGTACAGGGTACATAGAGCTTAGAGTTACCAGACATTCATCTTTCAGGATAAGAGAAAACCTCCAACTTTCTGTCATATCGGAAGATGAATGAAATTATGTTAAAATGAATACAGGGTACATAGAGCTTAGGGTGACCAGACATTCATCTTTCAGGATAAGGGGAAAGCTCCAACGTTAAGTCATCTCGGGCGATTTATGAAAAGATATTCAAATTAGTACAGGGTTTACTCTGCTTAGGGTTACCAGATATTTATCGCTCAGTTTGAGGGAAAGTCCTTGAAAAACCGTATCATCTTGACCTAGATTGGAACTTGGAAACTCTGTACTGTGAATCTACTACCATGCTACGGAGACGGGCAATATATTTTCTTGTTACAAATTTTTACTTTACAACTCGGTTCTTTTCAACTTCGCCGGGATGACGCTCTAGATCTAGGGTTTCAGTGTAAGGGAAAAGTCTACTGATGGCAAGTTCCAAATATTTTACACACACACACACACACACACACACACACACACACACACACACACACACACACACACACATCTAGAATGAAAGATGAAAGAAAATTTAACAGGTGTCAGTTGGAGAACTTAGTGTCATGCTGGCATATTGGTCATGGTAGTTCAAAGGTTAAGAGCATTGGGTGGAGACCGGAAGATCCGTGGTTCCAATCCTGGCTGTGACATAGAATACTTCAACCTCAGTCTACCTACTCATACTTAGTCTTACACACAGCTAGTGTGAAAGAAAATTATCTTTTCTTTAGTAACTTACCTTGTTATCTCTTGAACATTCAAAGAGGGTGTCATAACTTAGACAACCATTTTTCAAACATCTGACTATCACTTAAGGTCTAGTGCTTTCCCTTGTAACTATAATAAATAAATGTTTATTTCGAAGTAGATACAGCAATGAGTGTTTGTACAAGTGGAGAAAGTTATGTACATAAAACATTTGACTATCACTTAAAGTCTACTGTATTCCCTTGTAAATACAGTAAGATAATGTTTATTTTGAGGTAGATCGAGCAATAGGTGTTTGTACAAGAGTAGACAAAATCGCGTGGGTATAACGCATCAACATTTATGAAACAATTATAGAGCGAAGTGAGGGTTGTTACTACAGTATAATTTTCTTGGTTTTATTTGTTTGTTTTCAGTCTGAAGGGTGTTTGCTTGCGAACTCCGATACTGAATCTTGAGATGTTTTCATTTAATTTAGTTTTTCCACCTTCCTCTTGGTTGTGGTGTTAAAAGTGTCAGCTGGAGGCGTCGAGGCTACATTCCGGAGATTGCTAGTTGTGACGTCATCTCAAAATTACATTCGCTTTCACCTCCACAGCTCGCGCGGTCTCATTTTCCGGGGCGATGTGACACAAGAGACAGGATCTGCATGATATTTGCTCCTTTCGTTACAGTCCAGCCAACTCACCACATCAAAATCCCCTGACAAATGCTGGTGAAGGTTTTGGATCCAAGACAAAACTTCGATTATCGAAATTTTATTGGAGAAATTAATTGGAAGTTTCGCAGTTCGACTCCAGTCATTCACAGAAGCTAATATTAAAAAAAAAGATATGTGACTACCTGAAGCTGTAACAGATGACAGTAAATACAGCAGAACTTCTCCTAAAAGACTACGAACGGGGATGTTTCAGGCGTTTTCTTCCAGGTTCCTAATTCGAGCGGCCCCATAGGTATTTTAGGGGCTTTGCTGAGTTCTCAGGCAAATACTGGATAGGTTAATTACTTCCCCTGAATTTCCTGTCTCTCCATTTCATTATCATTTCGCATATCTCTCAGATGATGGTCCCTTTCAGGTTAGAATTATCGTTGCGAGTGTCGGCGCTGCATGGCAGGATGATATTCTGTATAAGAGGGGTAGTGAAAGGCATGTAAGTTTAACACATGTCGTATTATTGTAGCTTTTGGAGCAGAATTTCCTGTTGAAACATACCAACACCTTCTTGTTCTTCTATTCTCTTTGAAGCGTTTTCGGGCAGCGTGTTCAACCCATCCTCAGTTGTGCGTACTGCCCACTGCAACGGACCGTCCGAGGTGCTGGCTGGCTATATAAAGCCCGAAGGCTTTTGCTTCGTGCCCACCCGTTAAGGGTTTTACCGCAGGTATGGTTTTATGTTTGGGATTTTGTAGAATGTGTTTGGGTTTTGAGAAGGAAATTTATTTTTGAGGTTACAATTTTATACCTTCAGATTGTGGGATTCGATGCAATACCTTGCACCCTGGCACATATAAACTTTATCACAATAATTAAACTGATAAATATCAGATAATTTTATTATTAATACAAAATCTGGTACTTATCAGTTTAATTGTCTCGATTGTGATAAAGCTTACATTGGAAAGACAAAATATCATTTAGAAAACAAGACGAAACAACATTTTCTTAATATTAAGGATAAAAACTGATAAACCAACCGTAGCAGATCATTTTTGGTCATTTAACCATAAATAAATCCAGAAGTTAAATTATTAAAAGAATTAAATGGTCCAATGGATTTAATGGTTTGGGAAAAGATGATTATTTTAGAAACAAAGATCGCGTAATGAATTTTGAAATACCGGCAGTCGATTCTGTTTTTATTTTTTTTTTATTTTTCAGATTTTGGTAGTACTAACAAGAACATATCAACATCTAGTGTTCGTAATGATGACGACAGCTTTGTTTCCGGCTGAAGATGTGTATAAGTTTACATGAAATCGCGATCCCGGAGAATTTATAAGAATTATCCTCATTTCTTTTAAGATAAGTAAAGGTTTAGGTTACAAATTATTTTATTTGTATATATTGGTAATTAGTTGGGTTGAAAATACATTTTATAATGCTATTTTAATATATATAATTTCCCCTCTATATTTTTCCGGTAGGAGTGGGATTGTATTCAGTTTATGAATCAAACTTTTGAAGACTGCATGTTTATGCTGTATGGGGTTAAATGAGTTATTCTTAATGGAGTTATTTATATGGGTTAGTTTCCTATAAATTTCAAAGTCCAAACATTTTCATTTTCTTGTATTTGTTAAAGGGATGCAGCACCGAAAACCCCAAATCCAGCAATGTTCAACCAATCTTGCTGAAATTTTTACCACTTAGTTCTGATTCATAGTGGACACAGAATTAAAAATTTGATTTTAACATCTTTAATAGTTTTTAAGTAATTAATTTGCGAAATTCAAAATTTCGAAAAAATTCAAAACGCTCCACGTGATGAAATTTTTCAAAATTTTAATTTTTCTATTTCTAAAACTATTCAGATGATTATGAAGGAAAGATGTATAATATACATTTTTTATACTGCATTTAGTTCCAGAGGGATAAAAAAGTGGGTATGGAGCAAACAAAACAGCCAAAACATGATTAAATCTTTGATTTTATATATCAATAAATTTAAACATATAATTAATATTAAAGAATCATACGATAGAGGGCTTTGTTTGCTTTCTAAAAAGATGTGCTGAAAATTTCAGAGGAACTGAGCCAAAACTGCATCGTGTGGAACATTTTGAATGGCAAAAAATGTTGAAAAAACTATAGCTGAGTAAATCAAATTTTAAAAATCAAAACATTTTCCTTCTCAGCTACATGCCTTGAAGCAGACTAAAACCCTCCAGATAGATAAGTTGGACCCTCCTGCCTCTTCCTTCTCTCTTCTGCAGCAGTTTTTTCAATTTTAGTTTCCTTCTGTATGTTTTAGAAGTTACCTTCGCAGAAATTGCTGAATGAAGTAAGCGTAATTGGTCCCTCCCTTGGCTAATTTTTGGAGATGCTGGTGAAATCTGTGTCCATTATGTCTGCCAACTTGAGTGGGGCAGAACAACCAAAATTGAGTTCACTGATGGTTGATATCACAGTAACCTGAAGTCTCTTCTTTTACACAAATATTTCTTTTTGGGCAATTATGCCATATCATGTTATGTAAACTTTCGTTTTATTTTGTGTCTTACCCAATATACATCTCCTTAGGATTTCATCTGATGCCAGCCTTTGGTACACAGGCATTAGTTTTCTTACCACATCAGGCCTCAAGTATGTTCACATTGTTGTGTTATGTTTAGGTGTTTCTTCCCATGTATTGTTTGGGCTATTCATGATCCTATGTGCACAGTCAACAAAAGGTCAGTTGTTTTAAAGAATGTTTTACCTATAACTTATATAAGAGTTATATACACGTTTTGATGTATAAAATACCTTTATAAATGTTAAATGACACACTAAACCCCATCAATTACATACAAAGAGTATGTAGTTTAACGAGAAGCACAAGAAAATCACGACACACAAAAGCAAAATATAAACATTCCTATTTGCTTTCAATGTTTGCAGCCAGTGTTTTGTTTCCATGGTGCCACATATTGTAAGAAATAACCATCATACCAACACACAAAATTCCACCAGAAACTTTGCCCGCTAATTTCAAATGTATTAATGTAGTACATTCAATCGAATTCAAATGACAGAATCCTGTGACTCCAAGGTCCACCATGTACGTACACACAGACATTTAAATTGCCTTGTGAGGGTATTTCAAAGCCTGAAACTCATAAATTTAGTTGGATTATGGTACTATAAGTTTCAAAGAATTTTATTAGCTCAAAAACAAAAGAATTATTTTTCCCATATTTTTAGCCAATCTCGGTGTTGCAGTCCCTTAAATCTAAATATGATAAAGTATAATTTTGTCCTATTTCCATTGTAAAGGTGATATGGTTATCTTGGTTGTCGAGAATATCCAAGATAAGGTCAACACTTTGTTGTTGAATAACAGCAAAAACATCATCCATATATCTTAACCAACAGGAGAAAGTATGGGTACAAGTTATAATTTTTTGCTCCAAGTGACTCAAGGAGGTCCAAAAACAGTCGCACTTAGCTGAGCATGGGTTGAAGGACATGCCCGAAAGCGTTTCGAAGACAACAGAAAAACATGAAGGTGTTGGTGCGTGTCAATAGGAAATTCTGCTCTAAAAACCTACATTCATACGAGAACAGCGCATTTTACAATACTTCTAGTGTTACTTTGAAGTCATTGAGCTGAAGAACATGTTTCATACTCGTATGTAATAGTAAATTAGTAAACAAATGCATCTAGAGAAGCTCATAGGAATGCAATATATGTACCCACGAATCTGAGATTCAGTGGTTCTGCAGAATACCTTTTCAATGTAATAATGCTCCATTCAACTCTCAAGCCGATGCAGTCTTTTGTCAATTCTCTTTTCAACCTTTATTTGCAGTTTTACTTAGGACGTTATTATTTCTACGGTAGCTTTGTGCAATACCCACATCCATTTGAATAATTAAAACTCATATTTGCTAAAGGTATGGTGGCTTAAAGGAAGGATAGCACCGAGTTCGAGGCTTTTTCAATATCGGAGTATGAAAAGCGGCTATCGAACTTCGATGTAACAACCCACTTTCAAAGCTTTGAGGTTCAACTGCTGTGATTCATGTTATATTCTTTAATATGCTTTGTTCTTTGAAACTAACCAGTACATGAAACAATTTTGTGATGAAAATAACAATTATATTTTGCTTGGATATAGATTCATAAGAGATTGAAAAAGGAATAACCTTTTTGTTATTATACTTCATTTCTTGAGTCAGGTTAAGAACAAAAAGAAAGTGAAGAGATGTACTTTCTCTAGAAGATGACCTGTAAATAAAAGCCTAACCTCTGGTACTTATATGACTAAAAATAAAGCGGAATAAACCTTCAAAATTATTAGAGAAGGTCATATATATATAAAACATTAAGTCTACTGTATTCCCTTGCAACGACAGTGAGATAATATTTATCTTGAAGTGGACAGAACAATAAGCGTTTGATCAAGAGTAGAGAAAGTCATGTATACAAACATTTGAATATCACTTAAAGTCTACTGTATTACCTTGTAACTAAAATAAGATAATGTTTACCTTGAAGTAGATAGAGCAATAAGTGTTTGTACAGATTAGAGAAAGTCAGGTATATAAATCATTTGACCATCACTTATAGTCTACTGTACTTCCTTGTAACTACAATAAGATAATGTGTATCTTGAAGTAGATAGAGCAATAAGTGGTTTTACAAGAGTAGAAAAAGTCATGTATATAAAACATTTGATTATCACCTAAAGCCTAATATATTCCCTTGTAACTGCAATAAGATAATGTTTATGTTCAAGTACATAGAGCAATAAGTGTTTGTACAAGGGTAGAGAAAGTCATGTATATAAAACATTAGACTATCAGATATAGTCTACTATATTCCTATGTAACTACAATAAGATAATGTTGAAGTATCTCTATCTTAAAGTAGGTAGAGCCATATATGTTTATACAAGAGTAGAGAAAGTCCTGTGAGTGACTTATCATGTTTTTATGTGTATATTAGAAGGATTGAGACTGACGATAGTAGGATTTTCGAGCTGTAGATATTGCAACAGAATAAATATTTACATGTATAACGTTCGAAAGCAGGATCATGACATTATTTATACGTCCAGTTTCATTGGGTGGCAGAAGGGACCTTATTCAATTTATTTTCCATTTTTGACTAATGCGGCGATGTCTGAATGAACATTTCTCATTTTTTTCTTCGTTCTCTTTCACACGGCTGTTGGCTTTCCAGTACTGACACAGATCTCAAGTTCTGCTTTTAACGCCTTCGCTGTGATGACGGTTAAAAAAGAACTTCGTACGCTGACAGTTTACGCTTTACGTGACGCCATTATGCGTCAGTTGTGCTCGAGCGCGCCTGGTGGACACCAGCAAAATGAAAAGAAGAAGTGAAGACTGCACTGCTGGTTGGAGACTGAAGAAAAAGTCCAATTTTTGCCATTTCTGTAGCCAAGAAAACAGATGACAAAGGAAATAACATCATATTATGTTATACTACATAATATCCTAATGTCATATATAGTTAAAATGTCTGTGTATTGTTTATAACTATACAGAGCTTTACTGCACAATGAGGTTTGTACGCACAGTTCGCAGTTGCATATGAGGAAGCATACGTGAATTTAGTGGTACTCAAATGTATTTAGAAGGGTTACTATCGAACACTTTTAGAGTTCCTTTCTCATTGCGTTTTGAAGAGACTAAAAGATTAACAATGATTTAATACTGATCAACGTCTAAGAATAGGGAACTCAGGACATACAATAATGAACAACTAGAAAATAGACTCTGTGCTTCAACAAGACATACATTTTTTAGTAAGAATCTCTCCTATTCTCAGAATAATCAAAATATGCATTAAATTTCAAGCAGAATGAAAAACATCTTAAATATGCAGCATAAATCTAAACGTTCATATTTAAAGTTATAAAAACAGAATAAAACATAAGAACATAAACAATGAGCATTTATTAAAACAAAAAATATATTAAAAATTCTGTTATAATATGAATAATTAAGCATAGACCTAATAGAAAACCAAAGCCCTATAAAAATCTACAGCACTCACAACATCTTTCGTACCCTTATATAGGCTTTTATTGCCCTATCTACAACAAGTTAAACATTATCTTATTGTAGTTCATAGGGAGTACCGTAAACTTTAAGTGATAGTCAAACGTTTCATATACATGACCTTCTCCAATCTCGTTCAAACACTTCTTGGTCCGTCTAGTTCGAGATAAACATCTGGCGGTATTTACAAGGGTAAAAGTAGACCTTAAGTGATAGTCAAATGTTATATATGCATGACATTCTCTACTCTTGTACAAACACATATTGTTCTGTCTACTTCAAGATAAATATTATCTTACTGTAGTTACAACGGAATACATTACACTTTCAGTGATAGTGAAACGTTTTATATTCAAAACTTTCTCTAATCCTGTACAAACGCTTATTGCCTTATCTAATTCAAGATAAACATTATTTTATTGTAGTTACAAGGTAATACACTTTAAATGATGGTCAAATGTTATACATGACCTTCTGTACTCTTGTGCAAACACTTATTACTCTACGTACTTCAATGTAAACAAAATCTTATCACTGCAGAATAGAGCAGTGGATTTAATCTCCACAAGTTAAGCTTACACTTTTAGAACACTTGGCTACATATGCAAATGTTGGTTTACTTGTGATAAACAGGAAATACAGAGGACTGTAAGTGATAGTCGAATATTTTCTATACATGGCATTTCCTACTGTTGTAAAAGTGCTTGCTCATCCACCTACTTCAGGATAAACATCTTATTGTAGTTACAATGGAATACACTAGATTTTAAGTAATAGTCAAATGTTTTATACATGACTTTCTCTACTCTTGTGCAAACACTTATTGCTCTATCAACTTCAAGATAAACACTATCTTATTGTAGTTACTAGGGAATACGTTAGACTTTAAGCGATAATCAAATGATTTAAAACTGTCGTCTTTGGAATAAAATCTCCAAAAGACAAAAACCTTTTAAACGACTGCCTATTTATGGACAGGGTATGTGTTGTAACCTCTAGACAGATAACCAGGAATATTTGGAAATGTTTAATTTCAAAGGAAATATAACATAAGGAGTATATTCCAGGAGAAATAAATTTTATGTAGTAATATATTTGTTCAACGTTTATAGTTTATCAGTTACCCAAAAGATATTTAAAATAAGGAAGGTTTCTCTGATATTTTCTAGAAAATTCAAGGGACATATTTTATTTACTATTAAAAGATATGAAGAATTTGGTATTTTAATTACTATGGTCATGTTTGATGGTAGAATTTCTTGAATTCTAGAAAAACCTAAATTTAAAGTACACGTATGCTCTATATCCATTTAAACATCACTGTAAAAGTGTTTCGTTCAAGTCATTCACTTTTCCTATTTTATTTGAATGTGTTAGACAAATTAATTTAAGAATTAAATTTGCTTTCAATTCAGTAACATATTGCACAGGTAAATACATAAGTAACACTACAATAATATGGTGTTAACAGAAATGCTAGCAATAATGCAAGTAGAGCAATCTGAATTAGGTGTACGCCTGGAAGTTCCTCTGCACGTTTGACAGAACTATCAGACAAGTTGCCTGCAGTTACGGCGCTTCTTCCTCGTCAAATACCCTTGGTTCTATTATTGCTTCACGAAGAAAGCAACAGGACTAAATAAAGAATTCAGAATTATATTTCAGTTGTTTCTTTGAGAATCTGGCGGGTTGCTTTAAATTACATTACACCTGTCGAAATCCTAAATTAAGTGTGGTGCTTTTCTAATCGCCTATTCTCTATGAGATGTTTGACGTTCTCTCTAGCACCATTGTCTACTTTAATGCAACCAACGGAATTTTACTTCTTTCTTATATATAAGATTAAGAAAATCTGGTTTATCACACTAAAATTCTCAAAGTAGTTTTACGTAAACTATACTTATTAACATCTATTCTTTATCTACTTATTGTAATTCTTAAAGATGACTGCATTACGTAATATCCTCGCAACTATTGATGAACAAATAGGTCAATAAGTAAATAAATAACGTACACAGTAATTTATATAGAAATTACGTACTTCTTTGCTTAATTATTCCGGTGGGCATGCATTTAACTTCCCAATTTTTGCACCAAATTAAGCAGAAATTTCTGGATGTTCAATTCCTTGTCACTAGATGCGCAGATGTCTGTTTTATTCCTAATTTCTATTGCTGGCATTAGTTTTCGACATTTTATTCTAGTCGACGTTAAAATCCAGTGCACATTAAATTAACGACTCCTCCTTGTGAGACAATACTGGATTACGAATTAAATTCCGGCTACACCAAGGGCTTATTAGAGAAAATTTGGTGTTCGCAATCCTCCCAAAAGAAACACAATACTGGGACTGCCAAAAAAATTGGAAACAACTGAATCACTGGTAAGTGAATAGAGCAGGCATTGTTCATCTATGCTTCCACGGTTGTTGTTGACATAAGAGCACGACTGGAGCAGTCACCCAAAAATCATTAAGACATTAACCGCAGAAGATAGGGTATACCTGCACAATGTGTCAGAGAATTGCGAAAAGTTCAGGCCTAAAGTCATTCATCAGCCACAGGAACAAAAAGGGGATAAAAGATTATATTATTGTCGCTCGTATTAGACGTTCATTTTACAAAATCCTGCCATAGTGACCATCACATGGTTCACAGATGAAGCATGGTTCCATTTATCCGATGATGTGAGCTCACAGAACTCTCGCCATTGGACTATCGAAAACCAACATGTCATAAATGAAGCACCTATATACCTCGTTAAAATCGGAGTTTGGTACGCAATATCCGCACACGTAATAGTGGGGCCAATTTTGTTTAACCAGAATGTGGAAACTACAGAGTAAAGACTGATTTTCATGGTGATTGTTGAGAAACTGGACGATGTAGAGCCGCGTGAAGGACATTTTCAGCAAGATGGCGCTACGTGCAACTTTCTTTGACGACCGCATAATTTCCAGGGTCAAACATTCAGCTACCTCAAAGGAGAAGCCCAAGAAACGTATGGGTTAGGTTGGTCGGCTACGGAAAAAGCGCCTGCACCTTCCAAATGCCGAATCTTTCATCGTCCGATATGAAAACGTTGGGGGTTTCCCCTTATGTTGAAAGATGAATGTCTGCTAACTCTAAGATCTATGTTCTCTGTACTCATTTGAACATCATTTCATTCCTCGTCCGATATGACAACACTGGAGGTTTTCCCTTATTCTGAAAGATGAATGTCTAGTAGCTCTCAGCTTTATGAACCCTGTCCTCAATTTCAACATCATATCATTCATGTCCGATATGGCTTAAGTTTAGGAGTTTTCACTTATCCTGAAAGATGAATTGTCTGGTGACTCTAAGCTCTATGACCACGTACTCATCTGAACATAATTTCATTCGTCGTCAGATATGACACAACTTTGGAGGTTTTCCCTTATCCTGAAAGATGAATGTCTGGTAACACTAAGCTCTATGACCATGTACTCATCTGAACATAATTTCATTCATCGTCAGATATGACACAACGTTGGAGGTTTTCCCTTATCCTGAAAGATGAATGTCTGGAAACCTAGCTCTATGACCATGTACTCATTTGAACATAATTTCATTCATCGTCTGATATGACACAACGTTGGAGGCTTTCCCTTATCCTGAAAGATGAATGTCCGGAAACCTAGCTCTATGACAATGTACTCATCTGAACATAATTTCATTCATCGTCTGACATGACACAACGTTGGAGGTTTTCCCTTATCCTGAAAGATAAATGTCTGCTATCTCTAAGCTCTATGACCATGTACTCATCTGAAAATAATTTCATTCATCGTCAGATATGACTTGGAAGTTTTCCCTTATCCTGAAAGATAAATGTCTGATAACTCAAAGGTCAATGACCATGTGCACTTCTGAACATAATTACATTCATCGTCAGATATGGCATAACGTTGGAGGTTTTCCCTTATCCTGAAAGATGAATGTCTGGTAATTCTAAGCTCTGTGTACTCTGTACTCATTTGAACACCATTTTATTCATCGTCCGATATGACTTAACTTTAGGAGTTTCGACTTATCCTGAAACATGAATTTCTGGTAACTCTAAGCTCTATGTAACCTGTACTCATTTGAGAATCATTTCATTCATCGTCCGATATGACATAACGTTGGAGGTTTTCCATATCCTCGAAGATGAATGTCGGGTAACTCTAAACTCTATGTACCCTGTACTCATTTCAAAATCATTTCATTCATCTTCTGATATGAATTGAGTTTGGAGGAGAATTAAATAAGAAATTAATGGAATGTGTGCCACGTTTAATCTGTAGATAGTAAACCGCCTGTAAAACTAAACACCACTTCTAAGATACCATATTTGACTGATGTCGTTGGTTTTATTTTGCGTGCTACCATACGTAACTTCTTTCTCCGTTTTAACGATGCCATTATTTCGTCTCCATTTCATTGCACGCAAGAAACACATTTTCGCCATCTGATACACGCCTTTTTTATCGTATACGTAATAAAAATCTACATTTTGTTTTCGACTTCACATTCGGCGGGAAGTTTTTAC
The DNA here is from genome assembly GCA_030765055.1 of Mantis religiosa. Classification (NCBI taxonomy): domain Eukaryota; kingdom Metazoa; phylum Arthropoda; class Insecta; order Mantodea; family Mantidae; genus Mantis; species Mantis religiosa. Next base: position 252,332,406 of record CM060947.1, on the reverse strand, counting down.
GACTCTATGGAACAAACACGAATGCACTTGAGGCTTCTAATGTCGTAAATTTCGGTAACGGAATAGCGAGGAATGTACTAACCTCTCAGATTCACATTCAGATATAATAGGAATGTATTAATGCCATTTTATTAGTATAAAGTACTAAGCTAACTTAAATAGTAAATTAAACTTAAGGGAATTCTGCACGTGTGCACTCTATCTTCTTGAGATAAACATCTTATTGTAGTTACAAGGGAATACAGTAGTCTTTAAGTGATAGGCAAATGTTCTATATACATGACTTACTCTACTCTTGTACAAACACTTATTGCTTTATCTACTTCAAGATAAACATTGTCTTATTGTAATTACAAGTGAATACAGTAGACTTTAAATGATAATCAAATTTTTTATATACATGACTTTCTCTACTCTTTTACAAACACTTATTGCTCCTTCTACTTCAAGATAAACATTATATTATTGTAGTTATAAGTGAATACAGTAGACTTTAAATGGTAGTCAAATGTTTTATATACATGACTTTCTCTACACTTTTACAAACACTTATTGCTCTGTCTAGTTCAAAATAAATATTATCTTATTGTGTTTAGAAGGGAATACAATAGACTTAAAGTTATAGTCAAATATTTTATATACATGACTTACAGTAGACTTTAAGTGATAGTCAAATGTTTTGTATACATAACTCCCTCTACTCTTTTACAAACCCTTATTGCTGTATATTGTTCAAAATAAACATTATCTTATTATAGTTACAAGGAAATACTTTAAGTGACAGTCAAATGTTTATAAACATAACTTTCTCTACTCTTGTACAAACACTTATTGCTCTATCTACTTTAAGATAAACATTATCTTATTGTAGTTACAAGGGAATATAGTACACTTTAAGAGATAATCAAATGTTTTATATACATGAAAAATGCCTAATCTTGTAGAAACACTTATTTCTATATCGACTTCAAGGTATGGATTATGTTGTAGTTACAAGGAAGACAGTGGACTTTAAGTTACAATGAAAGGTTTTAAAGCTGGTTGTCTTGGTGACATCTTTGTAATTATATTCTCTTTGTATTTTGTAGGGATGAAATGTGAATGGCGACTTTCTGTTTCAGAAGTGTGGAAGTACTGTAACATTTTAAGCAATGACAATGAATAATTCGGAAATTTTTTGCTATATGAGAATTTTTTTGATAAGTTATTTGCTTTACGTCTCCTATTTGTTGACATAAATTGTTGTCGGTTACCAGTGATAAAAATGTTATCTAGAATGAGCTGGACTGATAAGAACTACTCCCAGAAAACAAAAATATACTTAATCTGTTGATTCGAAATGTCTTTTATACTCTTTTCCAAAAAATTAACAATGTTGAAGATATAGACTTACGGAAGTGACTTTTGATTTCATTATTGTTTAGCTTTGAGATTTAAATTCCCCTCAAATTAACCACAAAAATTAATCTTAAGCTGTATTAGGTCTAGGGGGCTTATGACCCATTTGACAAGACCATTCATATATTTACATGATAACCTAATAGCTCTAACACTGTCCACATAAGATGAATTACTTACGTATTCACGGGTTATAAAGTAACAAATGAAAGGAGAGTTCTCATAATAGTCCTAGACCTTCCCTCTGGTGGCGATTACGGTAAATAACACAGTCAAATTTTGTTTTGTAGTATTTTCGGTAGGAGTTTTACTTTTGTGCGTTACTTAAAGGGTTACTATGTGTTCATTATGAGGTTCTCTGTTTATGAATAGCGACAAGGAATACTAATTCTTCAATGAGAAAATCATTGAGTTGTAATAACCAGAAGTTATCATTACAAGCGTTATTACAGAACATACTCTGTATTATATTATTATCTTATTATTTTATAGTGTTGTGAGGGTTTTATTGACTTATTTATATATTTTAAATGTTCTCAAACAGGACTAGTTCAACCTAAGAGTAAATGTTTTGGCGAAAACCTTGAAACCACGAGTAATGTTTGCTATTTCAATGTATTTTATAATAAGAGTATTTTTTAAATTTATATTTATTTTAGCATGAATTATATAGAATAAAAAATTTCCTTGAATATTTTAGAAAAGAGTGCATGTAAAACTTTATCTATTTATTTATTCTAAGGTGTATTTGCTGGTCTATTAACCGGTGCTTTCATTTGTTTTCCAACAGTTTCGATGTGAGGGGGAAGCATTCCGAAGTCGCGTCCCATTGGAAAGACAAGGAGATTCTGGATGAACGCGGTTACTTCCGGACCATCACGGAACCCGCCACTTTGTCCCTCGACAACGTCGACGAGAGAGACGAGGGAGAATATCGCTGTCGGGTCGACTTCCGGCAGTCCCCCACCCGGAACTCCAAGGTCCGGCTGACGGTGATCAGTAAGTACTTGCATTTGTCTCTCAGTTGTAGCTTACGGCTACAGATGAACGATTTAACATCATTTATTACGTTTCGCAACTGTTCAAGAGCATACTTGTGTAATTTTGTCCTGTAGTGACCTCTAGCAGCTGACCTAACACTTTAGTATGGCAGTGCTTGCTCGTCAACCAGATATACGTTCTCAGTAATTTGCATCCAACGCTTTTACCACGCTTTTTCTTGCACAGAAAATAACCTATAAATCGAACATAATGATTTTTCCCATATCCTTAAGATTATAATAATTTAAACACAATTAGTTTTAATTAATTTCTATCCTGTCAGTTAATAGGATGTTTTCTGGCAGTTTATCTTCATTTGCATAAATAAAATAATAAAAATGTTATCAGAGAGCTATAGATACCACCACATCGACTTCCGCGTGGCCTGCCCGAGAGGTACGTCGTCATTGGCGTCTGTTTTGGGAGAAATAGCCGAGTTGGACGAAAGCGCCGCCATCGCGAAGAAGCTCCAATCGTCTTGTTGCTTATTCGCTGGCGAGTGGGATTGGTACGAGCTGAACTCATGAGGGCGGGACGGAACTGTGTTGCTACTAAACAAACGATCTTGTTCGGAGAAGGATACAAATTCCAGAAAGATACACTGCGCCCAGCAGGCATATAAAATTCAATGCAAGGCCGCGCCATGACTCTCTCCACCTGGCTCTCTCCAAGGCAGCCCGTTCGATCCCAGGTGACCGCAAAGTGCCATTTGTGGTGGATAATATAGCGGGTTTTCTCCGAGTCTTCTAGTATCCTCCGCCATATTTCCACTGCCTGCTCCATCAATATCTTTCCTGTCACCTCATCTCTCGCAAATTCACTTCCGGTGTTGTGCTGATCCTCTCTGATCAGGAAATCTATGATTCTGAACCCGTTGCCTACGAGCGTCAAGGTTGTGTGGTTCAGATCCCCCATATTCTACTTAAGAACATACAGAAATTCATTAATTCATTCAAACCCGAGAGGCGGCGTCTTAAATCGCAGGGATTTCTGATGGGATTTCTTTTAGGGCACTCGACCTTCTAACAGCTGATGCGATTTATGGAGGCGATTGCCAAGGGATTCGAGGAAGTTTCCATTGAGGTAGTAGTGTCTTCGGACCTCGAGAAGGCCTTCAAACCTTCTGGCACGCCTGACTCCTTTACAAACTAATTAAACTATGTAGATAGAGTCAACATGAAACATTCAGTGCCATGGCTGGGATTTGAACCAGGGAACTCATGGTTTCCGTCCAATCGCTCTAATCCATTGAGCTACCATTGCCAACGTGCCATCCTTCCATTAAATTCTCCATTTAACCCATATATTTTCCTGGTAGACCACTAGGGACTCTCGCATACGAGATATACCGTTTGTAGCGACTTACTATTGCAATTACTCGTGTCCCAGGATTCATTATTTAATTCTTACTATTTTAGTTAATTGATGGCAATTAACTAAAATAATAATACTAGGACTGAACGCACAAATGCTCAAATTCTTACATAGCTTTCTTAGACATCTCAAATTTAAAGGTGCGGGGAAAACATGTTCTTTAAGATCTCTGAGAGGCGGAGTCCGTGAAGGTTCTGTGCTATCCCCGCACTATTTCGTGTGTTTATGACAGATTTCACATCTCGCCCACACGTAGAAGTGGCCCAGTATGCCAACAATGTGCTGCTATTCTGCAAATGCTTCAGTGCTATTCGAAGATATCTGCGCCTCACCAAGATGGTGTTGGTGTTGGTGGATATCTGTTAATCTGGTCTAAAGCCACACAATATTATTCAATTGCCTGCAGATTGATCCGCATTCCTTTTTCGAGGTCGTAGGAAGGTGTGATCGAACTCCATCCTAGGTGTCAACCTGCGTTTAATCCATCATGGACATTTCAGATGGATTCAGGGAGCTATTGTCTCGCTGATCTCTGGTTCGATGCTTGTTCGTTTAAAGCCACAACTCTTTCGAGCGCTTGTGGTCCCTTGACGCTATAGATTAGATTTTTAGTGTGCATATTCTAAAATTTTACAATCTACAACTTTTGGCTACATTTATTTGTCTTTAACTTGTTGCTACCTTGTCTTACATGACACCCTGGTCTTCTGCTCCGCCAGGTAGCTCTTAATCTCCATGCCTCCTTGTTGCTTAATTAGATCCTTTCTCACCCTCATCTTCATTTCTAATATTCTTTAGATTAATTTGTCCTAACCTTGTTGCTACCTTGTCTCACACGACACCGTGGTTCTCTGCTCTGTGAGGTAGCTCTTAACTTCCATGCTTCCTTGTTACTTAATTAGTCCCTTTCTTCCCCATCATGTTCCTTTCTTATACTATTTACATTTCTGGCCCACTTTTTTATTTTCTGCAAGAACTCACCAATAATTCTTACCTTCTGTTCCTCCCTGCCCGTTAACATTTTTATAGCTACTATCCTTTTCTCTACTTTCTCCCGATATTCTTCCCAAAACTTTTTTATCCACATTGCTACCTCCTTGCAATCTGCTACATAGAGGCTTTCTTTTCCCCCACGCATTTCACAGATTCCCATTTCCCTACCTCTTATCCCTTTTATAAATATTGTTCCTGTTCTCATCCAAGCTAACCCTTCTCTCTTGCCTATTGCAGCAATCTACATATGCTTCTCGTCCCCAATTTCTTTTTATTTGCTTGTAAAATTGTAATGATTTCATAATTTCTAGACTTCCCCATATTTCCTGTCTTTCTATATTTTTTATACTGCATTTTACTAATTTACCTACATCGCTTGTATTCCTTTCCTCTAATCTCCATATATCTCCCGTTCCTACTTTTTCCATAATACCTCCTATCTTTGCCAACCAACCATTTTAGTTCGCTAATCCTTTTAGCTGTCTGGTGCATAATATCATATTTATCGTTCTTCTTTGGCCAAATACCTATACCAAAATGTTGTTATTCTTTCCATTGTTACGGCTGCAATATCTGGGGCATGGCTGCAGATATATGACTTCAACATGCTTAGACCAGAGGACTTCAATTCACCTATTCCGTTGACTGCTCTTGCCCCGGGAGGTTGCTTACGAAGTCTCAACAATTCCATACGTAGTGGATGTCATTAGGCTCCGAGAAGCAAAATTTTAGCCTAAATAATCACAAAAATGGATGTGCCCTGGTTAGGTCTCTTGGAGATTATGGTCCCCATAGACGTCGATTTCTACTTTTAAATGTACCCCGCATGGTATTTGGACAACCGAGGTAATCCAGGAGTTAATTTATCGGGAACACAACCTGAGATTCTAAATTAATCTAACCAAGGGCTCATTGGTCTTTGAATTACTCCCTCAACCAATAGTTATTAAATTTAAATTATACCACGCCTTCCAGTGTGCAGCAGGTTTTGCATCCTCTCAGAAAACTGAAATAGCTACCGCATAAAGATCTATCTACTAAATAACAGGGCTGCTCAATAAAGAATGATCATAATATTTTGCGGCCATTATTTTTCGTTCTAAAATTCAAACTTATTATATTCTGTTAGCTTAATGTGAAACAAACACGCCGTAGTAGTTTCATTGTTGATATCCCTTGTTACCGCCTGTGAGAACCAGGCAAGTTCAGACATGTTAAGTATCGCCTACCGCTGCAATGGAGGTAACACGCGAGGAACAATATGCGGCTTTGAAATTCTGCTTTTGTCTCAACAAATCTTCAGTTGAGGCCTATATAATCATACAGGAGGCCTATTCAGAGTCTGCTCTTCGCTACAGCAAAGCTCGGAGGTGGTTTAAAATGTTTAAAGAGGGGAGACAATCAATTTCAAAGGAAGGTGGACCCGGTGCCCTAGTTACTGCTCTTACGAAAAACAAAAACATCAAAACTGCTGCTGCCATTGTGAGAGAGGATCGGCGAGTTACCTTAAGATCACTTTCTGAAATACTGAACATTTCATTCGATGCCACCCATCCGTTGGTTACAGAACTATTACACATGATTCATGTTTGTGCGCGATGGGTTCCAAGACTGCTGATTCCCGAACAAAATGACATTCTTATGCAGATAAAGTTTATATTAGATGAAGATCCGCAGTTTCTCTAAAACATAATCACTGCTGATGAAACTTGGCTACATCATTTTGATCCTGAGAGCAAACAGTAAAGCTCAGTGGGAAAATCTCCTTCATCCCCAACCCCCAAAAAAGCAAATGTGGTTGCTTCTGCTGGGAAGGTTATGGTTATCTCATTCTTCGATATTCATGAAATGGTTTATCAACTTGTTGTACCTGCACACACATCAGTAACTGGACAAAACCAAAAGGATGTTCCGAAGATATTGCAAATCCATATCAGGCGCAAAAGACCACAATTTCGTGAAGCAGGCTGGATGCTATACCACTATAAATCGCGATCACATATCGCTAAAGTTGTTGCTGAGTACCTTGCGAAAATCAACGTGAAGTGCATCCGTCACCCTCCCTATAGTCTATATTTAACCTTAGGTGACTTTTTCTATTCCCTAACTTGACGTAACGCCTTCGTGGGAGGCATTATCCATCATCAGAAACAGTGGTGAAGGCTGCGGAGGCGATTTTGAAGTATATCTCAAAAATGGTATCCAGCATGTCTTTGAAGACTGGTAGAAACACTGGGACAAGTGCATCGCATTCAGAGGAGACTATTTTGAGAAGGACCATCAAAATTATAAGGATTAGTAAAGGTACGTTGTCATTTTTTATTGAACAACCCTCGTACATATAACCGTTCCTATAAAATCCTGAAGAAAATATCCTTTCTGCCGTTAAACACATTTTTTTGGTTTGCACCGAGCAGAAACTTTCGATCAGCACCTCGGAGTGACGGAAGGTCAGTCAGTAGTGAGTAGTCCAAGTCAGCGAGTTCTACAGTGCGGTGCTTACAGCTGTGTGCAATGTGTTCCAAGCTCCGTGGTAAGGAGTCGGCAGACCGTGGAATGAGCAGGAAGCAGTTTACATGTCAGTACCGGAATTGTATTGTGTAACTCCGTGTCATAGGCCACACTCTGGGTTTTGAGTACTGACAGTTTTAAATGAAAACTTTTATGCGAGTCTTTTACCTATTTTCCCTGGCAGTGATATCCTAATGCAAGAAATTCACGCTCTCATGCATCGATGAAGGTGAAGGTAAATGTTCTAGAATCATGCACGACTTATAGAGGTGGGTCTGTGTGTAGAAAGGGTGCGTGTTACAAAGACGTAAAGAAACAAAAGCAGAGACGTTTCGTATTTGTATAAAATAAAGACTTTGTAGCAATGAGCTAATGATTTTGTTGGAAATAAACAAGTTTAGAGCGAACTTTTTGTTGTTTTTGTCGCAATACTTTTGGCGAGAAAATCTCTAGAGTTGTTATGGGTAACATTCTACACACCAGCTTATTATGACGTCATAAATATATGTACCATCTACTTTAAGTACAGGAGCGTGCCTTTTACGCTTGTTGGCGTGAAAATCCTGGCTTTTCACTGTGCAGCGGAATCAAATAAACGAAGGGCGGTAACAGTTGAAAATCGCGGCGCCTAGTTACAATAAGTTCGAAGTTTGAGAAGCTGGTTGTTATTTCGTTTTGTGCAGAGCCCGGGCTGGCGTAATGCAATTTCTTTTTTGGAAAAAAGGTGAAGTGAAGAGAGCACACATACAATAATTTCCACATGAAGTAACCATAAAGCGGGGAGAAAGTTCCGGAAGCTTTTAGCGTGATGAAATTGCCTCGGGTCTCAGTTAATCTGCCGCCCATCATGTGTTGGAACTGACTGACTGCGTCTTGTACGTGTCAGCTCTGACCAAACCGAGATGTATCCGATGCTTTGAGTAAAGGAAATTTAATGTGCTAAATTCACATGGCCGTCTCCAGCCAAATTCGTTTACTATTTTCGCTACCTCGTATGTAAAGGGAAGTATTACGTTTGATACCGAGATTTCAGCAGCAAAATATCTTTCCAACCTCTCTTAATGAACAAAATTTAATGTTTTACTTTCCCATGGCTTTCACCACTCAATATTCTTCATTTTTTTCTCTATTACCTCATCTTTAGCAAAGAGGCTTTCCTGAAATACACACTTTAGGTTCGTAAGTATGAGAAACTTCATCTTATATTCACAGGACGTTCTTCACCCAAATTCGTCTACTATTACCTCTATCTCCTATAAAGTTAGAAAGAATGTATGAAGCACTAGCCGAATCCAGAATGTTGTATGTAGTGCAGATCTGAGGGGGGGGGGGCACAAAGGCAAACAAAACGGACAAAAACTACAGTAGGTTTTGTAAAGAGCTACTGGACTTACCAAGATCAGCATCTAGGGAAGTAGCTTTGGAAGAATTAGGAAAGACAAGAAGAAATGGAAGAAAAATGGGAAGAAAAATAAAATTTTGGTATAGGTGTTTGGCCAAAGAAGAAGGGGAAATTATGAAATTATACATGAGACAGCGAAAAAGTTTAGTGAACTAAGATAGGAGGAATTTGGAAAAAAAATAGGATATATACAGATTAGAGGAAAGGAATGCAAGTGAAGTGGGTAAATTGGTAAAATGCAGAATAGAGAGGAAATAAGGGTAAATCTAGAAAATATGAAATCATGATGGATAGAGTCAACATGAAAAATTCAATGTCAGGAAGGCACGTTGGCCATGGTAGCTCAAGGGTTAAGAGCGACTGGACGGAAACCAGGAGATCCGTGGTTCAAATCCCGGCCATGGCATTGAATTTTTCATGTTGACTCTATCCATCAAATATCTTAGCCTATATACGGCTAGTGTGGAGAAATGATTAATTTCCATCAATTAACTAAAATATGAAGTCATTACAATTTTACAAGCAAATAAAAAGAATTTGGGGACGAGAAGCATATGTAGACTAATGCAATAGGCAAGAGAGAGAATGGTTAGCTTGGATGAGAAGAGGAACAATAATTCTAAGAGGGAAAAGAGATAGGGAAAAGGGAATTTGTGAATTATGTGAGGAAAAAGAAAGCATAGAACACTATGTAGCAGAATGCGAGGAGGTTGCAATGTGGATAAAAATGGTTTGGGAGGAAAAATGGGAGGAAGTAGAGAAGAGGATAATAGCTATAAAAATGTTGACGGGATGGGAGGAAAAGGAGGTAAGAAGCATTGGCGAGTTCTTAGAGAATGTAAAAAGAAAAATGGGCCAGAAATCTAATAAATATAAGAAAGGAAGTTAAGAGGAAAGAATGGGGATAATTAAGTAACAGGAGGCATGGAGTTTAAGAGCTAACTGGCAGAGCAGAAGACCAAGATGTCGTGTAAGCCAAGGTAGCAACAAGGTAAAGACAAATAAATGTAAAGAATAGAAGAAAGGAAGATGAGGGGAAGAATGGGACTAAGTAAGTAACAAAGAGGCATGGAGTTTAAGAGCCAACTGACAGAGCAGAAGACCAGGGTGTCATGTAAGCCGAGGTAGCAACAAGGTAAAGACAAATAAATGTAAAGAATATAAGAAAGGAAGATGAGGGGAAGAATGGGACTAAGTAAGTAACAAAGAGGCATGGAGTTTAAGAGCCAACTGACAGAGCAGAAGACCAGGGTGTCATGTAAGCCGAGGTAGCAACAAGGTAAAGACAAATAAATGTCAAGAATATAAGAAAGGAAGATGAGGGGAAGAATGGGACTAAGTAAGTAACAAAGAGGCATGGAGTTTAAGAGCCAACTGACAGAGCAGAAGACCAGGGTGTCATGTAAGCCGAGGTAGCAACAAGGTAAAGACAAATAAATGTCAAGAATATAAGAAAGGAAGATGAGGGAACAGGAAAGGGGCTCATTAGGTAACAAGGAGACATGTAGATTAAGTGCTACCAGGCACAGCAGAAGACCAGACTGTCATGGAAGCCAAGGTAACAAAAAGATAAAGAAAAATAAATGTAAAGAATGTAAGAAAGCAAGATGAGGGGAAAGAATTGGGCTAATTAAGTAACAATGAGGCATGGAGGTTAAGGGCTACCTGACAGATCAGAAGACCAGGGTGTCATGGAAGCCAAGGTAGCAAAAAGATAAAGAAAAATAAATGTAAAGAATGTAAGAAAGCAAGATGAGTGGAAATAATTGGGCTAATTAAGTAACAATGAGGCATGGAGGTTAAGGGCTACCTGACAGAGCAGAAGACCAGAATGTCATGGAAGCCAAGGTAGCAAAAAGATAAAGAAAAATAAATGTAAAGAATGTAAGAAAGCAAGATGAGGGGAAAGAATTGGGCTAATTAAGTAACAATGAGGCATGGAGGTTAAGGGCTACCTGACAGAGCAGAAGACCAGGATGTTGTGTAAGCCAAGGTAACAACAAATAAATGTATCCAAATGTAGCCAAATTTGACAGACCTGCTACCGTCACATCGCAGTGGTATGTAATGCTAATTTAGTTCAGGTTCCAAAAAATGTTTGTATCCATTCTTTGAAAGTATATTGAGAGGTTAAAAAGCCCTTTACTATTAGGAAATATACTATTGCACTAAATATATAGGTAAGTTTGACAAAATTAGGCATATTAACTATGGTGTATAAATAAAGTGAGTATAACATTTTAGGGCGAGTTTTGAATAGAAATATGACAGTGAAGCAAAATAAGTATTAAGGATAAACTGAACAATTTAACAACACAACTTCACTATTATTTTCACTTTTTGAGTATCTTTCGGGACCGGTTTCGAATCCCATCCACTTCATTTTCAACCTGCTTAATTCTTTATATTTCTGAACCATTTTTATTTTACTTTCTGCAAGAGCTCACCAATGTTTCTTACCTTCTTTTCCTCCCACCCTGTTAACATTTTTATAGCTACTATCCTCTGCTCTACTTTCTCACATTTTTCCTTCCAAACCTTTTTTCTCTGCATTGCAACCTCCTCGCATTCTGTTACATAGTGTTATATGCTTTCTTTTCCACCATCCAACTCACAAATTCCCTTTTCCCTACCTCTTATATATTGTTCCTGTTTTCATCCAAGCTAGCCCTTCTCTCTCTTGACTATTGCAATAATCTACATATGCTGCTCGTCCCCAATTTCTTTTTATTTGTCTTAAAATTTTAATGATTTCATATTTTCTAGACTTCCCTATATTTACTGTCTTTGTATATCTTCTATTCTGTATTTTACTAAACTACCTACATCGCTTTTATTCCCTTCCTCTAATCTCCATATATCTCCCATTCCTCTTTTGTTCCATAATTTCTCCTATTTCTGCCCACCAACTATTTGAGTTCGCTAATATTTTTTGCTGTCTCATGCATAATTTCATAATTTCTACTTCTCCTTTGGCCAAACACCTATACCAAAATGTAATTATTCTTTCCATTATTATTACATTTCTTCTTTTCTTTGCTAATTCAACTGAAGCTACTTCCTTAGGTAAGCCTAGTAGCTCTTTACAACACGTTCTGTAGTTTTGGTCCATCGTTTTCTTTACCTCTGTGCCACCCCCAGATCTCCACTGCATACAACATTTTCGATTCAATTAGTGCTTCATATATTCTTTCTAAGCTCTTGGTTGTCATTTATAGCTTATATATATATATATATATATATATATATATATATATAAATTTATGGAATGTTCTCAAACAATTAAGGCGGCACTAGGAAACGAACCTTCCAGTTATCTGTCGTTATCTGTTTCGGCAAACATTTTATCTCCGCGCTACACTAGTTGTCTCTTTGTGTGCGCCGGCCGACAGTTGCAACAATGGTTTCGCGGCAATATAAATCCATTATTAACACTGCTGTAATTAATAGTTTTATTAAAAATTTTATACACTAATGGCCATAAAATTAAATAATAAACACAAGTATTTCATTTTTCATCAATCAAGCGTAGATGTATTGTTGAATATATATTAATACATTTAGCTCCTTATACCGAATAGTTGCTGAGATAATGTGTGAAATATTAACATTGGTAAGGTAGGATATCCCGACTACCCTTAAAGAACCAGATTTGTCGTCTTGTCTTCACTAACCCTTTTACAGCTAAATTCGTTTATTTTTTGACTTCCGTACCAAGATTTTCCCCAAAATACATGCCTCAATAAAGGATATTTAATATGTTCAGCTCACACGAATTTCCGGCTCTGTAGTTATGTATAATCGAGTTTGACCTACAGTCAGAGCAGATTAAAGTGTTCATCTGAACCGTTGTCACGGAAATATTGATTAGTCATTGGCAATACACGCATCACATTGATGCAATTGTTTTCTTCAAGCCAAATCTTAATGAAGCATTGTACCCGAATTATTCCAACGGTACTAATTAACGAATTTTCCAGTAATTTCCAGTATTGGCGATATCATGGTTTTATACAAAGAGGCTTCGTGGACTTCATTTCGAATCTAAAGGTCTGCAATTTGAATGTTGCCTAAAGTAAATAAGAATGAAACATTTTGTAGCTTTAACCGTGAAGGGGTGCCGTCCACAAGAGAAGGGTGAAATAAAAATGGACCTAGGACCTCGGAGAACCTCCCCCGGAAAGCTAGATGAAACCTTACTTTGAGGAAATGACCATCCATCATTAAAACCCTTAAGAAAACCTATCACGATAAAAAGTACTAGGTTCGGCAGATAGGTCTCGGGCCTGGAAAGATAGAGTCAGACAGACAAATTGAATGCCGTAGCCGTGATTTGAACCACGGATTTCGTGGTCTCCGTCCAGCCGCTCTAACCATTGAGCCACTATGGCCAACGTGCCGAACGTGGCTTACCGGGAAATATACGAGTCAGTTGGAGAATTTAATGTCATATCGGTAAGTTGGCCATAGTAGCTCAATGGTTAGAGCGTTTGGACGGAGACCAGAAGATCCCTGGTGCAAATCCGGGCTATCGCATTGAATTTTTAAGTCTTGCTCTAACTTTTCATACTTTAGGCTACACACGGCTAGTGTGAAAGAACAATTAATTTCCATTAATTGACCTAATAGTGGTTAACTATAAAGCCCGGGCCTTAAAATACTGAACGCTGTAAGTCGCCATTAAGGTAGTATCTCATGTGTTTATGAGAACTCCTAGTGGTTTACCGGGAAACAAACGAGTCAGTTGGAGAATTTAATGTCATGTTGGCACGTTGGCCATAGTAACTCAATGGTGAGAGTAGCTGGGCGGAGACCACAAGATCCGTGGTTCAAATCCCGACTATGGCATTGAATTTTTCACTCTGACTCTACCTTTTCACACTTTATCTTTCACACGGACAGTGAGAAAGAACAATTGATTTCCAAGTCTCGGACCTCTCATAGAAGTGGTACCAGTGGAGCGGTTTGACGGATAGCATCATATAGTTTAACTGTAGACTAGCTTTCATCCATACTTACAGGTCAATACCTTGTTTAGTTTTTGAATTTCAGCGTTTTAAACAAGACAAGTGTAGAGATTTTACCAAAATGGAAGGTTTTAAAAACGACCAGTGGTTAAATACTTCTATTTGAAAGACAACCACTAAACAAATCAAGGAGGAAATGGACAGTACATTGAAAGATTCTATCCCTTCATATACAATGATTAAAAGGTGGGTTGTAGACTTTAGAATGGGACGTACGAGCACTAGTGATGAGCATCGCTCTGGATGTCCTGTGGAAGTCACAACTCCAGAGATCATTGAAAAACTCTGTCTCTTCATATACAATTATTAAAAGGTGGGTTGTAGAGTTTAAAATGAGACGTACGAGTACTAGTGATGAGCCTCGCTCTGGACGTCCTGTGTAAAACACAACTCCAGAGATCATTGAAAGACTCTGTCCCTTCGTATACAATGATTAAAAGGTGGGTTGTAGAGTTTAAAATGGGACGCACGAGCACTAGTGATGAGCCTCGCTCTGGACGTCCTGTGGAAGTCACAACTCCAGAGATCATTGAAAGACTCTGTCCCTTCATATACAATGATTAAAAGGTGGGTTGTAGAGTTTAAAATGGGACGTACGAGCACTAGTGATGAGCCTCGCTCTGGACGTCCTGTGGAAGTTACAACTACAGAGATCATTGAAAGACTCTGTCCCTTCATATACAATAATTAAATGTTGGGTTGTAGAGTTTAAAATGGGACGCACGAGTGCTAGTGTTGAGCCTCGCTCTGGACGTCCTGTGGAAGTCACAACTACAGAGATCATTGAAAGACTCTGTCCCTTCATATACAATAATTAAATGTTGGGTTGCAGAGTTTAAAATGGGACGTACGAGTACTAGTGATGAGCCTCGCTCTGGACGTCCTGTGGAAGTCACAACTCCAGAGATCATTGAAAGACTCTGTCCCTTCATATACAATAATTAAATGTTGGGTTGCAGAGTTTAAAATGGGACGTACTAGCACTAGTGATGAGTCTCGCTCTGGATGTCCTGTGGAAGTCACAATTACAGAAATCATTTAAAATATTCAACGTTTAGTACTGTAAGACCACCAGATGAAAGTTGTTTGAGATATAAGAGGCTGTAAACACATCAAAAGAACTTGCAGGTAATATTTTAAGTAACGTTTTGGGGTTTCACAAGGTCTGTGCAAAATGGGTGCTCTGTGTGTTGATACCTGATCAAAAGTTGCAAACAACAACTGCTTCTCTTAGGTATATGCAGTTCTACCATAAAAATACCAGTGAATTTTTGAGACGGCTTGTTACCATGGATGGAACTTGGACACAGTACGCGCATGTTTTTTTGAGCGCTGGAATTACGGTGTGGTGCTGGTAGATAAGCGAGAGCTAACGTTCTTTTGTTACTTCAGTGTGGTCAACCTTGAAAAACACAGTTCAGGAAAATAGCGTGTAAGATAAGCGAAGATATCTCAAGTAACGTTGCATCTTCTGAAAACTTTCCTTAGTTATTCCCACGCCAGCTCAATTGCACTCAGATCACAGTTATACGGAGGTAGACGAATAATAATGTGTCCCCTTTCGAGATCTATAACATCCACAAATGTTCATACAGATATAAATCATTTTCAAGTAAATGCTGACGTACATTACTACCACACTCGTAACAAGGATAAATTGGCAATTCGAGCGTACCAAACGAGCCTTTATGAAGGAAGTTTTAACTACAAAGTGATAATGTTATATAATAAACTTCCAAATTCATTTAAAAAAGCTGCATCATTAAAACACTTTAAGAATAAGGTTAAGAAATTTTTGAATGCACACTGTTTTTATACAGTTAATGAATATTTAGAACTACAACCATGTAAATGAACACTGGGAGCATAGTACGTTCACAAACCTGTAATATTTATATTATGACATTTCTTGTAGTAAATTAGTCTATGCAAATACCACATGAAACCATAGAAAAGCTGCTTACTGTGTATATTGTATCTAATCAATTTGACTTTATGTATATACTGCATTTATACATTTTGACGTGTCTCATAACATGTATACGTTGCCAAGGACGAACTAAAATTCTAACATACGATTATTGTAAACTGGTTAGCTAATTAACCTAGAAATTTATCAAAACGAAATATGGCGGATATGATAAACCATAGCGTATTAGTCACTAGATGTCAAGGTATAGCGCATTTCAAATTTCAAAGTTGTCATCGATGCTTACAGAGTTAAACGAAACTTACCGAATGAGGCCTTGGAACCCTATCACTGTTCATATCACGCGCATACTGTACTTTGCTATATTCCAGTAAATGAATCACAGTCAAAGCAGTGGATTGCTCCAGGTGAACCAAATCTGAAAAAGGCGAAGTCAATTTTGTCAGCTAATAAGATTATGTCTGGTGTTTTCAGGGAGTTGGTTTTATTGATTACTTGGAAAAGAATAAATAACATTGCCGACTACTATGCAAGTTTAGTGAAAAGCTTGAGTGATGAGGTGGACAGGAAAAGTTCTCATTTGGCAAAGAAAAACTTCTTGTTTCTTTACGAAACTGATCGGCTACAGTTTTTTTTATTTATCCAGTTTTATGAACCCTATTTTACACAGTGGTATATTAGGGTTAGAGTTGATACATAAGAGTATACAATTTTAACAAAAATATTTTAAATACTAGAAGGAAGAAAATATGTTATAATCTGATGCATATTAATTTAAACTATTTCAGACGTTTAAACACTGAGTTTATAAACATCATGAAGTACTTATACTGTTGTGGCTTCATTAGCAAAGATGTGAGCGGAGCAGAAAATTCAGTTCAGAGAGTCTAGCTTGAATATTAATTCTTGTCTTTCTCTCCAGAAAATGGGACAACAGAAAAGGAGATGAACAACAGTTTGAAATTCTTCACCACACATGCACTCGGGGTTGGATGTTAAGTGAAAGCGTGATAAGCGTTCACCAAATTTACCATGTCCACTTAAAAATTGTGTCAAAACAAAATTTGGTACAAGAGTTTCACATTTTGCTCTGTCATATACACTAGGGAAAAATAATGTTTTTGTTAAACTTCCATTTGGAGTTGTTAGCCATTGTTGGTTCCATTCTTCAAGAATATGTTGATGCATTATTCTCCTTACAGTAGAAATGGGACATAAAGAGTATTTCACAGGAAGATTGGATTCTGCAGCCTTCTTAGCTAAGCAATCAGCTCTCTCGTTACCTAAAATTCCACTGTGTCCTTTAAGCCATCCCATGCAAATAATCCTGGATGGTTTTGAAGCAAGGTTCTGATTTCATGTGCTAATGAATTTAAGTTGTATTTATCATTAATAGCGAGTAGTACTGATTGTGAATCACTAAGAATACGGGCACTGTTCCCATTAACAGTACACCATTTTATAGCTTCTTTAATTGCTAAGAGCTCCGATCGGTTACAGTTCAGTCATTGAAATGAGAAAAATGTGCGAATTTAAGTTTGAATTGCTTGAACATTCACCCTGTTTGTCAGATCTAGCACCTAGTGACTACCACCGGTTCCCCAACCTCAAAACGTTTCTTGAAGGACGAAGATCATAGCACCGAGGAGGTCATTGATGCCGTACACAGCTATTTTGAAGACCATGAAAAATCGCACTACAGAGATGGATTAGCTAAGAACACAGAATACAGATATGATGAATGTATTGGCATTACTGAAGAATTGTTGAGAAATAAAGACAAGAAAGTTTAATTTTTTGTGAGAAACGGGTCTTATCAGGCGACCCTCGTCAAGTGAAATAGGGAGATAGGAAAATCTGTGAGAGATATTTCTGACCTCATAAATTATATATTTATTTTTTAGATCTCGACAGTAAATGAGCATTCCGCAAATATTATTCCAGATACAGCAATCAATAAACAACCACTTTGGGTTATTTCACGTATTAAACCTTTGAATAAACGAAGGCATTATATTTAAATTTAGCAAACGCACAGCATTTCATTTGTCACTGCTACTTACATTTTCGTGTTCCCTTATAATTATTTTAATAGTCCTCGAAGCAGTCGCAAGGGTTGTAAAATGAATTTCCTTGCGCAAAAATTAATAAAGGAAAACGTGCAGAACGTTGGAATAAAATTCATCAGCGAGTGTTACGACTCTCGGCGTTTGTTTTTCCGTTTTTATTATTTCGTCTGTGTTTTTGTTATTATTATTGCCGACGGTTTATTGTTTAATTTGAGTTTGCGGTCTACGTCTGCCAGAATGATCTCAAATGTAGCACAAAATACGTCCTTCGTGAAACGCTTTTCGTCTGTTTTTAAAGTCATATGGCAAGTTCCAATACAGTACAGTAAAGGCTCTGCTTGACCAAACTAAACTAAACAAAGTGGTCAGAAAAAAACACAGCAAATGTGTCACACTTCTATGACTCTACTGTTGTACAAATACTTTGTCGTTACAATGGAATACAGTAGCTAATAAGTGATATTTAAATGTTTTATATACGAGACTTACTCTACTCTTGTACAAACACTTATTGCTCTATCTTATTCAAGATCAATATTATCTTATTGTAGTTACAAGGGAATACAGTAGACTTTAAGTGATAGTCAAATGTTTTATATACATGACTTTCTCTGCTCTTGTACAAACACTTATTCCTCTATCTACTTCAAGATAAACATTATCTTATTGTAGTTACAAGGGAATACAGTAGACTTTAAGTGATAGTCAAATGTTTTATACACATGACTTTCTCTACTCTTGTACAAACACTTATTCCTCTATCTACTTCAAGATAAACATTATCTTATTGTAGTTACAAGGGAATACAGTAGACTTTAAGTGATAGTCAAATGTTTTATATACATGACTTTCTCTACTCTTGTACAAACACTTATTGTTCTATCTACTTCAAGATAAACATTATCTTATTGTAGTTACAAGGGAATACAGTAGACTTTAAGTGATAGTCAAATGTTTTATATACATGACTTTCTCTACTTTTGTACAAACACTTATTGCTCTATCTACTTCAAGATAAACATTATCTTATTGTAGTTACAAGGGAATACAGTAGACTTTAAGTGATAGTCAAATGTTTTATATACATGACTTTCTCTACTCTTGTACAAACACTTATTGCTCTATCTACTTCAAGATAAACATTATCTTATTGTAGTTACAAGGGAATACAGTAGAGCTTAAGTGATAGCCAAATGTTTTATAGGTAGGGCACTATACGTATTACTTATGCATGGCATTATTAGATGTGATACTGTAACAGAAATTGTTTGAGGTAAAAAATTAAATAATTATGTAAGAGGTAGCTCGGGGTCAGTTTTTTTCTTTTTGTTTTTGTTTCGAAACTGTGCCAGTTCGGAATGATACCTAGATTTTTCTAGGCACATCAATGTCACCCTTAGTTTATATGGTGATTTAAACAAAACGGGGAAATTGTTGCTTCACCAGCGACTGTGATAGGAGAGAATATTTGTATTATTTTATTTACCACGCGCCAAACTTGTACGCTGTCAACAAACTTCTAAGCAAAGTTTTGCTTTGCTTTCTTTGAAGTCTGGGTAGCTTATACGGTTGTACTTTTACGTTGACATTAAGTGTCAAGGTGTGTCTACTGTGGAGTAATATTTCCTTTTGTACGTCAAAAATTATCACGACTTACAGCGATTATAAGTAACTGCGTGTAGCTATTTTGACAATGACTTGAAAGCTCTACTAGCATGCATCTGAAAAACAAAATATTACGTACCTAATTGGAATCTGAGAACGGTAATTTCTTAAACGACTTCCACTTTCGAATTTCCTTTGATAATTCCTGGACCACAAGAATATACCGTCATGCCCATGTAAATATATTTTGCTAGTGTCTGTTGACAAAATCGAAACGTATGTCGTTAAGAATGATGTGGAAGCTCCTTTTTGTAAAGTTCGACTAATCGGGGTCAATGTTTACTGCTTGAAGCACTCTTATATTGTAGGTGGTTCGTTTCTTTCAAAGAAGCTATTCATCTT
Source organism: Mantis religiosa (assembly GCA_030765055.1). Lineage (NCBI taxonomy): Eukaryota > Metazoa > Arthropoda > Insecta > Mantodea > Mantidae > Mantis > Mantis religiosa. Next base: position 252,312,654 of record CM060947.1, on the reverse strand, counting down.
GCACGTAGAGCACTTTTAACAAATCCCTCACATTCATCTTCCAAAACTGCCTGCTTTATAGAAGTTTTCCTAGGGTAGAGTGTGGGCCCGTTTCCACAACTTTGCTTCGAGTAGCATAAAGACGTACTTGGCGCTTAAATACCGTTAATTTTTTTGACAAGTTAAGTCCTCCATTGGTAAAGTCGAGTATTTTTAGCACAACTTGCAAAAACTGTTCAAATCATTGGTTTTCACCACTTTTTAACAGTTTCCCTGTGATGCTTTTGTATTGTACGGAAGCAGCCATTTGGTATAACTGATCTCTCAGTTTCTTTTGTAAACAATGTTTATATAGAATTGTATTGAGTGTATAACATCTATATTAAATAGTAATGGGGTCGATATTTTCATGTTGGAGCATAAAATGCGCATTGCATAAAACTCGAGAACAAGGGGCAGCTGCCTCACCTGCTATAAACTAAAGATGACACCGGTTTAGTTCAAGGTGTACATTTCGTATGGCTTGTAAATATCCCGTAAATATAACATTAATAGAAAAGTGATTTGGTATCGAAAAAATTTCAAGCAAAGGCTACTTTCTAGTGTTTTTATATCTGCTTGTTTTGGGATTTTTTTTATTAAAATTGCCCATTCAAATACTTCGCAAGCACTGAATCTAAAAATAATCTAAATCAAGATGTTTTTGGAGTCCTTATGCTGACACACACTTGAGGATTGTGTCAGATGACCTCAAAATGTGTATTTGTGGCAAAATCTCAACAGAGAATTGGGAATTCAATCGGAATAATAAACATGAAAATCAGTATTGCTGTACAACAAACCTTGGAAGTAATCGCAGAAGTTTTTGTAAGGAGCTGTACACTCTCCACAATTAAGACGAGACGTGTTACGCAGAAGTTAATTAGTGAAAGGCTTTCCCTGCACCGCCATGTTCGGTTACGAAAGTTGGCCCAAGTAAAGCCATATGGCCGCCACAAACTGCTAATCCTACAACATTTTGGACCATAATGGTATGGAAATTGTATTCAAACGATCAATATTATATTGCTTCGGCATTATCTGCGTCACTGTAGCAGTTAAGCGTATTAGCATTGGAGCTTTTGTTGCCTCGGTGTTGTGCTGCACAATTCCCCGGGATGCACTGCACCACCGTGTATTGTTATTACAACTATTAATAAAGTGTCACTTTCAAGTTGCCATGGTGATTGAAGCAGCGCTGGCAATTTGCTTCGTCAAAGAAATCATGTACGTTCTCCTCACACTGCATTTTCCCTCACTTATTTACTAACTTTTCTTACAAACACTTATTCCTTTACCTTTATCACTTTTGGGAATTCAGCTCGTACATTTCAAGTGATAGTCAAATGTTTTAAACAGGTTACTAGGTAATGTTTTCGTAATCACATTCTCTTTGTACGTCCAACAGATAAAAAGTGAATAGACATTTATTCCTCTATCTACTTCAAGGTAAACAAGGGCGCCGTGCAACCCGCCTAGGTAGCGTAGATGGTAGCGTGTCTGCCTCAAGTTCAAGAGGTCCCGAGTTCAAATCTCGTTCAGGGTGAGTTACCTGGATAAGGTTTTTTCGGGTTTTCTCTTATCCAGAAAGACGAATGTCATGTAACTCTAAGCTCTATGGACCCTGGGCTCATTTGAGTATAATTTCATCCATTCCATTCATCGTAAGGTGTAACTTAACGTTGGCAGACGTAAATTAAAAAAATAAGAGGGGATAATTTCTCTCAGCAAGCAGCACGGGGAAAGATCTCACTTGTTTCACAATGACAAATTGGTGAAATGGCTGAAGAAACCTAGCAGCATATTGTAACGGCAACTGCGGATGCCTGCGGTGGAGAAATTCAGTCGGACCTCATTCTTCATGTGAGGATTTATTGTATACTGCTCCAACTTCTGAAATAAAGACTATTCTGCTCCCATAACCTTCTCTCTGCGATCAATAGAGATAAATTGCGATTCAAAACAAGCTTCAAACAGGTGTGTTCACAGTTAAGTTCATATGAAGGGTGAAAGCGGAGTTGCAAGCTACAACTACCTAGAGAGGAGACTGGAGGCAGTATGTAAATATTTTAAATTTACGTTCTCCAACGTTAACTCCTATCGGGCAATGAATAAAAAGATTTTGAAATGAGTCCAGCGTCCATAGATCTTAGAGTAAATAGACATTCATCTTTCAGGATAAGGGAAATCCTCCAACATAAGTCATATCGGACGATGACTGAAATGATCTTCAAATGAGTCTGGACTCTATGGAGCTAGAGTTACCAGAGAAGCGAAAACCTCCAAAGTTAAGTCATATCGGACAATGAATGAAAAGATGTTCAAATGAGTCCGGAGTCCATAGAACTGAGAGTTACCAGACACTCATCTTTCAGGATAAGAGAAAACCTCCAACGTCAAGTCATATCCGACAATGAATGAAATGATGTTCAAATGAGTACAGGGTACATAGAGCTTAGAGTTACCACTCATCTTTCAGGATATGAGAAGACCTCCAACGTCAAGTCATATCGAACAATGAATGAAATGATGTTCAAATGAGTACAGGGTACATAGAGCTTAGAGTTACCAGACACTCAGCTTTCAGGATAAGAGAAGACCTCCAACGTTAAGTCATATCGGACAATGAAGGAAATGATGTTCAAATGAGTACAGGGTGCATAGAGCTTACAGTTGCCAGACATTCACCTTTCAGGATAGAGGAAAACCTCCAACGTTATCTCATATCGCACAATGAGTAAATATATGTTCAAATGAGTACAGGGTACATAGAGCTTAGAGTTACCAGGTTTCATCTTTCAGGATAAGGGGAAACCTCCAACGTTAAGGCATATCGGACGATGAATTAAATGATGTGCAAATGAGTACAGGGTACATAGAGCTTAGGCTTACCAGACACTCGACTTTCAGGATAAGAGAAGACCTCCTAAGTTAAGGCATATCGAACAATGAATGAAATGATGTTCAAACGAGTACAGGGTGCATAGAGCTTACAGTTGCCAGACATTCACCTTTCAGGATAGAGGAAAACCTCCAACGTTAAGTCCTATCGGACAATGAGTAAAAATATGTTCAAATGAGTACAGGGTACATAGAGCTTAGAGTTACCAGACATTCATCTTTCAGGATAAGGGAAAACCTCCAACGTTAAGTTGTATCGGACAATGAATGAAATGATGTTCAAATGAGTACAGGTTACATAGAGCTTAGAGTTACCAGACATTCATCTTTCAGGATAAGGGAAAACATCCAACGTTAAGTCCTATGGGACGATGAATGAAATGATGTTCAAATGAGTACACGGTACATAGAGCTTAGAGTTACCAGACATTTATCACTTAGGATAAGGAAAAATCTCCAACGTTAACTCTTATTGGACAATGAATGAAATGATGTTTAAATGAGTCCGGAGACTATAGAGCTTAGGTTTACCAGACATTCATTTTTGACGATAAGGGAAAACTCAAGAATACCGTATTATCCTGTCCGAAATCAGAACTAAGGAACGGGAGGTAGATGTGCTACCACCACGCTACAGAGGTGGTCACAATGTATGCAATAGAGAGAAACAATTTACCAGTGAATATCAGAATATTTCTGTCAAGTTCGACAATCAGAGCAGGTAAAACGGAAACGTTGAGTGTACGTCAGAGAAATTACAGCCAGAGCAAAATGAGGTATGCCACAAAGATATAAAGGGACGTGTTAAGTATGTGTATATGTGTAAGAAGAAGGTGAATTAAGGTGAATTTCATCACCATGTCGTGTCTGTGAGAGTATTTTTAGCTTCTAACCTTTGTGGGGGATTTTCTCCAAAGTATATTTCTTCAGGAGGGGGAGGGCCCAAAGCTCGTCATAAACAATATATTTTTTTAGTCCTTAGTACCCGGAAGTGTAACATTGGAATTGATTTGGAACACAAAACCGCACTTTTGTGTTCAGTAAGTTTATCCATATGATGTACCTCGTTATGGAGGGCGATAAGGAAGGGGACTTCTTAAAAGCTTTTTTATGGCTTTTAGATCCGTTTTATGATATTGTTACGACACCGCTCTCAGGTGCGATAGCGTATCGAAATTCGATGCCTTATTTCTCTAATTCCCAGGAGCCTCGGTCAATATCGACCTCCCTGGAAACAAACAGGCGGCGCAAAAGTTGCTGGAATATGCAACGAAGTGAGTGCGTAATCAAATGCGCTTACAGACGCAGGTGATGATTCCGTGTTCTCGGTCTTTGGTTTGACCCTTTTCCAAAGTATATGGCTGAAACGTTGGTGAGTAGCTGTCAATAGATGAATAACGAAATTCACTAGCGTTTATTTACGGGTGCTGCAATCTTCATTTTGAGGTCGTAAACTTTTCAGACCACCCTCGTATATAAGTCCATTTTCCGCAACTTCACTACCTAAAAATTGCCCTTACATTGAGCACACCTTCGGCGTAATGTGCCTATTTTCACATTCAGCAAGTTTTGGGGCTTCTATCTAGGTCATAGTGCGTCATATCCGTGTAAGTTCTGTGTTGTATCACCTTTTTATGATAAAATATATGTCGGATAAGAATTCTATGAACTTCGAGATCATTTGTGAAATATTTCACTCTTTTTTATTCCTACATTTGTTACTACACCAAAAAGGCTTTTAGACAAATGAATACCAAGTAATGAAGTCATTGTGTTGGTATTGATTCAAGGAAGCTTTCTACCCCGGGTTTGTTGCCACAAAATGTAACACAGTAGCTGCAAAACCTGATTTTAAGTGATTTAAGTAAATTCCCCGAAAGGGTAAACCGGATTTATAACGGTAACGCTTTTTCAGGAAAGTGTGTGAGTAAAATAATTTCAGTGCGGCAACTCTTGTTTTAAACCAATTTCTGTAATGAAATAAAATTGCAAGAAACGCTTAGGGTTCTGCCGATTTCTGTAGAATTCTGTGTTTATATGCAAGTACCTGAGGTTTTGGTAGAGGGAGATGTAATATTACCGGAATAAAAATTGTCGCTATTCTTCTGAATGCAACAAAGCCGGTGCTACCGAGTGGAATATGCTTAGATCATTCAACAATCACTGGGTAACATAAAATAATTTTAGAACATTTTGAGCACTTCATGAGGAAATTCCTACTAATTCTGGGTTGAGAAAAACAAACATGGCAATGACAATACCTCTAGTTCCTATGATATACAAAAAGTGGATATATTACATATTAACGGATTGAGAGAAAAGGATACATTTTAATTACACACATGCTAACAACAATGAAAGTGCATTTGATTTCTTAAGTGATAGTTACATGCTCAGAGTTCTAAATTTCTGGAAAAATACTTCGCAGATAGTCGTGTCTGAAGAGAATCATGTGGTGGCTTATTGACTTCGTCGTCTTTTAGCTTGCCTCTAGAGATGGTGTTCTGCAGAATTCCTATACAAAGACCAACAGTAATCCGCAAGCATTACTTCATTCCAACGTCCCTGATATCTTTCTTCCATATCAGAACTGTCCCGATGGAATCTCTCCCCATGTTTCTCACTAACAGCTCCCGGTAGCTAAGATGGTAGCACGTCTGCCTCACGTACAAGAGGTCCCGAGTTCGAATCCTGGTCAGGGTGAGTTACCTGGATAAGGTTTTTCCGGGGTTTTCCCTTATCCTGAAAGACAAATTTCAGGTAACTCAAAGCTCCATGGACCCCGGACTCATTTGAGCATCATTTCACTCACTCCATTCATCGTCCTATATGACTTGACGTTGGAGGACGTACATTAAAAAGAGACAACTAGGAGGAAAAAGTCTAGGTGGGAGTGGAGAATGGATCTTAAGGAAAATGTTGCATTCAAGGTTACGGTATTTTTGCAGGAGCACTGTCACCAAATGCTTGTAGTTGTCACCTGTTTTGTTGCCTAAAAATCCACGAACAACACCCTTGAAGGCTTCCCAAGCTTCCTTTTCTTTCCCCTCCAAAATTTGAACAAATGCAGGATCCTTTACAAGTTCTCTTATTTGTGGTCCGACAAAAATGCCTTCCTTAACTTTTGCATCCCCTAATTTCCAAAATTTATTTCTGATTCTGTTTTGTTATTATTTAGATGTGCCAACTCTTAAAATAATTCCTCCAAATTTAAAATCTTCACTCTGTAAAATGAAATGTCACTTTATCTTCAAAACAAGAGCTAATCTATCATTTTTATGATGATATTTGTATTCAGCGGAAAAAATATATGTATATTCACTATTTTTAAGCCCGATCGGCGAACTTGTGGTTGGCTGCGGGATGGGATGGCCGGTGGAGGGGAGCGTGTGGCATCGGGACAGCACCCTCGCCGGTCAGCTGTGCCTGCGGAGGCGTGACAGGGTGGAGAGAGGGGAAGCCACGGGGGTGGCTTAATATTTGTTTCCCCCTCCTCCTGTCACCTGAAAAAACGCGAAATCTCCGGAGTATCTTTCGTCTCCATGGTAAAGAATTCTCTAGAACCATTTGGCCACCTATAAATAGAAGCACGATGCGACCAAGAGTCATTTCTTGGCGTGCAGCTGTGAGGAGCGCCGTGCTAGAGAACGGACTGGAAGACTGAGTACGTGTATCAGAGGAGTTGTACGTAATTGTGAGTGTGGAGTGAACCTGTGACAGACGAACTGGTGGATTGTAATTGTGTGCGCTACGTAATTCTATGTAATCGACAAGTGTTCCAACTGTAATTCGGTGGAAATAAAGAACATTTTGAGTTTGTGCAGTTGTACTTTTAATTTCGCGAACCCACAAAGTCACAATATTTTGATTGTTGCCCAGTGTAATTAGTGGCAACATTTGAATCATTAACAACTAAAACATTTTTGGGCATTCAGATTATTTCAGTGCTTATAAGTAATCTTCTCCAACACTAAGAACTCGCCACCACACATAAGGGAGCCGACGGATGGCATCCGCAGCCTCTTGTTGTGCTAATATTCGAAAGACTGCTCTATTGCTGCAATAATTACCTGTCTGGTTCTAAAGGAAACTCCTCTAAGTGGAAATTTCATTGTCACAAAAAAATCGAAATTATATGGGCTCATATTTAGATGGTACGGAGAATGCTCTAGAATTTCCCAGTTCCATCTGTGAAGTAAATTAACAACAGGGCAGACGTGTGAGAGGGAGCACCATCATGTAACAAAGTGGGACGAGAATTCAGGAGATTTGAACGTTTACAACTCACATTCTGCATTTGACTCGTATATTAATGTCATGAGGGCAACTTGGCCATGGTAGCTCAATGGGTTAGAGTGACTCGAGGGAAGCCAGGAGATTCCTGGTTCAAATTCCGGCCATGGAATTGAATTTTTTATGTTGACTCTATCAAAAACCTTAGCCTTTGCACGGCTACTGTCAAGAAACGATTAATTTCCATCAAATAAATAAGATATCACATTCATTTGAGGCCTGTGAGTAAAATTAAACTATCACTACCGGTAGAGAATGAATGTAACAGTACCGTCATTCAGGGGCGGTTCCTCCATAAGGTTGCAGGTTTGCGCTACACCCACTTATTCTGAATATACAACAAGTGCATTTTGCACATTAAAGTTGTACTTGTTTGCATTGTTTTATATACAAACATGTTTCAATTATGCTTATCGTCTGTAGCTGCCCATGACCGCAGAAGTCGAAATAAAGAGTGATTAGCTGTAGGAGCCGCAGGTTTGCAGCGAAGGGTTAACCTAAGATTTCGCCCAAATGTTGGCTCTCTGAGGGGTTTGCGGGAAGGTGAAGAGATGGGAGTGGCTTCTTATACATTGCTTAAATGGAGGTTTATAAACCTAGCTCCTCCTACTCTTAGCAACGGCTATAGCGTGACCTTCAGGCTTAGCTTCTGTGTGCTCTGCTTTTCGAACACAGGGAGAATTTAATTAAATGCATGGAGGTTATTCAGAAGAGAGCTCTGTTAAACAACAACGCCACACTTGTTCGGGCTTCTGGGTTTATGGCCACTTTGAAAGATTATAATTTTGTATTCTGGCTGTCTTTCTTCTACAAGATCATGCCACATGTGGACATTTTGTACAATCAGCTGTAGAAACGAGACTGCAATGCAACATTTGCCATCGCCCAGCTAAATGCATTTAAAAGGGAAGTGCCAAAGGTAATAAATAGCGTGGATATCCAGGAAGACGAAGAAACTGCAATTAAGAGGAGAAGAATAGAAGATCATGATGTGAAAAGAAGAGAAGCTCTTGAAGTAAGTGACGTTCTTAGAGAAGCAAAGGACAGATTTAGCTTCACGGGGCATCTGGTAGCCTCCACTTTGTTTCATCAAGAAAATTTCTAAGACATTTCCAGAGGATTCCCTTACAGAAACAATAAGAGTCTATACTTTTATCATTGGAACAAAAATTCGTAGAGAACTGACTGTAATTTACAGTCGAGAGGAATTTCGTGGAATGTCCGGCGCTTTGTGCTTGATGGACTTCAATAAGGAAAACAATTTATGTGCTACATTCAGCGAATATGTCAAACTCCTCCGAGTACTGTTAACTATGCCAATGTCTACCGCTGAAGCAGAATGCTGTTTCTCAACTTTAAAAATAATAAAAACTTTTCTTAGGAACATAATGTCACAGGACCGATTGACAGCATTAGAAATTCTTTCAATTGAGAGAGACTTTGTTATGAAGATCAGCGACTTCAACGCAAAAGTTATCGATAGATTCGCCAGGTCTAAGGAGAGTACAGCAGAGAATCTGTATAAATAGGTGAATCATTACTACTGTGTATTTTATTTTTCATTTGTGCACCACCAATAATTTAACCCACCAGCCGCCCCTGCCGTCATTCCAAAAGTTAGTGAACTCGCAGTGATACTTTATTCTCTCTTTGGACATAGTATATTTATCTAGAGCCAAGTTATTCCTTGTCGGACATTAGGTAGGAAATGTGTGAATATTGTACAGTATTTCGAGATATTTAAGTTTTAGGTAACGCTAGCATTGCGTATTAAATCAGCTCGAACCGAACGCGTGCCACTGTAACATCAAGACCCACAGTTTACCAACTCATATACGCAGCATGGTTATTCGTGCAGAATCAGATTCGCACAAATCTACGTCGTGCCAAGGACGTACACGTGAATGCGTAACGCGGGTTGCCTTATTATCTCGAGCACATAATTGCCTCCCGCTGCGATCTGACAATGAAACAAAATTGCCTAGCAACTGAACACTAAGTGGGTCAAACTTTTAGAGCCATTTCATTTCTTCCTTATTACAACTCTCCCTCTTGACTCATTTCTCTCGACAATGTATTGCTGAATTTATTTAAACTTTGTGTTGCACCAACAACTGCTGTATTTACCTCCTCCGAATTATCAAATCTGATGACTACGTTCACGAGATATTCTTGTCATATTTCTCTATGTTTAAGAGAGCGAAACGGAATGACTGTATCAATTACAGAGGAATATGATTACTGGATACGGCCTATAAAATATTTGCTAAAATAATAAACAAAAGGTTGCAGAATATAGCTGAATGTCTTCTCTCGGAGGAACAAAGAGAGAAGAGGCAAATCCTGTGTAGATAACATTTTTATTGCTAAACAACTAATTGAATAACATAGGGAGTTTAACAAAGATACGCATATGGCGTTTATTGACTTTGAGAAAGCCTTCGATAGGGTAAACCGATGCAAAATGTGGCAAAAATTGGAAGAACGAGGATACCCACAACAATTAGTAAAAATGACACAATGCTTCTACTTCCAAACAAAGTTAAATGTGAGGAACAATTCTAAAATTGCTAAAAAAATTTCTTACTAATCAGGGTGTCTGACAAGGGTGTACTTTACCATCTACACTTTTTAGTATTTATATCGACGACCTAGTGCGCAAATGGAAGCAGCTAGTGAATGTAGGTTTTAAAATTTCAAATAAAAACTGTTTAAATATTTTATTGTTTGCTGACGACTTAGTTATTATACAAAATAGCGAGTTTGCCCTGCAAAAATCTATTTTCAAACTTAGTGAACTTTGTAAGCAATATAATATGAAAATTTCTTTTATAAAATCAAAGGTAATGGCATTCATTGATAAACAGCCAATTAGAACAAAAATAGTTATAAATAATCGTTGGGTTGAACAGATAAGCCATTTTAACTACTTGGGAATTTATGTTAGTTATGACAAGGAATATGATGTCTACAATAAATATGCAAATTTCAAAGAGTGTGTGGAACAATAAATAGGACATTTAGAAACAAAATACGTAAAGAAACAAAATTAAAGTTCTACAAAGTTATGGCTGTACCTATACTGACATACGGAAGTGAGACTTGGACGTTAACTAAAAAGCAACAGAGTAAAATACAGGCTTCAGAAATGAAATTCTTGAGAAGTGTGAAAGGATGCACGAAGAGGGACCTAATAAGAAATGAAGATATAAGAGAAGAGCTGGACATTTTTAGTATGAATGATAGATTAAAAGATCTCAAACAAAAATGGAAGGAACATGTTGAAAGAATGCCAGATAATAGACTTACAAAAACAAATATTACAGTATCATCCTAAAGGTAGGAGATCGGTGGGCTGACGCAGGAAACGATGACTGGAGGACTTCGAAGGTGGAACAGGCACTTGATTGCCTATGCCATGAAGTGAAGAAGAAGAAGAAGAAGAAGAAGAAGAAGAAGAAGAAGAAGAAGAAGAAGAAGAAGAAGAAGAAGAAGAAGAAGAAGAAGAAGAAGAAGAAGAAGAAGAAGTAGAAGAACTATTTCTCTGTCTAATTCAAGATATGTAGGTTATTCTAGATACGAGGGAATACAGTAGATTAAGTGATAGACAAAAGTTTTATATACATGACTTACTCTAATCTTATACAAACACTTATTGCTCTATCTACTTCAAGATAAACATTATCTTATTGTAGTTACAAGGGAATACAGTAGACTTTAAATGATTTTTTTTTTAATTTAAGTCCTACAACGTTAAGTTATGTCGTACGGTGGATGAATTGGGTGAAATGATGCTCAAATGACTACAGGGTCCATGGAACTTAAAGTTACCCGACATTCTTCTTGAAGGATAAGAGAAAACCCCGGAGAAACCTTATCCAGGTAACTCACCATGACCGAGATTCCAACTCGGGACCTCTTGAACGTGAGGCAGGCATGCTACCATCTACGCTACCGAGGCGGGGGGACTAAGTGATAGTCAAACTTTCATATACATGACTTCCTCTACTCTTGTACAAACACTTATTACTGTACCTACTCCAGAATAAACATTATATTATTTTAGCTACAAGGGAATGCAGTAGACTTTGAGTGATAATCAAGTGTTTTATATACATATACCTTTTTTACTTTCTGCAACCATTTATTGTTGTATTTGCTTCAAGATAAACATTTTTATTGTAGTTACAAGGGAATATAGTAAACTATAAATGATATTCAGTAGTTTTATACATGACTTTCTCTACTCTTGTACAAACACCTTTTCGTCTATCTACTTCAAGATAAACATTATCTTATTGTAGTTACAAGGGAATACAGTAGACTTTAAGTGACAGTAACATTTTTAAAACTGGTTATTTTGTTGAGGGTCCTTTTGATTACATTCTGTGTTTAGGACTTAGAGATAAAAAATGAATAACGGCTTGTTATTTGAGATAAGTATAAATATTGGATTATTCGAAAAAGGTAAATTCTGAACGAAAAATATTTCTGAAAAGTTATGTATTACAAGATTTACATTTGTTTTGTAGTAACATTTTGTATACCTCTTACAGTTTAGCAGTTATACAACAGACATTCAGAATGAAGAGTAGTTCTGAGGTTATTGCTGGAAATTTCAAGATATACATTTCATTTGTTATTACAATCGGGAGCACAATGGTGAAACAACGCACCTCTGTGGCGTGGTAGTAGAGTGTCTGCTTCACGTACAACAGTTTTGGATTTCGAATCTCAGTCAGACATAAAGCTTTTATCCGGGTTTTTCCCTTATCCTTATAAAGGAATTTCTGTTAAATCTTAGTTTTATCGAGTTTGAATTCATTGGTTAATTATTTCATTTATTTTCGTTCGATATTAGTTTACTTTGGAGGAGGTAAATTAAAAAGATGTCAGCAGATATCCAGATCGGATATACCTTAGTTATTTAACTGCAACCCAAAACTAAATTCAGTATTTTGTGGCAAAGATTGTGGCCTATATTGATATTGGTAGGTACCTATAAACATTATAGGAACTTATAAACATTTGTCGTATTATCTGTTAGATTAGAAGGCTTAAGATGTTAAATGTAAAGCAATGAATTATAAATTCGCAGCTCCTGAGGGCACACAGATGACCTCTCTGTACACCCCCTTCTCCAGCACTGGCCTCGCCCAACATTTCAGCTTGTTTTATTCACAGGCTCACAGCAACACAATGAAAGCAGAGGAAAAACTGCAGCGCTGTACATATAACGCTGTGAATTCTGCATAAGTTGACAACAGTTCTGTGCGTGGATAAATAACGTCCTCTTTATTTGACCAAGGGAAGGACATCCGATATGTTGCATTCATATAAACTTCTCTACTCGCAGCGTATAAACTATTTCTAATAATGCATATTGACTGTTACGAGGTGCAGTCAAAAATAACTGGAATTTTCCTTTAATAATCTATTTTATACATAAATATCAACTTCAATATATTGGCCATCAGATATACGAGGGTGGTCCGAAAAATTTCCTACCTCAACATGAAGATGGCAGCACTCGTAAGTAAAGGCTAGTGCATTTCCTTGCACATCTGTTAACCGTTAATCAAGGTTTAAGACAATTTGTACGCTCAGTTATTATATAACAGTCGCTTGAGTCAGATAATGTGAGTGTTTTTATGAAAATGGACAAAATCGAGTATCTACCTGTCATTAAATATTTTTTTTTTTTTTCAAAGGCAATACGCCTACGAAAATCAAAGATGAGTTGGATGCTCTGTATGGTGACTCTGTACCATCATTTACCACAGTGACATTTTGGACAGCTGAACTAAAATGTGGCCGTAAGTGCTTGGGAGACGATAAACGTTCGTGAGTTCAAAAACTGAAACTACCGACGAAAACATCGTCAAAGATCACCAAATGGTGCTAGACGACCGCCGAATTAAAGTGAGAGATATACCAGAGGCTATGCACATGTCAAAATTAATTATTTGTCACATATTAAATCAAAAATTAGAGATGAGAAAGGTGTCCGCGGGTTGGATACCGCGTTTGCTCACGTTACACCAAAAATCGTGTTCGAGTTAACATTTCTAACGCTCTGTGAGTGAAGTTTAGGCGCCGATTAATTACTGTAGATGAAAATTGGATACACCATTAGACGCCTGAAACAAATATACATTCCAAACAGTGGACTGCAAGGGAGGAACCGGCTCCACAAAAGCAAAAATTGCCTTTTTTGACTGGGAAAGTGATGGCAACTGTTCTTTTTTCTGGATAGCCATGTAATTGTTTTAATCGATTATATTCAAAAAGGAAAATCTATTACAGAAGCATACTACGCCTCATTACTTGACAAGCGGAAGGCGGAACTTGTGGGAAAACGTCCACATTTGTAGAAAAAGAAAACCTTCTTTCACTAGGACAATGCACCGTCTCACACCTCAGCGATTGCAATGATGAAAATCCACGAATTACGATTTGAACTCCTTGGTCATCCACCTTGCTCACCATATTTAGACCCTGGCTACTTTGTTTGTTGCCTCATATGAAAATTGCGCTCGCTGTACAAAAGTTTTCGTCAAATGAGGAGTCAATCACTTTCGTGAACAATTATTTTGCAGAGAGAAACGCCGAGTACTATTTGGACGAGTTACAGAGATGGGAGCATCGCTGGGAAAAGTGTGTAGTGTTACAAGGAGACTATGTTGAAAAACGCCGAGTACTATTTGGACGTGTTACAGAGATGGGAGTATCGCTGGGAGAAGTGTGTAGAGTTACAAGGAGACTATGTTGAATAACGCCGAGTACTATTTGAACGTGTTACAGAGATGGGAACATCGCTAGGAGAAGTGTGTAGAGTTACAAGGAGACTATGTTGAATAACGCCGAGTACTATTTGGACGTGTTACAGAGATGGGAACATCGCTAGGAGAAGTGTGTAGAGTTACAAGGAGACTATGTTGAATAACGCCGAGTACTATTTGGACGTGTTACAGAGATGGGAACATCGCTAGGAGAAGTGTGTAGAGTTACAAGGAGACTATGTTGAATAACGCCGAGTACTATTTGAACGTGTTACAGAGATGGGAACATCGCTAGGAGAAGTGTGTAGAGTTACAAGGAGACTATGATGAAAAACGCCGAGTATTATTTGGACGTGTTACAGAGATGGGAGTATCGCTGGGAGAAGTGTGTAGAGTTACAAGGAGACTATGTTGAATAACGCCGTGTACTATTTGGACGGGTTACAGAGATGGGAGCATCACTGGGAGAAGTGTGTAGAGTTACAAGGAGACTATGTTGAAGAACGTCGGGTACTATTTGGTTGGATTACAGAGATGGGAGCATCACTGGGAGAAGTGTGTAGAGTTACAAGGAGACTATGTTGAAAAACGCCGAGTACTATTTGGACGTGTTACAGAGATGGGAGTATCGCTGGGAGAAGTGTGTAGAGTTACAAGGAGACTATGTTGAATAACGCCGAGTACTATTTGAACGTGTTACAGAGATAGGAACATCGCTAGGAGAAGTGTGTAGAGTTACAAGGAGACTATGATGAAAAACGCCGAGTACTATTTGGACGTGTTACAGAGATGGGAGTATCGCTGGGAGAAGTGTGTAGAGTTACAAGGAGACTATGTTGAAAAACGCCGAGTACTATTTGAACGTGTTACAGAGATGGGAGTATCGCTGGGAGAAGTGTGTAGAGTTACAAGGAGACTATGTTGAAAAACGCCGAGTACTATTTGAACGTGTTACAGAGATGGGAGCATCGCTGGGAAAAGTGTGTAGAGTTACAAGGAGACTATTTTGAAAAACGCCGAGTACTATTTGGACGTGTTACAGAGATGGGAGTATTGCTGGGAGAAGTGTGTAGAGTTACAAGGAGACTATGTTTAAAAACGCCGAGTACTAATTGGACGAGATGGGAACATCGCTGGGAGAAGTGCGTAGAGTTACAAGGAGACTATGTTGAAAAACGCCGATTACTATTTGGACGGGTTACAGAGATGGGAGCATCGCTGGGAGAAGTGTGTAGAGTTACAAGGAGACTATGTTGAAAAACGCCGAGTACTATTTGGACGGGTTACAGAGATGGGAGCATCGCTGGGAGAAGTGTGTAGAGTTACAAGGAGACTATGTTTAAAAACGCCGGGTACTATTTGGACGAGATGGGAACATCGCTGGGAGAAGTGCGTAGAGTTACAAGGAGACTATGTTGAAAAGCGCCGAGTACTATTTGGACGGGTTACAGAGATAGGAGAAATGTGTAGAGTTACAATGAAACTATGTTGAAAAACGCCGAGTACTATTTGGACGGGTTACAGAGATGGGAGCATCGCTGGGAGAAGTGTGTATAGTT
This sequence comes from Mantis religiosa, assembly GCA_030765055.1. Taxonomy (NCBI): domain Eukaryota; kingdom Metazoa; phylum Arthropoda; class Insecta; order Mantodea; family Mantidae; genus Mantis; species Mantis religiosa. Next base: position 252,297,101 of record CM060947.1, on the reverse strand, counting down.
ACAAAGAGACTATGTTGAAAAACGTCAAGTACTATTTGGACGGGTTACAGAGATAGGAGAAATGTGTAGAGTTACAATGAAACTATGTTGAAAAACGCCGAGTACTATTTGGACGGGTTACAGAGATAGGAGCATCGCTGGAAAAGTGTGTAGAGTTACAAGGAGACTATGTTGAGAAACGCCGAGTACTATTTGGACACGTTACAGAGATGGAAGCATCGCTGGAAAAGTGTGTAGAGTTACAAGGAGACTATGTTGAGAAACGTCGAGTACTATTTGGACGGGTTACAGAGATGGAAGCATCGCTGGGAGATGTGTGTAGTTACAAGGAGACTATGTTGAGAATCGTCGAGTACTATTTGGACGGGTTACACAGATGGGAACATCGCTGGGAGAAGTGTGTAGTTACAAGGAGACTATGTTGAGAAACGTCGAGTACTATTTGGACGGGTTACAGAGATGGGAACATCGCTGGGAGAAATGTGTAGTTACAAGGAGACTATGTTGAGAAACGTCGAGTACTATTTAGAGTACTATTACAGAGATGGGAACATCGCTGGGAGAAATGTGTAGTTACAAGGAGACTATGTTGAAAAACGTCGAGTACTATTTGGACGGGTTACAGAGATGGAAGCATTGCTGGGAGAAGCACAGTATCTGAAGAAGGCCATGGAACATACCTACATACATAATGGAGCGTTCATTTACGCCAAATATTGACGCAGTCGGAGTGTAACTAAAGCCACTTTTCATTTACAAAGTGTTTGAAGCATAGCTGAATGGATCAAGCACAATACCGACCATAATAAGGTGTATACTAGTATTATAAGTTAATATCTACCTTCCACTGGAACACGTGGTGATTACTGTACTTTATATACACGTATAGTGTTATAAAATGTTATTTGTATCATAATATTAAATTATAGGCTACAAGAGGTAAAACAAGAGATAAAAAATTTAAGCTGTATAGTATTATATAGCCAACGCTACCCTAGGAACTGAGTTAAATATACGAATGGGTAACCGCAGACGTCAGACTCCCACCTCGAATCTTTAAACGCTTTTTACGTCTTAATAGGGTACTTTGAGCTGGTTTTGGTAGTTTTAAGAAACATAAAGGACTACAACGGCTATTACAATTACCGTATGAGCTAAAAACTGCCGTAATGTGACAGAAGCCCAAACAATCTAGTAAATTCTTAGTACTTTTTGAAATGACGGTACAACGAAAGCACGTGTTGGCAGAAGATTTAAATACAATTGGTCCCAATGTGTAGATCTGCCATTTTGTGTTCCACTGCTATTGTCAACTGATGTAAGTGATATGTTGTTTCTTCAGGGACGTGTTTAAAGACGTATACGAATGTATGCTAAGGAATAAAAGTTTGCAAACTCGTCTAAAATTGCTACTGGATCTCTATGTGTCTGGGTATGATGTTTTTGGAATCAGTATACTAAGTGATTACTTTTTGTCCCATACAACACTTATGCATTGAGCTATCTACTCCTCTGTAAACTGCTCCCCAAATCAACCATCATAAGGCATTCAATAAAAGCATAAGTTACATATTTCGCTTAGCACGTTGCATAAATTCAAAACTAAATAGGAGCAGGTGAATCACGAGGTGTAAACCCCGGATATATAGAATTGAGAGCCCCATAGGCTCAAGCTACTGGTATTTCAAAGACTACTGGAGGATAAAATTCCGTCGGACCGGCGGTATTGTTATGATCCTATCAGTTGGGAAACAAAATATTTACTTGTCTACATTTTAGTAAAGTCATTAAGAGTCTATCACTTTGTGATATCTTTAAAATTCCTTTGTCTTTGCATTAAAAGGAGAAATAAAAATAGCATCATCTTATTTAAGGGAAGTATACGTAATTTTAATTAAACCTTATTTCAAAGAATATTTCAGAAATAGCTAAAAGCACAAAATGCATTCGAAATTTCAATTATTAGCAGCCAGGAGGGAAACAGAGAAATATGGTGATGTGAATACAAAGATGTGATGGAATATAAATAATTCTAAATATTGTTTTTATAATTTTAAATTTCAAAGACGCGGAGGAAGTAAAATGAGAATTAAATTTGGGTTTCGGTGAAAACTTAAGAAACTGAAGGCTTTTTTTTTTAAATTTACGTCCTCCAACGTCAAGTCACATCGGACGATGAATGGAATGGGTGAAATGATGCTCAAATGAGCCCAGGGTCATAGAGCTTAGACTTACACGACATTCGTCTTTCAGGATAAGGGAAACCCCGGAAAAACCTTATCCGGGTAACTCACCCTGACCGATATTCGTACTCGGGACCTCTTGAACGTAAGGCAGACTCGCTACCACCACGCTACCGAGGCGGGCAAGGAACTGAAGTGAATATTAATAGAGAGACATGGAAACTGTGTGTAAAGTTGGTGTAGAGATGTGCGTGTAGTGTTTAATGCCCGCTTTTACTACATACGGCACCGCAGGCGATGACACTGATGATACATGAGATGAAGATGGAGCACCGGTGGAATGAGATGGCAGGGGAAACCGGAGATCCTGGAGAAAACCCGCCCCAGCGCAATGTTGTCCAATGTTGTCGCCTGGGATCGACCCCGGGCCGCCTTGGTGAGAGCCAAGCGGTCTAACCACTGAGCCACGGCGCGGCTGGTGAAGAGATGAAATATAATTGAGTGTATATGAATGATTTTCTTGATTAGAAAGTAACTAAATAATATTTACGCTTAATTAATAATTATGAAATAAAAATATATTGATAGTTAAATTGGGAAATAATATATCTAAATCGTATAGGAACACAAATCGATTGTTAATTTCAAAAGTAAAATGTGAATATCTTATTTTACTTAATGCCAGAAATTCTTGAGCAGTGAGTAAATGTAAAAGGGAATCGTTCTGTGTACGTCCGTTAAATTACAAGCAGCGCAAGTTAGTGGGTACAAACTGGTACATGAAGATACACTAAACTGGCGTGATTGTTATATGTATTTGTTTAAAAACAGACGGGAATGTAATTAAGCACTCTGCTAAAGATTTTAGTTATTTTTTAAGTAAGTTAACTGGATTTTAATGTTGTCATTATACTTACAAACTCTAATGGAAATTATTTTAATTGTCTTTTGAGTATTTTGTGTTTAAATGGATACTTTATGTTTAGCAACACTGGTTAATTATCAGAGAAAAGTAAAACATTACTTGAAATTATTAGGAGTTCAATAAAGAATGTAGTTAAGTAAATCAAATTAACGTATCATTCGATGTCAAGGAGCCAGATGGCGCAAATATGAAGTACTTGATCTCCTACTCTCTCGTATGTGAGGGAAATTTCTTATTTCTGTCTCTAGCTCTCTAAAGCAGATGTTCCAGACTGATCTGAATTAATGATGTTCAGGTCTTGTGATGCGTTTTATCCAAAGTGAAAATGCGCCACTTTGGGAATTGACGTGACAGTTCGGAGATGCAAAGCGCTGCATTCACTATTAATACTGCATCACCGCTAATAGATGGCAGCAGCGTCTGTCTAGAGGCATATGTTCAGTCTTTGAGGAAACTCTGTGTCGCGTTTAAAGGTTGGTCGCTAGATCTTGTCTAAGGTTAGTGTATAAAGCTTCGCATTTTATCGAAAATATGTGAATGATCCAGTAAAATATAAGTTTTAATATCGCTGGGAAAAAAAATGTTTTAACAAGTCTATTGTTTACCTTAACACTGTTTGTTTCGGTGTGTGCCGCATACGTGACGTGCAGGGTTCGTTTTCTGGAGCAGATCTTCCTATTCCATTGGTTTGTTCCGAAGTTTCTCTCGAACATTAATTTCTAAGCGGGATAAGAAGTAGGGAAACGGGAATTTGTGAATTGTGTGGGGGGAAAGAGCGTATAGAACACTATGTAACGAGGAGGTTGAAATGTGGAAATAAAAGATTTGGGAGGAAAAATGGGAGAAAGTAGAGAAGAGGATAGTGGCTATAAAAATGTTAACGGGCAGGGAGGAAAAGAAGGTAAGAAGTATTGGTGATTTTTTTTTTGAAGAAAGTAAAAGAAAAATGGACAAGAAATGTGAAAAATATAAGAAAGAAAGATGAGGGGGAAGAAAGGGACTAATTAAGTAACAAGGAGGTATGGAGGTTAGGAACTACTTGGCAGAGCAGAAGACCAGGGTGTCATGTAAGCCTAGGAAGCAACAAAGTAAAGACAAATAAATGTAAAGAATATAAGAATGGAGGATGAGGGGGAAGAAAGGGGCTAATTAAGTAATCAAGGAGGTATGGAGGTTAAGAGGTACCTGGAAGAGCAGAAGACCAGGGTGTCATGCAAGTCAAGGTAGAAACAAGGTAAAGACAAATAAATGTAAAGAATGTAAGAAAGGAACGTGAGGCTGAAGAAAGGGACTAATTATGTAATCAAGGAAGTATGGGGGTTATGAGCTACTTGGCAGAGCAGAAGACCAGGGTGTCACGTAAGAAAAGGTAGCAACAGGGCAAAGACAAGATATGTGAAGAATATAAGAAAGGAAGATGAGGCGGAAGAAAGGGACCAATTAAGTAATCAAGGAAGTATTGAGTTTAAAATCTACCTAGCAGAGCAGAAGACCATGGTGTCATGTAAGTCAAGGTAGCAACAACGTCAAGACAAATAAATGTAAAGAATACAAGATGGGAAGATGAGGGACCAATTAAGTAATCAAGGAAGTAAGGAGGTTAAGAGCTACGTGGCAGAGCAGAAGAACAGTGTGTCATGTAAGCCAAAGTAGCAACAAGATAAAGACAAATAAATGTAACGAATATAAGAAAGGAAGAGGAGGGGGCAGAAAAGGGGCTAATTAAGTAACAAGGAGGCATGAAGGATAAGAGCTACCTGGCAGAGCAGAAGAACAGGGTGTCATGGAAGCCAAGGTAGCAACAAAGTAAAGACAAATAAATGTAAAGAATATAGGAAGGGAAGATGGGGGGGGGGGGAGAAATCTATTAATTAAGTAATCTAGGAGGTATGGAGGTTGAGAGCTACCCGGCAAAGCAGAAGAGCAAGGTCTCATAAAATCAAAGTAGAAACCCGGTAAAGACAAATAAATGTAAAGAAGATGAGGGGGCAGGAAATAACTACTTAAGTAACAAGGAGGAATGGAGGCTAAGAGCTACCTGGCAGAGCAGAAGACCAGAGTGTCATATAACGCAAGGCAGCAACAAGATGAAGACAAATACATGTAAAGAAGATGAGGGGGGCAGGAAAGGAACTAATTAAGTAACAAGGTGGCATAGAGGCTAAGAGCTACCTGGCAGAGCAGCAGACCAGGGTGTCATGTATGCCAAGGTAGCAACAACGTAAAGACAAATAAATGTAGCCAAAAGTTGTAAATTGTAGAATTTTGGAATATACACGATAATAATCTAATCTAACAAGGATAATTATGAGGTGCGTTCAAAAACAAAACGAGCCAGAGAAATAATTACAGAAACCAATACTTTTATGTTGGAAGTATTGGTCCTGGTTGTTGAGACACTTGTCCCACTGTGAAAAGGCGGTGAATGGCTGTCCTAGAAAAGTCCCAGGGCTGCGATGTGAACCAGTTCCGCACGTGCAGCTGGATGTCGTCGTCCTAGGTGAATCATTTGCACCTCAGAGCCTTTTTAAAGGGACCAAACATGGCGTAATCACAGGGAGAGAGGGCTGGACTGCATGGAGGGTAGCCCAGTACCACCCATTTGAATTTCTGGAGGAGTGCCGCGACTGTGTTAGTGATATGAGGCTTTGAACTGTCTTGGAGCAGAATGAGCCCATGGGTGAGATTGTCTGGTCGGTTTGATTTGATCGCTTGGCGAAGGTTGGTTAAGGATTGCGAGTAATGCCGGGCATTTACTGTTGTCGCGTGCTGCAGGAAGTGTATAAGAAGAGGGCCATCTTGGTCAAAGGAGAAGTTTCTGCATAACATTTGCTGTACTTGTGTTTTTGACCTTGGCCTTTTTTTTTTTGGTGGTGGTGACCCTGGATGCTTACAGTGGAGACTTTGACTTTTCGATTCTGTTTCAAATTCATGACAGTATGACTCATCTCCAGCCACCACACGCGCTGCAGATGACCAAGACAGTGGGACATTCGACATGCTTCCTGGTGTGTTTGAAGACTGTGGGGCACTCATTGGGCACACACTTTGCGCAGGAGCAGTTGTTCCTTAATGATGGTATGAACACTTCCGACACTCAAACCGACCTCAGCGGCTATGGCTTCCACTGTCATTCGGTGGTCCTGGGTAAAAGAGTGCATCAACAAGCTGGACGATGTCATCGGTAAAGCAGTGTGGCACTCCAGAACGTTATTGAGGAGTGCCAATCATTACTGAACGAACTGAATAACACGTGGAATGCATACACCTAGACAAAATATTAAAAAAAAGTGAAGATACTTTAAGTATATGGTATTTTAATTTAAATAAAACTGGGCAACAGTGAAAATACTTCGGACTTAAATATAGTGAACTTAAATGTATTTCCATCTGCTGAATTCAAAAATCACCATAAGATGATAGATTAGCACTTGTTTTGAAGATAAAGTGGTACATCATTATTCAGAGTGAAGATTTTAAATTTGGGGGAATTTTTTTGGGGGGAGTTGGCACACCTGTCAAATAACATCAGAGGGAAATTTTGGATATTAAGTGATGCTGAAGTTGAGTAAGGCAATTTTGTTGGACCACAAATAAGAGAACTTGTAAGGGATCCTGCATTTGACCTAATTTTGGAGGGGAAAGAAATGGAAGCTTGGGAAGCCTTCAAGGGTGTTGTTCATGAATTATTAGGCAACAAAAGAGATGACAACTACAAGCATTTGGTGACAGTGCTCCTGCAAAAATGCCGTAACCTTGGATGCAACATGTCCCTTAAGATCCATTTTCTCCACTCCCACCTAGACTTTTTCCCTCCTAGTTGTGGAGCTGTTAGTGATGAACATGGGGAGAGATTCCATCAGGACATTTCTGTTATGGAACAAGGATATCAGGGTCGTTGGAATGAAGTAATGCTTGCGGATTACTGTTGGTTTTTGTATAGGGATTCTGCCAAACTCCATCTCAAGAGGCAAGCTAAAAGACGACGAAGTCAATAGGCCACCACATGATTCTCTTCAGGCACGACTATCTGCGAAGTATTTTGCTAGCAATTTAGAACTCTTAGCATGTAATTATCATTAAAAGATCAAATGCACTTTCATTGTTGTTAGCATGTATGTAATTAAAATGTATCCTTTTCTATCAATCCGGTAATACGTAATACTTCCACCTTGTGTATATCATAGAAATTAGAGCTAATAACATTTTTCATTGTTATATATTTTTTTCTCAAACCAAAATTAGTAGGAATTGCCTCATGAAGTGCTCGAAGCATTCAAAAATTATTTTTTGTTGCTCTGAGTAATCAGAGTAATCAAAGCCAACATTTAAAAATTCACAGTTTTCAAGACGCATCTTGGGAAGTTGGTAAACTAAATTAGCAAGGGTTTTTTTTTTTTTTTTTTTTTTTTTTACTTCACTGCCTTTTCATTTTTGAATTATAATATTACACAAAGAAACACACACATGTTTTATTAAATTACATGCTCATATTCAGGGGATCCTAGACCTTGAAATAAAGCTTCTCTATATAGTGAAATACACCCCTTACCTCCCCTAAGCGGTAGAGAATGTGCAAAGACTTCCAAGAAGGTAACACACCGTTAATAGAATCTAAAGTTAAATAAAAGTCTAAATCATTAGTTTATTTACTCCTATTAGAGCTTAAAATGGAAGTTTTTAGAACGGAGCCCCTCTAATCTTCGAATGGAGGGCTGGAATGCAGATGTTTCTATCAACGAAAGCTTTTTAGCAACTGAAGAGGACGCCATTTGCTGTACCTTTGAAACTGAATATTTAATGAACCCCCTCACGAGGTTCATTAGTTTATGCATTCAGAGACATTCGTAATAGCAATAAAACTTGGTCGTTAATCCATAAGGCAGGCTCTGTATGAGACGCTACAGAGATTTATGTGAATTTTAGTTTATAGCTGTCTCCTCCAAAAGTCTAAAAACTCATAACCTCAAGTGCCTATACAGACTATTGATATTTCAAGTCCACAACTCTCATTTTCTAAAACAAAACTATAATAGGGTTAAAAATAAAATAAATTTGCTCTTTTAAAGAATATTTAATTAATCATCAGCTTCAAAGTTATCCCCCCTCAGATACTCTACACTTGTACCAATATTTTGGAAGTGGATCTCACTTTCTGTTATGGTGATCAACGATTCTGTTTTATCTCATCAGTGTTTACGAATCGATGTCCTTTCATAGTTCTCTTTAGTCTCGGTAATAGAAAGAAATCGAAAGGGGTCATCAGACAACATAAGGCACTCGTTTTATTTTTTAATTGTCGATAAACTTTATTATATCCAAATACATTATGCTACTTATAGTTATGAGCCAGCGTAATATTGAATCACTTGAAGCGTGTGTTAGGATGCCCTTCAATAACAGTCCTGCATCATTTATATTTAGATATTAATAAACATATTATAATCAGAAAACAAAAACCACTTTATCATACATACAAAACAGATGATATTGTCGCCAGGTCATTGTTGATTGGAGGCAGCGCGGGTAACAAGATCGAAGAGTCGGCAGTGTAGTATGGAGATGGAGGCTTGCCAAGTTGGTGGGCGGGAACAGACGGATTTGGCAAGAGTTCGCCTTTGTTCTAGCCGGTCTCGATTGTTTGAGAAATTTCTGGTGTGTTAGAAATCGATCAAAAGGCAGCCTGCCTGAAAAGAGACAGTCAGTCTGTAATTGAACGCGTGAGGGTAAGCAGCTATGTTGATTGACCTGTATGCCACATTGTGTATGTGTACAAAGTTTATTTCTACGGAAATAAAGTACAATTTTTTGTGTTTGTAACCTGGACTTTTTATTTCACGAACCCACAAAGTCACAATATTAAATGAGCAGGTCGCTTTGCCGTTTTCTCTTTAGTCTTCTAGTTTACGGTTATGGAGGGTGTAGGAAAATATCTTGTAACAGTGGATTTGTATGATTGGCAAGAGTTTGGTGTAGTCTGATCACATCCATCACTTCTGGTATGTTCAGGTTCCTGTGAAGTGTGGTGTTGCTAACATACCATGGGGCACCTGTGATCAATCTTAGGTATCTGTTTCGGATAACTTGGATTCTTTTTACTTGTAACGCTGCAGCAGTGCCCCATATGAAGCAACAATATTGCCAAGTAAGTTTCAATAATTTAGTTGTGGTTTTGACTACATTATGTATTTGATTTGTTGGATTCGGTGTCTTAGTCCTGAGAGCAAACATGTGTTGTGCAGGTTCCAAGTTAGTCTGTCAATTTATTATCTTACTGTTCATCTCCTTAGAAAATTTTTAATAAGTCCAGAACTGCTTCATCTAGGAGCCTGCGGTAGAGCTTGTTTTTATAGTAAGTTTTGCTGCATGTGTTGTCATGGATATCGTCTTCTTTATTCTGTTATCCTTTGAACTAACAATTCCGTAGTTTTGTTATTCTGTGGCTATGGCTGGAGTTTTGTTTGTAAGCAAACTGTTCCTTTAGTATTTATCTAACTGAAAGTGTAGTTGTGTAGGATTACAAATTCTAAAGAAGTTCACAGAAACTTAAGAATAAGGGAAATATGTTCTATGGGACGGTACCCTTGCCTGTAGAAGTCAATGAAAATGATACACAATCAAGTGGCTGTTGACCATGTGCAACTCCTGCAAGTACTTCGATAAGACAATTACAAATGTAAATATTACTGGAATTATAAACTGTGTTGACCATTGTATTCTATCTAATATTGTGATAGATTTAGACATTTTAAGACGAGTGCTAGAAGAAGCTGTGTCATGCAGAATATGTTATGGTGAGGTTAAGTTGCAAGAATAATCGAGTAAAAGAACTGATATAGGGAATAAATTGATAATTGTATGCCTTAATTGTAGTTCTGAAAAGTCATTTTGCTCCTCAAAACATAGTGCTAATAGTGACCTCTGTAAAAACGATGTGAGACTTGTTTATGGGCTAAAATGCATTGGCAAGAGCTTGGAGCTGGTAAAATATTGAGTGGTCTTATGAACTTACCAAACCACCCTAAAAGGTATTTCAAATATATAACACCTTTAGGAAATAAGTTCCAAAGTTTTGCAGAAAATTCCATAAGAGCTGCTGCCAAAGAAGTTGTAATGAAAATAATAAAGATGTTTTAATCAACTTCCAGAATAAATTGTAAGCTATAGTTCTGATCGGAAACATTTGCCCCAATTTCTCAGAAACTATAGGAGATATATACATGAATTTTTTATATATTATAAAATTAGCTTCAGAATTGCTGTGGATCTAGGAACACAGTATTTTAATTAATGAGCTTTATGTAATGTGTTTTAATGCTAAAAAATCAGGAATGGGTACTGAAAGAGAAAACAAATATAAAATTAATAGAAATTAATTGTTCTTTCAAACTAGTCGTGTGTAGGCTGAATTGTGGAAATCTAGAGTAAGACTGAAAAATTCAATGTCATAGCCTAGATTTGAACCACGGATCTTCTGGTTTCCGTCCAGCCGCTCTACCATTGAGCTACTATGGCTAACGTGCCAACATGACATTATATTCTCCAACTGACTCGTGTTTTCCCCGGTAAACCACTTAGGAGTTCTCATAAACACATGAGACAACTACCTTAATGACGACTTACTATGCTGTATGTCCTTTAAGGCCCAGGCTTTATAGTTCGGACCACTATTAGGTACAACTGACTCGTGTTTTTCCCGGTAAACCACTAGGAGTTCTCATAAACACATGAGATAACTACCTTAATGACGACTTACTATGCTGCAAGTACTTTAAGGCCCGGGTTTTATAGTTAACCACTATTAGGTACAACTGACTCGTATTTTTCCCGGTAAACCACTAGGAGTTCTCATAAACACATGAGATAACTACCTTAATGGCGACTTACTATGCTGTAAGTACTTTAAGGCCCAGGCTTTATAGTTCGGACCACTATTAGGTACAACTGACTCGTGTTTTTCCCGGTAAACCACTAGGAGTTCTCATAAACACATGAGACAACTACCTTAATGACGACTTACTACGCTGTAAGTACTTTAAGGCCCGGGTTTTATAGTTAACCACTATTAGGTACAACTGACTCGTGTTTTTCCCGGTAAACCACTAGGAGTTCTCATAAACACATGAGACAACTACCTTAATGACGACTTACTATGCTGTATGTCCTCTAAGGCCCGGGCTTTATAGTTCGGACAACTATTAGGTACAACTGACTCGTGTTTTTCCCGGTAAACCACTAGGAGTTCTCATAAACACATGAGACAACTACCTTAATGACGACTTACTATGCTGTAAGTACTTTAAGGCCCAGGCTTTATAGTTCGGACCACTATTAGGTACAACTGACTCGTGTTTTTCCCGGTAAACCACTAGGAGTTCTCATAAACACATGAGACAACTACCTTAATGACGACTTACTATGCTGTAAGTACTTTAAGGCCCAGGCTTTATAGTTCGGACCACTATTAGGTACAACTGACTCGTATTTTCCCGGTAAACCACTTAGGAGCTCTCATAAACACATGAGACAACTACCTTAATGACGACTTACTATGCTGTAAGTACTTTAAGCCCCGAGCTTTATAGTTCGGACCACTATTAGGTACAACTGACTCGTATTTTCCCGGTAAACCACTTAGGAGCTCTCATAAACACATGAGACAACTACCTTAATGGTGACTCACTATGCTGTAAGTACTTTAAGGCCCGGGCTTTATAGTTCGGACCACTATTAGGTACAATTAATGGAAATTAATTGTTCTTTCACACTGGCCGTGTGTAGGCTAAATTATGTAAACGTAGAGTCAGACTGAAGAATTGCTTAAAATGCATCCTGGCTATGGCATTGCATTTTTCAGTCTTACTCTACGTTTCCACCATAGTTTCCAATTGGTTCAAACTGTAAATACGACCTTCATTGTAGATCAGTGGCTTCTTCAAGGACTACATAATACGTTATAAAATTTTAATTTATATACTATTAATAATTACAGAAAACAATTCGGGTATGTTCAGGTCCCTGTGAAGTGTGGTATTACTAACATAACATGGGGCACCTGTGGTAATTCTTAAGATCTGTTTTGGAGTACTTGGATTCTTTTTACATGTGACGTTGCAGCAGAGCCCCATATGGAGCAACCATATTGTCAAATAGGTTTAATCAGTGAGTTGTATAGAATGCGTTCATATGGCATTGCAAGAGGCAATTTTGACTGTATTTTGTGTTTGACTTATTAGCTTCGGTGTCTTAGTCCTGGCAGAAGATTTGTGATGTGGAGAATCTAAGTTAGTTTACTTTCCAGTATGAGTCCGAGGTAACTGACTAACTCAGCAGTGGGTATAGCTAATGCTCCAAGAACTATACGGGATATTGTTATCTGCTTTCTATATGTAAAATATACTGTTTGCGATTTCTGTGGATTCATCACCACTCTATGAGTCAGTAGAAAGTAAAAAATATTTCTCATGCAAAAGAGGGTTATAAGAATCATTACTAACACCCACAACAGATGCTCCTGTAAAGATCTTTTTACAAGATTGAAGATACTAACGCTTCCTTGCATGTATATATTCTCAATCCTAAAATTCTTTGCCTTATTTGCAACAAATAATGTAATTCACAAAATAAACACTAGACAAAAGTATAATATCCATTATCCCAGTGCTAAACTTTCTTGCTTCCAGAAAAGTGTGTATTATGAAACTATCAAAATATTTGGCGCACTTCCTAATGTTCTTCAAGAAAAAGTTGATCATTTTGGTGCTTTTAAAAATGCTGTTAGACAGTACCTTTGCTCAAAATCTTTTTATTCTGTACAAGATTATCTGAATGACAAATTATCCTGATAATGCTTCTGTAGCTCTGTAAGTAGTATCTAACTATTCCAATGACAAATCATTACTAATAAATATTTGGTGCAAGTCGAAAGTTTATTTTTAATGTATACGTATTTAATAAATAACAAGAATGGTATCCATTACAAAAATATTGAAACGTACTGGCATAAGCCAAGTGAAAGCTGGTTTATAAAGTGTTTGATTTTGTATCATATATAATTATCCCTGCTTTGTTTTCCATATTGTTGTTCATATTGCCTGTATACTATAATATGTGTCTTATGTTAACTTTTCAAGTACTATATGCTATTGAACTTTATACCTCTGGACATGTTCAATGTTCACAGCCTTTTCTGGCTACAAGTGAACCTACTGAACGCAAATCAGTCTAATCTAATCTAATCTAATCTAATCTCTCCAGCTAAAACATCATTTGGTGATTTCATTGCAGAAGTTATTTAGTTTCCCAGCTGCTGATTCACAACTGCCTTTACTAAGGATTACATCATCAGCAAAATGTGCAATGGTTAATTGAGCATGTCGAGGAAAGTCTGAGGTATAAAGAAGTGGCCCTAGAATACTTCCTTGTGAAACACCAGAGAAGATCAGTTGAGATCTGTATTGTACACTTTGACATTTTAATGGAAAAGATCGGTTATGCAGATAGGATGCTATTATTCTGAAATATGTATGCTGTATTTTTATTTAAGTACACATTTAGCTCTTTTCCTCAACGATCCGTCTTGGCAGTTGAGGACTTTTCATTTCTGCTTCCAGGGAATCATAGTGTTGTTTCCTTAGTGCTCTGTTCAGTTTCCTGGAGATGTTATCTAGTGTTGTTTTATAAGCTGGATACCTGGTTCTTTCCCACAGCCGACTATATGAGTTTTTATTTTCATGAAGATGCTCGATGTGTGAGTTACAATTGAATGACATTATTTTATATGTTTGGCTGTTACTAGATATTCTTGCGGCATACTGTATATATCTAGTTATGCTAGAAACTACAAATTCTGTTATCCTTGGTTTTGTTTTCTGACGCAAAAAAATCCCAAGGAAACATTGAGGTGCAAGTGGTAGCACTATCTTGATACAATATACACGAGTGGCTTTGTTAAAACTTTCTGATGGTGATTCGGTGACTTTCCAGAAACATTTTGTTTACTTCACCACATTGTCGTCAGTAATTGATGTGCGAGGAAGTCTAGGGCGGTCCTTGCCTTCACGATCCTCTTTGAAACGTTTCTACTACACGTAAACCTTTTTCTTACTTATGTAGTTTCACATTTCAAATGTGGTACTGCAAATACTTTTACAATTCATATTTTTACTGAATCTAAATTAATCGTGCGTTCGTTGAACTCCTTTCAGCTCTTCCATCTATTGAAACCATATCCGTCATTTCGGCGTTCGTATAGCGCTCCATATTGCTTGGATTTGATATCTAAGTACACGCAAAATCCTCCCTGTTAGGACGGAATGTGTAGAGCAACCTTCAACTGTCCGAGTTATTAGTCAACTTATTCAGAAATAACTGCCCTTTGCCCCATTAAGTGAAAGCGAGGCTAGCGTCACTGATAAAGAGCAAGGAGCAATGCTTTTGTTTTTGTGGTCGGTGCGTCCCAATTACATATTTTGACGTCATTGGCTCCTACGCTGCCTAATCACAAAGTCATGTAACATTTAGTGTTGCATATAATTATACCTAACAGAACTTCGAAGCTGCGGCACCGAAAGTGTACAAGTGTTTGTAAAGTCTGTGTAGTTAACGCATGTGCAGTTCCGAGTCAAAGGAACCTGACCCGACCGCCCACTAATGACCGTCATAAATCTATCTCCACACTTTAGAAATGGAACACTGTCGTTGAGGACCAATAGCAACCCTGAATTTCTCGAAGTGACAGACGCATGTCTACTCCACGTGGAGTCTCAGTTGCCAAAGTTCCAACTTCTAGTTGATCTGCTTCATTACGTGCAGAAATTCGTCGTATGTCACAATGTAGAGACCGTAGGAGGGAAATGCAGTGGTAAATGCAAATGAAGTAGAGATAACTTTCAGTCACGTGAAAATAATCAAAGTGAAGACAGTGTGAATAACTGGGGCGAATTATATTACTGGAAAGCCCTAAAAAAATAACAAAGTTATAACGGACTGTTTCTAAGTAAATTCAAGCGCTTGTTTTAAACACATAAATATGTGGTGACAAATAATCTTGGAAAGGGGTAATGCAATGAACCTGATGATAAATGCTGGGTATTCACAGAAATACAGTGAGAAATATTGTGACGAAAGGAATACCAAAGACGCCAATCAAGTGTGAAAACAAAAGGAAACGTTTCTCTAAAGTAGATAATTTCACGTGCGATTTAATTCGTCGAGAAATTTATAGATTCTATGCAAAAAGGAGAGCGCCCACCTTAGACGAATTGGTTGCACATTTTCAAGAAATTTGTGATTTTCCTTATGGGCGCTTCACTTTGCGTGGTCTCCTAAAGGAGCTGGGTTTCAAATACTGCACTTTGAATAAGATAAAGGTTATTATGGAATCCAGTAGACTTTTAGCTTGGCTATATATATATATATATATATATATATATATATATATATATATATATATATATATTTGTCAAAACTAAGGAGGTTTTGCAATAATGGGCATAAGATAATGTATTTAGACGAAACCTCGTATGTTACCCAT
Organism: Mantis religiosa; assembly: GCA_030765055.1. Taxonomy (NCBI): domain Eukaryota; kingdom Metazoa; phylum Arthropoda; class Insecta; order Mantodea; family Mantidae; genus Mantis; species Mantis religiosa. The sequence continues at coordinate 252,281,458 of CM060947.1, read as the reverse complement.
GACGTATCGAGAAAGGTGGCAACCTTGCAGAACGGTCTGGGTGAAGGAGGGTCGGGGGTTGTAAAACAATTATACGGGTTCATCAAAGGCAGAAGCCGACGTGCACACGCGTTGACTAAACAGACTTTACAAGAGTAGAGAAAGTCATGTATATAAAACATTTGACTATTACTTAAAGTCTACTGTATTGCCTTGTAACTAAAATAAGATAATGTTTATGTTGAAGTGTTTTTGCAATGATGACTCACCAGATTTTTAAGAACACATGCTACATTGCTAGAGACAGAAAATATGTTTGAAGATCATCTGAAACAGATAGTGTCTTCTGTTTACAAGAAGGTCGTCCTATATAAATATTTGAAAGGAGGACGGAGCGCTGGGGATGAAATACAAAGCTGTGATCGGTTTGCCCCCAACTTTGAGTACGTGAGGCTCTCTACGCTCTTGAGTTATCTCTCTCTCTCACCAGTAAGGTTGCTTCTAGAAAGTTTGGTCACGTACCGTTACGCGCCCCAAGATATCCAACTTCAGATTAATACCTTCTTACTGGTTTGTCTCCAGTAAATGGAAATGACGTTCAAAGGAATACTTGAAACTTCTACGTACAGAATCGTTTTGATTGTATTTTACTGAGAACTTGTGGATGACTATGAGAGGTTACTAACGAGGCCGAGCTTGAGAAAATACGAAACTGAAACTACGCAGTATCGTCTCGTACGTGTGGCTCTGCTCTCCTTTACAGACTTACACATCGGCTGAAGGGCATGCCACTAGGAAACTTCCTCGATCTGTAGGACAGCAAATCTCCTACAGTTTTGTACGCCATTCAGATATTCTATATACGTTGTGAATCACTTTTGGATAAACTCAAATGAAAATAGAAAATCATACTACAAAAATGTGCACCCTCGGTCGAAAGTTTTTGAGTAAAGTAAAGGTGCGCCTCTTTATGGCTCTGGTCCTCCCTATCATGCTCTATGCGTGGGAAGTCTGGGGTATAGCCGCAGGCTCAAACCTAGTACTGCTCCAACGTGCACAGAATAAATGTCTTCGGATTATTTACTCTGTATGCACAAGGTTCCCCGTGAGACTACTTCACGAGGCTTTATCCCTCCGCTATGTGGAGGATGAAATTAGGCGCCGGGCAACAAAATTCTTCGAGAGTTTGCCTCACCACCAGAGGGCCCTAGTCAGATCCCCTGGGGAGTATGCACCTCGTGAACGTCGCTTAAGGGTATGTATGACTGAAATTTCATAAAAATCGTGAAAATAACGGCTTTTTTTATTTTAAATCTATAAAATAATTTAGACATTCCCGAATGTGAAAAATGCATAATTTGCCTCCGAACGCCATTTTTAAATGCTTATTTAAATGTCGGTGACCTTTAAACTCTGTCAGAGTCACGCCCTCTTTTGCCTACATCCACATTCTTTGTCTGTTTTCCGTTCTTAAATTTTCAATTCAAGAAAAGAAAAATAAGGCTTTCAGACAAAATAGTTCCTAAAATGTTGCCAATATATCAGAGGCTGGCTTCTACAACATTGCTAGAGAGGTGCAAAACAGGAAAAACACAGAATGCCAATGAATCTTTGCATCATGTCATATGGAATAAGTGCCCAAAGGAAGTTTTCATATCAAAACAAAAATTGGATCTTGCTGTTATTAAAAGCATCAGTGAGTTTAACATGGGTAGTCTTAAGTCATTGAAGCTTGATACGGAAATTATGGTTGCCAGAAGAAAATAATAATGATAGACGTCGAAGGAATGTTGATTCTTTGTGACGACCAAAGCCAAGGCCAGTTTAGTTGGGGAAACTGTTTATAACAATGCCATGAATGAAAGACGCTGTGTCCTTAGAAGGTTTCTAAAGGAATTGTCACTTGACTTATATGAATAGGGTATTCTTTGGATCGTTTACAATAGCGACCAAAACAGCCACAAAAGGACTTTGTTTAAAAAGGAATTTGGAGAGTGAAAGTTATATATAAATAGACACACGCAGTTGTGGTGGAGAGCACTCTTCGGCTTGTCGCCGATGGAGCCGGGTCACGGCTATGAAACCAGTATAACATTATCCGGCGTGTAGCCGATATAAAGGGGAAGAGTCAGACGTGAAGCCTAGGAGAGCGGTCAACTTGTTCGGTCTTGAATATTTGTCAGGTCATCAAAATTTATCGAGAAATATAATTAGCATTCAGTCACTATAAACCGTGATTGGTAACCCTCGGTCGGCAGCTTCCATTTCGAGGTTTGAAATAAGAAGCAGTGAATAAATAATTTGGAAACGGGCATTTCAGTGTTGTAAAACTTCCTTCTCACACACATCCACGCATACCCTGAGAGAAACCTCATTGCTCGCCGACTTCTGTGTTCGCCATTGTATTATATTTGCATCAAATTGGCGTTCCAACGTGGAGCCTGTGTACTCCCATAAACAATACTGTTACAAATTGTCGCGCCAACGTGGAGCTCGTTACGAGGAGGAGATTCGGCACGATAGGAGAAGGAGTTTCAACCCGACGACGAGGTTCAACAAGAGAAGCAGATTCAACCTAGAAGGAGGTTCAACCCAGAAGGAGTTTCAACCCGACAACGAGGTGCAACAGAAGGTGGTTCGACAGGAGGACGGTCGACCCATCAAGAAATTCGTCAACAGTACGACTGTAAAGAAGAAAGGAGACCGTCATCGTCATCAGTGACATCATCAGGAGCCAGTAAAAACAGTCAAAGGTACAGAGTGTAAAATTATATCTTACTAGACTATGGTGAATTTATTTGAGAAGTGAAAAACAAGATTATAAGTAAAAATTTGTAGAAATCATGGAAGTTCAGGAGGTTTATAGTAATAACTGTAGGCAGGAAGTAGTTGAAGTAGTAGAGCGTGGTAGAAGTGTACCAAATAACGTAAAAGTGGAAATAAATATGTTAGAGGAAATTAGAAAAATGTTCGAAGGTTTAAGTAAAAAGATCAAGGATAATACTCGAAGTTTAATAAAAGAGATGAAGGCTAACAATCAAAGTTTAAATGAAAGTTTAAGTAAAAAGATAGATAATAACAGTCAAAGTTTAAAAAATATAGAAGAAAAGTTAGAAAATAGTGTTCAGAAGTTAGAGATAGGACAAATAGAACTAGGAAAGAAGTTAGACAATCAACAACAGTCGTTAGAAAATTTCGGGAAAGTTAGTCAGGAAGTAGAGAACGTAAGAAAAGAAGCTGATCAGGTAACAGACAGTTTAGGAAAAGATGTTAGTGAGGAGACGGAGAATGCTGAAAATGAAGTTATGAATCTAACTAATGAAAGGTCCGATAGTGAAAACAGAAAACTTGGGGAGGAAATAGCACAGAAATTAGACAAAGGGAGAGAACTGGCTAGAAAAGAATTAGAAGAAACTAGGAGTAGATTAGAAGTATCAGAATGGGAAAATAGAAAACAGACGAGGAGTGTAGAGGAAAATACAAATAAAATTAACGAGTTAGCAATGGAGATCACAGTGACAAAGGAAACTGAAATTTTAAATCTAGTTAATGAAAGGTCGGATAGTAAAAACAGAAAACTCAGGGAGGAAATCGTACAGAAACTAGATAAAGAAGGAGAAATGGCTAGAAAAGAGTTAGAAGAAACTAGGAGTAGACTAGAAGCACCAGAGTGGGAAAATAGAAAACTGACGAGGAATTTGGAGAAAACCACAAGTGAAATTAGTGAGGTAGCAATAGAGATCACGGTGACAAATGAAACATTGAACAACATGCAAAATCCAGGGATAAACGAAACAGAAATATTAAAATATTTCGGGCAAGGGGCACAGTTCCATCAGAATATGCCTAAGAAAGATAGGAAAAAAGATCGATGTCCAATATCTAAGCTAAATGTGGAAAAATCATGGGGATGTAGAATAAATAAGTCCTTTATACATGGAAAAGTCCGCAAAATTCTCTTGTATTTCGAAGTAGGTTGTGGGATGATGAATTTTCTTGTAAATGGTAGGAACTTAGACTAAAGTATTTGAAATCGCCAGAACAAATTGTAAAAGGAGAAGAAACAAACTTGTAAAATGTGTATGATAAGTATAAATAGTGTAGTGTAAAATTTATAGGTTAAGTTTAAACAGTGTTGTGACAGTGCAGTGAAACTTAAAACTAAACAAGTGAAAAAAAAATATAGTAATGAAAATCAGAACACTTAAAGGCTCTTGAAAATAATATTTATATAGAATCATAAAGAAGTATTCGGAAATGTATAAAAAAAAATAACCAGTTAATAAAAAAATATCAGAACAATGAAAGACTTTTGAAAAGAATTATTTATATAGAATCAAGAAGAAGAACTCGGAAATGTTGTATACAAATATAATCTTATTAATGTACCATTGATTTAAACATGGGAGTGTAACAACCATATGAATTAATTTTAAGTAGATCAGATGAAGAAAAAGAGAGATGAGGTAGATTGAAATATTTTCTGAGTAATATTTAAAAGTTGAAAATTGCAGAACAGAATGTTGGTAAATTTTAAATGAAATGTTGTTATATAACCATGTGAATAATTTTCAGGAAATGTCATGTAAAAATTAATGTTGTGAAAAGAAATTGTAAAACAAATTGGAAGTTGCTGACAAAGGTCTAATATTTTGCGTTATATTCGGGCAAGACATATATATTATTTCATTATGGGATAATAAAATAATATCTATGGGGGCATTTGATACGGAAATTATGGTTGCCAGAAGAAAATAATAATGATAGACGTCGAAGGAATGTTGATTCTTTGTGACGACCAAAGCCAAGGCCAGTTTAGTTGGGGAAACTGTTTATAACAATGCCATGAATGAAAGACGCTGTGTCCTTAGAAGGTTTCTAAAGGAATTGTCACTTGACTTATATGAATAGGGTATTCTTTGGATCGTTTACAATAGCGACCAAAACAGCCACAAAAGGACTTTGTTTAAAAAGGAATTTGGAGAGTGAAAGTTATATATAAATAGACACACGCAGTTGTGGTGAGGGGCACTCTTCGGCGTTCGCCGATGGAGACGTGTCGGGGCCAGAAAACCATTATAAAGTCTTCGGCGTGCAGCCGATAAAAGGGAAGAGTCAGACGTGAAGCCTATTAGGGTGGTCAACTTGTTCGGTGTTTCATAATTGTCGGTTCATATATACGGGAGGAACAAACAAAAGTTATCGAGTTATAAAAAAATTCTGCCGTCAGTCTTCGTGAACAGTGATCAATTGTGGTAACCCTCGTTCGCCAATCATTAGATATTTGTTCGCCACATATAATTCTGTATCAAGCTGCAGCGAAATATCAGAGGTGAAAGTGTAGTAGACTCAGCAAGGAAAACTTCAGTGCAGCGAGATCAGACTCGTATCCTGCAAAGCAAGAAGCGAAGTTGTGCAGAAGAAAAGCAACATCTAAAGAAGAAAAAGGTGGAAAAAGCAGCAACAGAGGAGAGGACAAAGAAATCTGAGGGTCCAGCCTATCAGCCTGGTGGATTTTAATGTGAGTTATGCAATCAAATCTTTAATCGCTGTTTTCTCAATGTTCATATTTTCAGCATTTTTCTTCCTGTAAAATGCTCCTTGCGATGCAGTTTTTGTACTACATTCATGAAATTTCCTACACAGGTTCAGAATATCATGAGGAATGGAAATTGCCCAAGGTTTTATTGTGAAATGTATATAAGCATACATATTTTAATTTTCAAACACAAAACTTACAGTTTTTTAGACAAAAAAGAATATTTGTAAATTAAAAAATTTTTGTGACCTAAACTAAAGGAGACACAGAAAAACCCAGAGCAATTTCAAAAAGTATGTGTGTTATGAACATAGGGTTAAAATATCAGACCAAAATTCAAAATATTTTGTCGCAAGGGAGTTTTTAGTGACGTAACAAAAAACATACAAAATTTATCATAATTTCTAGACTGATGGAGAAAAATGGTTTAAATTTAGGTTGTAACATGTTTACATTATACTACACCTATGGTGTAAATTTGAAAACGCTAGCATTATTAGTTCAGAATTTGAAAATTTCAGTCATACATACCCTTAAAGCGATACCGGTTACCCCGCATCTCTTGCGATCATTACCGGTAACCACATGATACCCATTCCAGCCTAAACTCAATTACAGCTATCCAAAATTTATTGTGGAAAACTCAAAATATACTTATCTTATTGCAAGTTTACTAGCTAATCCACTAGCAATGCACGCGGTCTGTAGCACCCGGTTCATCATTCCCTGAGGAGCAACAAGCTACCTCTCTTCTCTACACCCACTTAATATACACCCGTCATCCTGCAACTTCCACATCCCGCCACTAAGTGGTAAAGCTCTTCCTAGAGCAGGTACACGATTTGACCACCCTTCGGGCTGTTCCAAACAGTCTGCCAGCCTGGAATTGAATTGAATTGAAAGTTTTTGATAACGTGTCACAACTGAAGGGTTCAGGGAAGAAACCAGATGTCACTTTTTTGACAAAATTAGTTTGACATATCATTGGATACTCCGTGGGAAGTATTTTTCCTTTAAATGTATGAAACAGAGAAAAAAACTAGATAATCATGGGGTTCTTTGACGTTTAATTTTTGGCGTACAGGAAAAGAACCAGGTAAGTAAATTTATCCCGCAAAAGAACCACGCAAATCATCTTTCTGTCAACAGAGACAGTGCGATAGTGACGTTTCCCACCATTGTGCTTCAGAGGTAGCCACTCCTACATGGAATGTGATAGGAATGATTGTCTTTGGAATTCGAAACAAAGAATCGAAACCCCAGAGGAGTTCATAAGAATAATTACAAATTCAAGAATCAAATTTTTACCTTCTATTGTTCTGAATGGCTGAAACAAATTAGATCTGATCTGTGTGAGAAAATGTCCATTGAAGCCCCAGTCCACCAAAGAAGCTTGCGCCTAATCCGATGATGATGATGATGATGATGACGATGATGATGATAATGAAGATGAGTTAAAGGGCGCTCAACTGCAGAGGTTATCAGCGCCCTTTTAAAAAAACTAGTCATGGCAAAAGCCAGATATAAATTTCTCTAAAACACTATAATAATGTAAATAAACCTATAAAATACATGCACATAAGAAACTACAGAAACAAAAATAAATATAAATGCAAACTACCAAAAATTCTCTTCGCTAAATCCCAAAGTCCAATCTAGAAAAGAATCTCAGAGCTTTCTCAACTACTTTACTATTATTCGCTAGCATTTCTGCAAAGGTGGCCGGTAGCTGCAGAGACGTTCTATGGTGTGCCACGTAAAAACACTCTAGCAGCACGTGTCGGACAGATAACGCTTCGTTGCAAAACGGAGGAAGATGCTTCAACACAGAGGCTACCCACGTCTGCTGAACTAGAGAGTTACCTATACTGGAGACATGGTATACAGTATTATAAGAAAGTCTGAGAAAGATGCTTCAACACACAGGCTACCCACGTCTGTTGAACTGGAGAGCTATCTATAATGGAGACATGCTATCCAGTATTATAAGATAGTCTGAGAAAAATGATTCAACACAGAGACTACCCACGTCTGTTGAACTACAGAGCCACCTATAATGGAGACATGGTATACAGTATTATAAGAAAGTCTGAGAAAGATGCTTCAACACAGAGACTACCCACGTCTGTTGAACTGGAGAGCTACCTATAATGGAGACATGGTATCCAGTATTATAAGAAAGTCTGAGAAAGATGCTTCAACACAGAGACTACCCACGTCTGTTGAACTGGAGAGCTACCTATAATGGAGACATGGCATCCAGTATTATAAGAAAGTCTGAGAAAGATGCTTCAACACAGAGGCTACCCACGTCTGTTGAACTGGAGAGCTACCTATAATGGATACATGGTATCCAGTATTATAAGAAAGTCTGAGAAAGATGCTTCAACACAGAGGCTACCCACGTCTGTTGAACTGGAGAGGTACCTATAATGGAGACATGGTATCCAGTATTATAAGAAAGTCTGAGAAAGATGCTTCAACACAGAGGCTACCCACGTCTGTTGAACTAAAGAGCTACCTATAATGGAGACATGGTATCCAGTATTATAAGAAAGTCTGAGAAAGATGCTTCAACACAGAGACTACCCACGACTGTTGAACTGGAGAGCTACCTATAATGGAGACATGGTATCCAGTATTATAAGAAAGTCTGAGAAAGATGCTTCAACACAGAGGCTACCCACGTCTGTTGAACTGGAGAGGTACCTATAATGGACACATGGTATCCAGTATTATAAGAAAGTCTGAGAAAGATGCTTCAACACAGAGGCTACCCACGTCTGTTGAACTAAAGAGCTACCTATAATGGAGACATGGTATCCAGTATTATAAGAAAGTCTGAGAAAGATGCTTCAACACAGAGACTACCCACGACTGTTGAACTGGAGAGCTACCTATAATGGAGACATGGTATCCAGTATTATAAGAAAGTCTGAGAAAGATGCTTCAACACAGAGGCTACCCACGTCTGTTGAACTGGAGAGGTACCTATAATGGACACATGGTATCCAGTATTATAAGAAAGTCTGAGAAAGATGCTTCAACACAGAGGCTACCCACGTCTGTTGAACTAAAGAGCTACCTATAATGGAGACATGGTATCCAGTATTATAAGAAAGTCTGAGAAAGATGCTTCAACACAGAGACTACCCACGACTGTTGAACTGGAGAGCTACCTATAATGGAGACATGGTATCCAGTATTATAAGAAAGTCTGAGAAAGATGCTTCAACACAGAGGCTACCCACTTCTGTTGAACTAAAGAGCTACCTATAATGGAGACATGGTATCCAGTATTATAAGAAAGTCTGAGAAAGATGCTTCAACACAGAGACTACCCACGACTGTTGAACTGGAGAGGTACCTATAATGGAGACATGGTATCCAGTATTATAAGAAAGTCTGAGAAAGATGCTTCAACACAGAGGCTACCCATGTCTGTTGAACTGGAGAGCTGCCTATAATGGAGGTATGGTATCCAGTATTATAAGAAAGCCTGAGAAAGATGCTTCAACACAGAGACTACCCACGTCTGTTGAACTGGAGAGCTACCTATAATGGAGGTATGGTATCCAGTATTATAAGAAAGCCTGAGAAAGATGCTTCAACACAGAGACTACCCACGTCTGTTGAACTGGAAAGCTACCTATAATGGAGACATGGTGTCCAGTATTATAAGAAAGCCTGAGAAAGATGCTTCAACACAGAGACCAGAAGATTTTGAGCTGCCTTCTTTGCCTTATTCAGGTAATTGTAATAAAATCATTACCCCTTAAATTTTCCTGATAACACTTCTTATATTGTGCAATATACGTAATATATTTCTGCATTTTCCTCAGGCCCTCTTCACATGTCGAAAGCTAAGTACCAGGATATAATGAGCCTCATGAAGTTCTGTCGCCAACTAGCAGTGAACGTTTCACAGGAATTGGAACATGTCCCAATAATCTCTTATATAAGTGTAATAATTACTAATAATAGTAGTAATAATAATAGTAATAATGATGATGATAATAATGTAACAGTTTTAACAATATTATAAATACAGGACCAAATGGTCCAAGACGACCGCCGAAATAAAGTGAGAGAGATATCAGAGGCTATGAACATGTCAAAAGAACGTGTTTGTCACATATTAAATCAACATTTAGATAAAAGAAAGCCATCCGATCACGTCAGAACAAAAACGTTTTCGAATGAACATTTCCAATGCTCTATTGTTGCAGTTTAGACGCAACAAATCCGCAATTTGGCGCCATTTAATTACTGTAGATGAAACTTGGATACACCATTACACGCCCGAAACAAAAAAACAGTCCAAACGGTAGACTGCAAAGGGAGAATGTGGTCTAAAAGAAAGCAAAAATTGTTTTTTTTTTCAGCTGGAAAAGTGATGGCGACTAATTTTTGGGATAGCAATGGAGTTATTTTAATCGATTATCATCAAAAGGAAAAAGTTATTACTGGAGCATCATTACTTGACAAGCTGAAGTTAGAGCTTGCGGAAAAACGGGCACATTTGCAGAAAAAGGAAATCCTGTTTCACCAAGAAATCCCTGCGGTTGCAATGGCGAAAGTCCACGAGTTATGGTTTGAACTGCTTGACCATCCACCTTACTCTCCAGATCTAGCCCCAAATAACTTCTTTTTGTTCCCTCATCTGAAAATTACGCTCGAAGGACAGAGATTATCATCAAATGAAGAGGCGTGACATATTGTTTTGCGGAGAAAAATGCCGAATATTATTTATTGGGTTACAAAGTTGGGAACATCGCTGGGAGAAGTGCGTAGAGTTACAAGGAGACTATGTTCAAAAACGTCGAGTACTATTTGGACGGGTTACAGAGATGGGAGCATCGCTGGGAGAAGTGTGTAGAGTTACAAGGATACTATGTTGAAAAACGCCGAGTTCTATTTGGACGGGTTACACAGATGGGAGCATCGCTGGGAGAAGTGTGTAGAGTTACAAGGAGACTATGTTGAAAAACGCCGAGTACTATTTGAACGGGTTACAGAGATGGGAGCATCGCTGGGAGAAGTGTGTAGAGTTACAAGGAGACTATGTTGAAAAACGCCGAGTTCTATTTGGACGAGTTACAGAAATGGGAGCATCGCTGGGAGAAGTGTGTAGAGTTACAATGAGACTATGTTGAAAATCACCGATTACTATTTTGACGGGTTACAGAGATGGGAGCATCGCTGGCAGAAGTATGTAGAGTTACAAGGAGACTATGTTGAAAAACGCCGAGTACTATTTGGACGGGTTACAGAGATGTGAGCATCGCTGGGAGATGTGTGTAGAGTTACAAGGAGACTATGTTGAAAAATGTCGAGTACTATTTAGACGGGTTACAGAGATGGGAGCATCGCTGGGAGAAGTGTGTAGAGTTACAAGGAGACTATGTTGAAAAACGCCGAGTTCTATTTGGACGGGTTACAGAGATGGGAACATCGCTGGGAGAAGTGTGTAGAGTTACAAGGAGACTATGTTGAAAAACGCCGAGTATTATTTGGACGGGTTACAGAGATGGGGGCATCGCTGGGAGAAGTGTGTAGAGTTACAAGGAGACTGTGTTGAAAAACGCCGAGTACTATTTGGACGGGTTGCAGAGATGGGAACATCGCTGGGAGAAGTGTGTAGAGCTACAAGGAGACTATGTTGAACGTCGAGTACTATTTGGACGGGTTACAGAGATGGGACCATCGCTAGGAGAAGTGTGTAGAGTTACAAGGAGACTGTGTTGAAAAACGCCGAGTACTATTTGGACGAGTTACAGAAATGGGAGCATCGCTGGGAGAAGTGTGTAGAGTTACAAGGAGACTATGTTGAACGTCGAGTACTATTTGGACGGGTTACAGAGATGGGGGCATCGCTAGGAGAAGTGTATAGAGTTGCAAGGAGACTATGTTGAAAAACGCCGAGTACTATTTGGACGGGTTACAGATATGGGAGCATCGCTAGGAGAAGTGTGTAGAGTTACAAGGAGACTATGTTGAAAAATAAAAATAAAAACATTCTAAAAAACAAATTTTGTATCTATATTAGGTCAAAAAATTTGCAGATCACCCTTGTATGTAGAATGTAATACATTTTAAAAGCATATACGTGAGTTAATGTGCGTGGAGCAACCTATGTGAGATTAGAGGTAGCCTTGTGAGTGAGGTGTTTACAAACACAGGCAGAAATATTCCGCAGTTGTTGTTTTCAAGGGGTTTTAATTACACATTCCAGGTATTTGGAATGAGTAGTAGAGATCAAAATATATTATCATTTGTTTTCAAGTACGTGTACACAATAATTTATCATGTACATCAAGAAAATTAAATCTCTAAATTGCAGGCCATGCAAATTCGCAGCAAAGGGTAAACAGAACACTGTCAGCGACCCGTGATGCTGCACAAACAAAGGAAGCAAGGGGAAAAAAGAAAGAAAAAAGAAGGTTCTTTTCTTGCATGGACCCGCGGGCTGCGGTGGATAAACTAATAAAAAATAATAAAACCTTAAAAAGGAAGGGCGAGAAATTAGAAACTGCTTCATTAAGCTGCCATTCAGAATATCAAAGGCTCTTAATGCAGCACAGAAATTGAATTATGTTTGTGTTTTGCTCGTTACACTTTAACTTTTTAAGTAAAGGACGTTCAATTGAAGCCTAATGCAGTTTGACTTTAGTTTTGCTTGCAACATAGACACTGATATGCTTGGTTAAGAGAATCATTGAGTTTTGTGTGTTACTCTGCTTTTGTACTTTAGAGTTTAGCCGCAGGATTTGCTAGTTTTGTCCTCTTTGGGAGAACACACCGATATCGTGTGTGCCACTCTATCGTCAACAGATAGCTCTTATTGCTTTACAAAAGCAACATTTCTGATACAAAAATACTGACAATAGTTTACCATAAAACTCTGAATTGAAATTTTTCTCCGTTTGTACAAACTATTCTTACAAAGCACTTACTCCTATACCTACTTCAAGATAAATATTATTTTACCGTAGGTACAAGGGAGTACAGTAGATACTAAGTGATAATCAAATGTTTTATATTGTGACCTTGTGGGTTCGTGAAATTAAAGCTCCAATTGCACAAACTCAAAATGTTCTTTATTTCCACCGAATTACAGTTGGAACACTTGCCGATTACATGGAATTACGTAGCGCACACAGTTACAATTCACCAGTTCGTCTGTCACAGATCCACTCTGCACTCGCAATTACGTACAACTTCTCCATGCACGTACAAAGTCTTCCAGTCCATTCACTCACTCGGCGCTCTTCACGGCTGCTCGCCAAGAACTGAACTGAACTGTCCACTTCATCCCTTATATACGCAGATCGCCGTGCCTGGAAGTTTCGTGGCTCAATGAATAATCCTGAAGTTTCCAGACGTTAATGGGGGAGGGGAAAGAGATGGCTAGTGATGTTTTTCCAACTATCCCCTCGTAGCGCTACAAGCTAAATGGGTAGGCGTGGTCTGAGTACCTCCGGTCGCCCACCCTGCTGCTAGCTGACCGTGCCTTACGTTAGTGAGGTGACAATATATACTCTACGCGCTAGATAGGAAGAGCGCTGGATATACGGCGTGGTGCGGGCAGAGGGGAAGAAGCGAATGCTAACGCTCTTTTGTTTCTGCAGTGTGGTCAACCTTGAAAGACACAGTTCAGAAAAATAGCGTGTAAGATAAGCGAGGATATCATAAGTAACGTTGAATCCTCTGAAAACTTTCCTTAGTTTTGCCCTCGCCAGCACAATTGCATTCAGATCACAGTTATACCGAGGTATCCCCTTTCGAGAGCCATAACATCCACAAACGCTCATTCAAATATAAATCATTTTCAAGTAAATGCTGATGTACATTATCACTACACTCGTAACAAGGATAAACGGACAATTCGAGCGCACCAAACGAGCCTTTATGAAGAAAGCTTTAACTACAAAGGGATAATGTTGTATAATAAACTTACAAATTCCTTTGTACAAGCTGCATCGTTAAAACGCTTTAAGAATAAGGTTAAGAAATGTTTGCATGCACATTGTCTTCATACGGTTAATGAATTTTTAGAATGATAACCATGTAAATGAGCACTGGGAGCATAGTACATTGACAAACCTGTAATATTCATATTATGTCATTTCTTGTTGTAAATTAATCTATGGAAATACCACATGAAACCATAGAAAAGCTGCTTACTGTGTATATTGTACGTAATCAATTTGACTTTATGTATATACTGTATTTATACATTCTGACGTGTCTCATAACATGTATATGTTGCCAAGGACGAACTAAAATTCTAATTCTAACATACGATTGTTGTAAACTGGTTATCTAATTAACCTCGAAGTTGATCCAAACGAAATATAGCGGACATGATACAGCTTAGAGTATTAGCCACTAGATGTCAGTGCATAGCGCATTTCAAATTTCTAAGTTGTCGTCTATGTTTACGAGTTAAACAAAGCTTACCGAATGAGGACTTGGAACCCGATCGCTCTTCTTGTCGCGCGCATATAGTACATGACTTTCTCTAGTCTTGTAGAAACATTTATTGCTCTATCTACTTCAAGATGAATTTTATTTTAGTGTAGTTACAAGGGAGTACAGCAGACTTTAAGTGATAGTCAAATGTTTTATATACTTGACTTTCTCTACTCTTGTCCAAGCACTTATTATTCTATTTTCTTCAAGGTAAACATAATGTTATTGTAGTTACATGTGAATACAGTAGACTGCAAGTGATAGTCAAATGCTTTGTATATACGCGATATTTTCTGCTCTTGTGCAAACACCTATTGATCTGTCTGTAATATTCCCTGGTATTACAGGGCAGTTTCCTCTCCGACTAGACCTCGCATAATATGTACTGTTCATACACATCCAGCTTGAAATTAACATCTGAAATGAAATAAATGATGGGACAGAACTCGAACGAGTGATATTTTGAACTTTAATGTCATACTTTACCACAGCGTCACCTAGCCCTGTATAGATCCTAAAACCGTGTGCGTCAAAAGTTGAAACATATACTTGAACAGACGTACAATGTATTGGTAGTTTCCCTTTAACGCACGACCTGGAGGTAAAAGAAGGGAAATGGCAGCTCAGGAACTGGCTTTTTCTTGGTACTGTGTACAACAAGGGGGGGTTAAGTTGTCTTCCTGACGTGATGGTAGCGAACATCCGCTCCAAGATGGGACCGGTAATGGAGGTCTCCAGGGGATTCTTAACATTAGCAAACTGAATTACTGCATGGTCACTTCAACTTCTCTACCAGCACGCATTACGTCCTACAACTTAATATTATAATTCCCGCCTGTGTACCGCGGTCGTGTCTCCCTCACGTTCAAGAGGTTCTTAGTTCTAATCTCGGTCACGGGTATAAGCCTCCTCAACAGGGTTTTCTCTTATCCTGAAAGATGAATGTCTGGTAACTCTTAGCTCTATGTACCCTGTGCTCATTTGAACATAATTCCACTCATCGTCCGATAGAACCTAACGTTAGAGGTTTTCCCTTATCCTGAAAGATAAATGTTTAACAACTCTGAGCTTTATGTGACCTGTACTCATTTAAACATTATTTCATTCTTATGTCGATACGATTTAACGTTGGCGGATTTCCCTTATCGTGAAAGATGAATTTTTAATATTCCTAAGCTCTGTGTAACCTGCACTCATTTCATTCATCGTCCGATATGACTTAACTTTGGAGGTTTTCTCTTATCCCGAAAGATGAATTTTTAATATTCCTAAGATCTGTGTAACCTGTACTCATTTCATTCATCGTCCGATATGACTTAACTTTGGAGGTTTTCTCTTATCCTGAAAGATGAATTTTTAATATTCCTAAGCTCTGTGTAACCTGTACTCATTTCATTCATCGTCCGATATGACTTAACTTTGGAGGTTTTCTCTTATCCCGAAAGATGAATTTTTAATATTCCTAAGATCTGTGTAACCTGTACTCATTTCATTCATCGTCCGATATGACTTAACTTTGGAGGTTTTCTCTTTTCCTGAAAGAACAATGTCTGGTAATTCTAAGCTCTATTTACCCTGTACTCATTTGAACATTAAGGCATATCGAATCAGTTGGAGAATTTAATGTCATTTCGGCACGTTGGCCATAGTAGCTCAATGGGATAGCGGCTGGACGGAAACTATGTCTATGGTATTGAATTTTTCATTCTGGCTCTACGTTTCCACAAGTTTTGTGTTTTAGAATAAAAAGCTTTTCTTGTTGATTAAGCCATACTTCTGTCTGTTATTTTTCTGCAAACATAATAACCTAGTTAAACTCCACACGCAGCATTTTCCGCTTTTAAACGAAACCTCCGTCTCTCACATTACCACTTTCAACAATTTTTCTAATCTGCTAAATTTCCCGTAAATGGTTCCCAAAGTTTTCAGCTAACATACTCTCATTACAAATGAAATTTACGTCTTGATTAACAGCAGATACTCTCAAAATTCCTGTTCATTTGCAACACCTTTTCTACAACTGATAAACTCTAAGAGATGCACAAAAATGCACTTCATAAAAAGTAGATCTTGTTAAAAGGTACAATTTATTTAACGTACCTTCTTGTGAAGTCTCAGATATTCCTTGTTACTGGTGTAAATTTTACAATACTTTTATCTTTCTCCTATAGTAAATCGTTATTTGCCTGTTTATCACTTTCACATACAATGAGAATATAATTACAAACATGTCGCCTAGAAAACAAGTTTTAAAACATTTGGGTATCACTTAATAGCTACTGTATTCCCTTGTAACTATTATATGATAATGTTTATTTTGAAGTAGATAGAGCTGTAAGCGTTTGTACAAGATTAGTGAAAGTCATACATAAAAAGCATTTGACTATCACTTAAAGTCTACTGTATTCCATTGTAACTACAATAAGATAATGTTTATCTTGAAGTAGATAGAGCAGTAAGTGTTTGTACAAGAGTAGAGAAAGTCACATATATAAAACATTTGACCATCACTTAATATCTACTGTATTCTCTTGTAACTACAATAAGATAATGTTTATCTTGAAGCCGATAAAGCAATAAGCGTTTATACAAGAGTAGAAAGTCACATATATAAAACATTTGACCAACACTTAAAGTCTACCGTATTCCATTGTAACTACAATAAGATAATATTTATCTTGAAGTAGATAGAGCAATAAGTGTTTGTACAAGAGTAGAAAGTCACATACATAAAACATTTGACTGTCACTTAAAGTCTACCGTATTCCATTGTAACTACAATAAGATAATGTTCATCTTGAACTAGATAGAACTATAAGTGTTTGTACAAGAGTAGAGAAAGTCATGTATATAAAACATTTGACTGTCACTTAAAGTCTTCTGTATTCCATTGTAACTACAATAAGATAATGTTTATCAGGATGTAAATAGAGTATTAGGTGTTTGTACAAGCTTAGAGAAAGTCATGTATC
The DNA here is from genome assembly GCA_030765055.1 of Mantis religiosa. Lineage (NCBI taxonomy): Eukaryota > Metazoa > Arthropoda > Insecta > Mantodea > Mantidae > Mantis > Mantis religiosa. The sequence continues at coordinate 252,264,493 of CM060947.1, read as the reverse complement.
TAAAACATTTCACCATCAATTAATATCTACTGTATTCTCTTGTAACTACAATAAGATAATGTTTATCTTGAAGCAGATAAAGCAATACGCGTTTATACAATAGTAGAAAGTCACATATATAAAACATTTGACTGTCACTTACAGTCTACCGTATTCCATTGTAACTACAATAAGATAATGTTTATCTTGAACTAGATAGAACAATAAGTGTTTGTACAAGAGTAGAGAAAGTCATGTATATAAAACATTTGACTGTCACTTAAAGTCTTCTGTATTCCATTGTAACTACAATAAGATAATGTTCATCAGGATGTAAATAGAGTATTAGGTGTTTGTACAAGCTTAGAGAAAGTCATGTATCTAAAACATTTCACCATCAATTAATATCTACTGTATTCTCTTGTAACTACAATAAGATAATGTTTATCTTGAAGCAGATAAAGCAATACGCGTTTATACAATAGTAGAAAGTCACATATATAAAACATTTGACCGTCACTTACAGTCTACCGTATTCCATTGTAACTACAATAAGATAATGTTTATCTTGAACTAGATAGAACAATAAGTGTTTGTACAAGAGTAGAGAAAGTCATGTATATAAAACATTTGACTGTCACTTAAAGTCTTCTGTATTCCATTGTAACTACAATAAGATAATGTTCATCAGAATGTAAATAGAGTATTAGGTGTTCGTACAAGCTTAGAGAAAGTCATGTATATGAAACATTTGACCATCACTTAAAGTCTACCGTATTTCATTGTAACTACAATAAGATAATATTTATCTTGAAGTAGATAGAGCAATAAGTGTTTGTACAAGAGTAGAAAGTCACATATATAAAACATTTGACTGTCACTTAAAGTCTACCGTATTCCATTGTAACTACAATAAGATAATGTTTATCTTGAAGTAGATAGAGCAATAAGTGTTTGTACAAGAGTAGAGAAAGTCATGTATACAAAACATTTGACTATCACTTAAAGTCTACCGTATTCCATTGTAACTACAATAAGATAATGTTTATCTTGAAGTAGATAGAGCAATAAGCGTTTATACAAGAGTAGAAAGTCACATATACAAAACATTTGACTGTCACTTAAAGTCTACCGTATTCCATTGTAACTACAATAAGATAATGTTCATTACGAAGTAGATAGACGGACAAGTTTTTTGGTATGTGACTTTTTATTTTCGCGAAAATACTCTTCACTCTGGGATTCCATTAGCAGTGCTCCTTGTACATTAAAGTTTATTTGACAATAGCCACGTGATATTGATTTCATCGAGAACTCAGAAACCGGAAATTACAACACGTCGGATAAGAGTGTCCTAATGGCAAATACATGGGAAGAAGACAACTTTGGTACCGGCGAGGCGACAACGTTTGATTTGCCGTCTCTAATGACGTGACGGCCGCTGGGGAAAAGGAAAGTGAATGGGGAGGGGGGAACAAATATTTTCTTTGCTCTTCAAACTCCGCCAGAGGGACAGACAGGAGTAGGTCGAAAACTACTTGCACCTTTCATGGCTGCCAACGTAATCTAGAGGCTATTGTGTGAAAAGTTCTGCGACTTTAGGAGGCGGTTCTTTGCAATTTTGTATTCATAATGCCGCTTCCTGTGGGAAAAGGACACATTCTCCAAAGGAGCGAAAATAAAATATTATTGAACAACTTTGGAAAAGTTTAAACTTGCATATTAAAAAATGCGATGTTCTCTATTCTTGGACAAACTATTCTTACTAACATTTATTCTCTATATATCTCAAGATAAATATTATCTTATTGTAGTTATAAGGGAATAGAGTAGACTTTAAGTGATAGTAAAATGTTTCTTATACATGACGTTTCCTACTCTTGTACAAACACGTATTGCTCTATTTACTTAAATTAAATATTTTTTTTATTGTAGTTACAAGGGAATACAGTAGATATTAAGTGATAGTCAAGTGTTTCATATACATGACTTTCTCTAAGCGTGTGGAAACTCTTATTGCTCTATCTACTTCAAGATAAACATTAACTTATTGTAGTTACAAGGGAATACCGTAGACTTTAAGTGATAACCAAATGTTTTACATATATGATTTCCTCTACTCTTGTACAAACACTTATTGCTTTATTTACTTCAATATAAACATCTTATTGTAATTACAAGGAAATAGAGTAGACTTTAAGTGATAGTCAAATGTTTAAAACTGGTTGTCTAGATGACGTCTTTGTAGGAGCATTCCCTTTTATGTCCAAGAGATATTAAAACGAATAAAGACTGGGTATTTCAGTGATGTGTAAGTATTTTAAATATGAAACAAAAGCAAGAAATATCTCGAAATAATGAATATATTCATTTTGAAACTCTGCTAATTTAGAAACAATATTTTTGCAGTATGTCTTCTTTTCTTTGTTTCTTGTTTTTTGAGTTGTGAGGTGATATTTTTAGGATAGCGTGACCCTTTTTAATTGCAATTTTTTCCTCGGGTCTTGGAACGTGCTGCTAGATGCTTTTTGAACCTTAATTTAATTATTGCGTATTACATAAGAAGAAATATAAGCCAAGAAGATACATGATTTGCAAAATTAATTGTGCTTTGTTGTAATACATGATGAATTCCCTTCAAGAAGTGCTCAAAATGCCCTCCGTTTACTGTCAAAATTGCTGAGATGTGTCCTTGAAGTTAATTTTTTCGGCAAATCTGTTCTCCTTATCAGCTGCATTTCGTGCCCAATGTTTCGCTTTAACTCTTCAGAATCTGTTTTAAACACTACACTTCAAATATACGAACAAAAAAAGATTTTAGGTGTTCAGGTCAGGTTCTCTTATGATCATATCCGATCATTATTAGAATTTCAATTCGTTGTCTTTCCTCATTAGCTGATATTTTGTCTATATTTGTTCATTCCAAAGCCACATATTAAAATAGTCTATTGTTTTGTTTAATTCAATACGTACTCTGCAGTAATGATGCGTTTTCGTTCGCTCAGTACACATGCAGTAACGTCCTAATAAATTGAAATTATGATTTGAAGGATACTTGTTTGTATGTTCTGAAGCTTGATGAATGGAGGGCTTCAGAAATGAAATTGTTGCTATTTCACAAAAAGTCAAAATTTACTTGTAATCATAGTGTTGTGAAGGCTTGTTGATATCGTACAGATTTTATAAAAAAAAGGGATATCCCTTCATGGAGGTGCAACAGTGAGGTTACAGATATTAATAATTCCTCTTTACTCTTTTGGTACTGAGTAAATATTCTAGCTTTAGAAACACAAACTACTAAAATTATATAAAGATGGATTGAAATTAAAAACATTGTTAATTTGGATTAACATATTTTATATGTAAATCAAAATATAAAATACATGAATAGCTGAATCTTAAATTTCACCAAGAATTATTACGAAGCAGCAAGAATTGTTTGCCTAATTACAGTGAAATGTGTTTTTATGCTTGTGAGAAAGTGATGCTGGTGTTTTCCATATGAATAAGCGTGTGAAATTAATTCTAGATAACTCATCGTAGGTTTTTATACAAGTATGGCCTCAATATTCGACTGAAATATTTCAAATACAACATATTTGTTTATCTACTTATTTACTTGCTGATTTTTGGGTCCATATCAAGTTGAGGGCTGAGAAGAGCAAGCGAGGCAGCCTATTCTTATTGCAATAAATGGGATTTGAAAGTCGATGAAAGTAAATCCAAGATTATGGTCTTCAAAAGAGGTACAGGTTGCGTAAGGACGAGAAATGGGAGGTTAATAGAAGTAGTGGTGGAAAGAAGATTTGATTATTTGGTGACAAGGACGAGTACAGATGGGAAATAACAAAAGAATATGTCTGTGTTCCAAAGGTAAATTGGCCATGACGGTGATAAGATCATGCTACAGTAAACTGCCTCATATAACTTTCAAATGTTTGGAGAGAATTTGTACTGCAGTTATAGAAGATAGAGTATTATATGGATCAGAGGTATGGGTAGTAGATGAAGCTGGTAGAGAGACTGATACTGTGCATAGATACTTTTGTAAATATATATTGTGATTATCGATAGCACCAAATAAAGGGGCAGCACAATTGGAACTGGGCAGGTATTCTACTAAAATTAAAATCTTGTCAAGGGCAATGATTTATACAGAATCACTAACTTAGAATATGGCAATATTAAAGAATGTTTTCATATTAAAAAGAGAAGTAACTGGGGAGGGTCTTGGGTGCATAAAATGAATGACGTTTTGAAGCAGACAGGTAAGGGTAATTCTTGGATAGATGCAGAGTATGAGTGTAAAGGGTCCTGCGCCGTGGCGTAGTGGTCTAAGGCAGCGTGCATGGGTTACGTTTATGGATATAGAGGCTTTTGGAAAGAAGTTAAGATTAGAGGAATTTAATAGACAATACATTTTTGCCAGTACAAGTGACAAAAGCTCACTGATGTTATATAGAGAAATAAAAACAACCTGGAGGAGGGAAGGATATATAGAAATATGTAATAAGTTAGGGCGAGAAGGTTTTGTTTGGGCGAGAACAGGAGTGACAAACTTGAAAGGTATAGGTCAAGAGAGGGAGCTGGATAAATGTCCATTCTGTGAAGAAGAGAATGCAGACTTCCATTGTACATTATATTGTAGGCAAAGGTATAGACAGAGCAGGCCTGACTACGTAAATGGGACAGAAAGGTATAGGTCAAGATAGGGAGCAAGATAAATGTCCATTGTGTGGAGAAGAGAATACAGACTTCCATTGTATATTATATTGTAGTCAAAGATATAGACAGAGCAGGCCTGACTACGTAAATGGGACAGAAGGGTATAGGTCAAGATAGGGAGCTAGATAAATGTCCATTGTGTGGAGAAGAGAATACAGACTTCCATTGTATATTATATTCTAGTCAAACAAAGATATGGAGAGAGCAGGCGTGGCTACGTAAATGAGACAGAAAGGTATAGGTCAAGATAGGGAGCTAGATAAGTGTCCATTCTGTGGAGAAGAGAATGCAGACTTCCATAATATATTATACTGTAGTCAAACAAAGATATGGAGAGAGCTGGCGTGGCTACGTAAATGGGACAGAAAGGTATAGGTCAAGAGAGGGAGCTGGATAAATGTTCATTGTGTGGAGAAGAGAATGCAGGCTTCCATTGTATATTATACTGTAGTCAAACAAACATATGGAAAGAGCAGGCCTGGCTACGTAAATGGGACAGAAAGGTATAGGTCAAGAGAGGGAGCTGGATAAATGTCCATTCTGTGGAGAAGAGAATGCAGATTTCCATTGTATATTAAATTGTAGTCAAACAAAGATATGGAGAGTGCATTCTTGGCTACGTAAATGGGACAGAAAGGTATAGGTCAAGATAGGGTGTTAGATAAATGTCCATTGTGTGGAGAAGAGAATGAAGACTTCCATTGTATATTATATTGAAGTGAAAGATATGGAGAGAGCAGGCCTGGCTACGTAAATGGGACGTACAGGTTTAGGTCAAGATAGGGAGCTAGATAAATGTTCATTGTGTGGAGAACAGAATGAAGACTTCCATTGTATATTATATTGAAGTCAAAGATATGGAGAGAGCAGGCCTGGCTACGTAAATGGGACGTACAGGTTTAGGTCAAGATAGGGAGCTAGATAAATGTTCATTGTGTGGAGAACAGAATGCAGATTTCCATTGTATATTATATTGTAGCTAAACAAAGATATGGAGAGAGCAGGCCTGGTTATGTAAATGGGACAGAAAGGTATAGGCCAAGAGAAGGAACTAGATAAATGTCCATTGTGTGGAGAAGAGAAAGCGTACTTCCATTATATTTTATATTGTAGTCAAACAAAGATATGGAGAGAGCAGGCCTGGCTACGTAAATGGAACAATTTGGGGGGGGGGGCGAATTAGTAATAAGAAAAAATTTGCCATTAAAAGAGGAAAAGAACAGAGGAAATATAGGGAATTATTTAGGGAACGTTAAAGAGAAATGGATAATAACAATTAATATAAAAGTGTAAATTAGGATAGGTGAAATGGCAAAAGTGTAAAAAGGAGTAGAGGGCCTCCAATACACAAAAGCCTAGGGTTAGGAGTAAGGCGACCGAATTATTATTCAATGGCGGGCATCATATTAGGATTTTCAGGATCCAGTATGGATTTTATAATTGCAATCTTCACTTTGTATTTTCATTTGATGATGTAAAAGGACGGATGAGAAATAAATTACAAATTACAGGGATATTACAAACATGGCCAACAATTAATTTATACGTAATTATAAGGTTAATATCTATTATTTTCAAGCACTTCTCCATATTAATTAACAAAGCACAGAGTTTCCAGAACTTGATATAGTGTACTAGCATTAGATCGATCCGCACAAGCCTTTTGTTCTGTGCTGTACTTTTTACAAGGCTCGGAAGGAACGTTCTTATCTGGCCATTGACGTCCTGGTCTCCTGTTGCACGTTTCCACATCCGAGAACCAGCAGAAAGGGTTGACAACGTAGACCTAACTAAATTTCTATTCTTGTTTAACCAGCGAGCACTAATGTCGACCTTTACAACGTTCCCATGGTAAACGCCGTTTTCAGAGAGCTCGCGGCCATATGCGGTCATGGTACAGTCTACCTCGTACACAACTGCTACAAAATTCCTACTCAAGTTATTCCTTATATCTCAAAGGTTTTGTTTTCTCTTAACTTTCTGCTTAAGTTCATTTTATTTTAAAGATGCCACAGTAAATTTGGAAGAAAATCCCATATCTTCTACAGAGGTATAGACTGACCAAACAAGTTGCTATGAAGGTTGTTGTAGAAATACAAGTGAGGTTAGATCATGCACCGAAAGGAGTATGCCCATGTCGCCTTTGCTTCAAGTATTAATAACTTTGCCATTTTATAATTCACTAAACTATGTGGATAATACACTGTCCACCTCCCGTCTTGAAACGTTCAAGCCACTCGTCACTTGCCCTTCTTCGCACCTCGTTTTAAATTTACGTAACACCGAGTTAGAACATGCATCGTAAGGAATATGCCCATCTCGCCTTTGATTCAAGTATTAATAACTTTGCTATTTTATAATTCACTGAATCATGTGGATAATACACTGTCCACCTCCCGTCTTGAAACGTTCCAGCCACTCGTCACTTGTCCTTCTTCGCACCTCGTTTTAAATTTACGTAACGCCGAGTTAGAACATGCATCGAAAGGAATATACCAATCTCGCCTTTGCTTCAAGTATTAGTAACTTTGATATTTTATAATTCACTTAATTCTATGGATAAAACACTGTCAACGTCCCGTCTTGAAACATTCAATTCACTTGTCACTTGTCCCTCTTCGCACCTCGTTTTAAATTTACGTAACACCGAGTTAGAACGTGCATCGTAAGGAATATGCCAATCTCGCCTTTGTTTCAAGTATTAATAACTTTGATATTTTATAATTCACTGAATTATGTGGATAATACACTGTCCACCTCCCGCCTTGAAACGTTCAAGCCACTCGTCACTTGTCCTTCTTCGCACCTCGTTTTAAATTTACGTAACACCGAGTTAGAACATGCATCGTAAGGAATATGCCCATCTCGCCTTTGCTTCAAGTATTTATAACTTTGCTATTTTATAATTCACTGAATTATGTGGATAATACACTGTCCACCTCCCGCCTTGAAACGTTCAAGCCACTCGTCACTTGTCCTTCTTCGCACCTCGTTTTAAATTTACGTAACACCGAGTTAGAACATGCATCGTAAGGAATATGCCAATCTCGCCTTTGCTTCAAGTATTTATAACTTTGCTATTTAATAATTCACTGAATTATGTGGATAATACACTGTCCACCTCCCGTCTTGAAACGTTCCAGCCACTCGTCACTTGTCCTTCGCACCTCGTTTTAAATTTACGTAACACCGAGTTAGAACATGCATCGAAAGGAATATACCAATCTCGCCTTTGCTTCAAGTATTAGTAACTTTGATATTTTATAATTCACTTAATTCTATGGATAAAACACTGTCAACGTCCCGTCTTGAAACGTTCAATTCACTTGTCACTTTTCCCTCTTCGCACCTCGTTTTAAATTTACGTAACACCGAGTTAGAACGTGCATCGTAAGGAATATGCCAATCTCGCCTTGTTTCAAGTATTAATAACTTTGATATTTTATAATTCACTGAATTATGTGGATAATACACTGTCCACCTCCCGTCTTGAAACGTTCAAGCCACTCGTCACTTGTCCTTCGCACCTCGTTTTAAATTTACGTAACACCGAGTTAGAACATGCATCGTAAGGAATATGCCAATCTCGCCTTTGTTTCAAGTATTAATAACTTTGATATTTTATAATTCACTGAATTATGTGGATAATACACTGTCCACCTCCCGTCTTGAAACGTTCAAGCCACTTGTCACTTGTCTCTCTTCGCATCTCGTTTTAAATTTACGTAATACTGAGCTAGAACATGCAACACAAGGAATATGCCGATTTCGCCTTCGCGTCAGGTATTAATACATTTGCTATTTTATAATTCACTGAATTATGTGGATAATACACTGTCCACCTCCCGTCTTGAAACGTTCAAGCCACTTGTCACTTGTCCTTCTTCGCACCTCGTTTTAAATTTACGTAATACTGAGCTAGAACATGCAACACAAGGAATATGCCGATTTCGCCTTCGCGTCAAGTATTAATAAATTTGCTATTTTATAATTCACTGAATTATGTGGATAATACACTGTCCACCTCCCGTCTTGAAACGTTCAAGTCACTCGTCACTTGTCCTTCTTTGCTCCTCATTTTAAATTTACGTGATACTGAGTTAGAACATGTATCGGAAGGAATATGCTGATCTCACCTTTGCTACAAGTATTAATAACTTTGCGATTTTATAATTCACTGAATTCTATGGATAAAATGCTGACATGAAACGTTCAAGTCACTCGTCACTTGTCCTTCGCTCCTCGTTTTAAATGTACGTATTACTGTGTGAGAATATGCATTGAAAGGTATATGCCTATCTTGCATTTACCGCAACTATTAATTTTGCGATATTATAATTCACTGAATTCTGTAGATGATGCACTGTCTACCTTCCGTCTTGAAGCGTTCAACTCACTCGTTACTTGTCCTTCTTCGCATCTCGTTTTAAATTTACTAATACTGACGAAGTTGTTTCATACTTCTAGTAGTGACATGCATTTGAATTAAAATCCTTTCCAATATTTTCCCACGTGATGTGTTTCTCTTTTACATTCACCGCATCTGACCTTTTATTTTCCACAATACCATTATACTTGTCACCAATTTTAACTAACAATTCTTTCCCCATCGATGAGAAGTTTTTCTCACGACATTTCTTTACGATTTTGTTTACCCAACATTTTTCCAGTTATATGCAGACGAAAATGAAAACAAAAGCGCAGCGCAGTACGTTCAGAAAATAATACGACTCATCCATAGCCTTCTATAGCTGTAATATTTACAGCACGCGCATGTTTTTCTGAGCGCTGGATTTATGGTGTGGTGCGGGGAGAGGGCAAGAAGCGAGAGCCAGTGCTCTTTTGTCTCTGCTGTGTGATCAACCTTGAAAAAACACAGTTCAGCAAAATTGCTTGTAAGGTAAGCGAAAATGTCACAAGTAACGTTGCATCCTCTGAAAACATTCCTTAGCTTTACCCAAGCCAGCTCTATTGCATTCAGATTACAGTTATACGGAGGTAGACGAATAATAATGTGTCCCCTTTTGAGAGTCATAACATCCACAAATGTTCATACAAATATAAATCATTTTCAAGTAAATGCTGATGTACATTACCACTACACTCGTAACAAGGATAAACTGGCAATTCGAGGGCACCAAACGAGCCTTTATGAAGGAAGCTTTAACTACAAAGTGATAATGTTATATGATAAACTTCCAAATTCATTTAAACAAGCTGTATCATTAAACACTTTAAGAATAAGATTAAGAAATTTTTGCATGCACATTGCTTTATATGGTCAATGAATTTTTAGAACTATAACCATGTAAATGAGCACTGGGAGTATAGTACATTCACAAACCTGTAATATTTATATTATGATATTTCTTGTAGTAAATTAGTCAATGCAAATACCACATAAAACCATAGAAAAGCTGCTTACTGTGTATATTGTATGTAATCAATTTGACTTTATGTATACACTGTATTTATACATTTTGACGTGTCTCATAACATGTATATGTTGCCAAGGACGAACTAAAATTCTAATTCTAACATACGATTGTTGTAAACTGGTTAGCTAATTAACCTCGAAATTGATCAAAACGAAATATGGCGGACATGATAAAGCTTAGCGTATTAGCCACTAGATGTCAGTGTGTAGCTCATTTCAAATTTCAAAGTTGTCATCTATGTTTACGAAGTTAAACGAAACATACCGCATGAAGACTTGCAACCCGATCGCTCTTCTTATCGCGCGCGTACTGCACAGATGTATTTTTTTATATTGAAAAGTGCAGAGCGATATGCAGTGGTACCTGGACGATTCCAGCTCAGAACGGTTGCAACTGGAGGGGACGGCAGGTCAGTTGCGTACCAGTTGCGAGCAACTAAACACGTGCAGAGCTACTCGGTAACTCTACAGCTTGTTTCAAAATGTGCGTGTCTCCTGATTCCAAGAGAGCGTTTATAAATGACGCCTCCTAGCAGCACATTAGGAAATAAAGTGCTACATTTAAAAAGACGAGAAATACAAACTAATATCTATAGATATATAAAAAAGGAACAATGGTCTGGGTCAGCTATAAAAGTCTGGGGAAGGGTATCTGAGGCAACAGTTGTGTCTGAAAGCAGTTTAGGAGAGTTATTGAGGGAAGAAAAGTCATTGGTGCTAGTGCAACAAGGTCCTTCTCTATGCCCAGTAAACAAAGATTAAGAACATGCACAAAATCTAATTTGGATGTTTTAATTCAGAAGCAGTTAGGCGAAATATTAATAATTTTTAAAGCACAGAAAAACAAAGACCAGCTTTGAAGAAAGTGCTTATGAAGCTAAAAATTCTACTGACTTGCAAGGTAGTGTCTGAACATTAAAAAGAGTTCTTTTGAATCTAGGATTATTTGAAAAAAAAAAAAAAAAAAAAAAAAAAAGGAAACACTAAGCGTGACAGACAAATTTTAATTCAACATCGCACCGTACGTGCATAAAGGCTTAAGTACTTACGAAATATTCGGAGATATCGAAGTGAAGTTTATATAGTTTATATGGTTTAAACTTGTATAAATACAGCACATACTGGACCATATGCCTGGAGTGAAATACGTTAAAGGGACTCTGCAGCGATATTCAAAGGCCGACAGTTGTTTATCATGCCTGCTGAGGGAGAACAGGGTTTTGTTCCAAATGCCTATGCACTATTTAAGATCCAACAAAAACGTGGAGATTACTACCATAGAAAGAATTACAACTTAGTTTATAACCGCTGCAAAAACTGGCTTCGAGAATGAAATTTGTTTTTAGACACTTTATGCACCGCCCTCCCCTCTCATAATCTTACGCGTGTGACGCATTGTGGCGATAGGTGCACTATCCCCACCACAGTTGCTACTCATCCCTACCGTGCAGGATTCCTGTCAAGATAAAATAATACATCTGTACATTGTTAGCATTTTCAAGAAACAGGTTTGTAAATGTAAGAAACTTAACAAGTTTGTTAGCGATGTGACCATTGTTACGTTACATTTGATAACGTGAATTTCAACATCTGTTGGTGAACTCGGGCATAAGAGTAATAATTCTTTCAATATATCTTGTTTATTTACTTTGTATCTTCTGTACAGCTCTCGTAATGCACTAGGTGTGGTATAGATAGTTATAGTTAATATTTTGTATCTTTTCTTCATATTTTCAATTACCATAGCCTTTCTGCCATTTGGAACAGGAACTGTGCACTGAACCAAATCATTTGCTGGGAATGCTAACAGCTCCACTTTCTAGAACCTCCTATACTAATGTTAAAAACTTCTCCGAAACTCTGTCCCAACTCTTGGGGCACAAACCATTAAGCCTAACTAAAAGCATATTAATAGCAATGAAGGCAGCTCCCAAAAGATTGGATAATATAAAGAAGAAAACATAGGTAATCTAGGCGTACAAAAGAAATCGCGAGAAATCACGCACATTATACACAAAGAGACAGAAAAGTGCTAAAGAGAAAACTTGTGAGGGTTGAATGGTAAAACTTTTCCCATTAAAACCGTTTTATTTGTTTATTCATTTACCTCTCCCTATCTCAGCGTTTCTAATTTACATTCCTTCCCCTGGTAAGAAGAAAGAAGAAGGTTTAACTCAAGTTCTCTGTAAGTTGGAACTCTTATCTTGTGGTATTGTGTCTCTTCTAGCTCATAACAATGCAGTGCCTCGCCACACAACAACAATGAAGCGAGGCACATTGTTACGCGTATTACGCAGTTTTATACATAAGAAATAACGAAAGTTTGACCCTGCGGTCAAGAGCCAAGGATCCCGGCTTTGGAATAGTTGATGACTCAACATTCACGTGTTTCTCTGTCACGGAATAAACCCGGGATCGATCCCAGCCCTGCGGGGTGAGGATTTTAACTCCCAGGTTAACCAGTTAACCAGTGCCCAGTCAACATCGTGAGGAATTTGAGTAGTTATAGGTAGCGAATACCAGTCACGAAGGACAACGCTTTGGCTGGGGAGGCGTGATGCTGACCACATCTCCTCCCCGTATGCGTCTGCCTTGCGTATGAGGGCAGGAGGCCGGCACTGGCTCGCTTGTGGGCTCTTACGCCGTGGACTACTACTACTACTACTACTACTACTACTACTACTACTACTACTACTACTACTACTACTACTACTACTACTACTACTACTACTACTACTACTACTACTACTACTACTACTACTACTACCACCACTGCCACTACTACTATTACTACTACCACTATTACTAGTACTACTACTATTACTACTACTACTATTACTACTACCACCACCACTACTACTAATACTAATACTACTACTATTATTACTACTACTACCACTACTACTACTAATACTACTAATACTACTACTACTACTATTACTACTACTATTACTACTACCACCACCACTACTACTAATACTAATACTACTACTATTATTACTACTACTACCACTACTACTACTAATACTAATACTACTATTACTACTACCACCACCACTACTACTAATACTAATACTACTACTACTATTATTACTACTACTACCACCACTACTACTAATACTAATACTACTACTACTATTACTACTACCACCACCACTACTACTAATACTAATACTACTATTATTACTACTACCACCACCACTACTACTAATACTAATACTACTATTACTACTACCACCACCACTAATACTAATACTACTACTACTATTATTACTACTACTACCACCACTACTACTAATACTAATACTACTACTACTATTATTACTACTACTACCACTACTACTACTAATACTAATACTACTACTTCTATTATTACTACTATTATTACTACTACTACCACCACTACTACTAATACTAATACTACTACTATTACTACTACTATTACTACTACCACCACCACTACTACTAATACTAATACTACTACTACTATTATTACTACTACCACCACCACTACTACTAATACTAATACTAATACTACTATTACTACTACCACCACCACTACTACTAATACTAATACTACTACTACTATTATTACTACTACTACCACCACTACTACTAATACTAATACTACTACTACTACTATTATTACTACTACTACCACCACTACTACTAATACTAATACTACTACTATTATTACTACTACTACCACTACTACTAATACTACTACTATTATTACTACTACTACCACCACTACTACTAATACTAAAACTACTACTACTACTATTACTACTACCACCACCACTACTACTAATACTAATACTACTACTACTATTATTACTACTACCACCACCACTACTACTAATACTAATACTAATACTACTATTACTACTACCACCACCACTACTACTAATACTAATACTACTACTACTACTATTATTACTACTACTACCACCACTACTACTAATACTAATACTACTATTACTACTACCACCACCACTACTACTAATACTAATACTACTATTACTATTACTACTACCACCACTACTACTAATACTAATACTACTATTACTATTACTACTACCACCACCACTACTACTAATACTAATACTAATACTACTATTACTACTACCACCACCACTACTACTAATACTAATACTACTACTACTATTATTACTACTACTACCACCACTACTACTAATACTAATACTTCTATTACTACTACCACCACTACTACTAATACTAATACTACTACTACTATTACTACTACCACCACTACTACTAATACTAATACTAATACTACTATTACTACTACCACCACTACTACTAATACTAATACTAATACTACTATTACTACTACCACCACTACTACTAATACTAATACTACTACTACTATTATTACTACTACCACCACCACTACTACTAATACTAATACTAATACTACTATTACTACTACCACCACTACTACTAATACTAATACTACTACTATTACTACTACCACCACTACTACTAATACTAATACTAATACTACTATTATTACTACTACCACCACTACTACTACTAATACTAATACTAATACTACTATTACTACTACCACCACTACTACTAATACTAATACTACTACTACTATTATTACTACTACCACCACCACTACTACTAATACTAATACTAATACTACTATAACTACTACCACCACTACTACTAATACTAATACTACTACTACTACTATTATTACTACTACCACCACCACTACTACTAATACTAATACTAATACTACTATTAATACTACCACCACTACTACTAATACTAATACTACTACTACTATTATTACTACTACCACCACCACTACTACTAATACTAATACTACTATAACTACTACCACCACTACTACTACTAATACTAATACTAATACTACTATAACTACTACCACCACTACTACTAATACTAATACTAATACTACTACTATTATTTCTACTACTACCACCACTACTACTAATACTAATACTAATACTACTACTACTATTATTACTACTACTACCACCAATACTACTAATACTACTACTACTACTACTACTACTACTACTACTACTACTACTACTACTATTATTACTACTACTACCACCACTACTACTAATACTAATACTACTACTACTATTATTACTACTACTACCACCACTACTACTAATACTAATACTACTACTACTATTATTACTACTACTACCACCACTACTACTAATACTAATACTACTACTACTATTATTACTACTACTACCACCACTACTACTAATACTAATACTACTACTACTACTATTATTACTACTACTACCACCACTACTACTAATACTAATACTACTACTACTATTACTACCACTACTACTACTACTAATACTAATACTACTATTTCTACTACTACCACTACTACTACTATAACTACTACCACTACTACTACTAATACTATTACTACCACTACTACTATTACTACTACTACCACTACTACTACTACTATAACTACTACCACTACTACTACTAATACTATTACTACCACTACTACTACTACTACTAATACTAATACTACTATTTCTACTACTACCACTACTACTACTATAACTACTACCACTACTACTACTAATACTATTACTACCACTACTACTATTACTACTACTACCACTACTACTACTATAACTACTACCACTACTACTACTAATACTATTACTACCACTACTACTACTACTAATACTAATACTACTATTTCTACTACTACCACTACTACTACTATAACTGCTACCACTACTACTACTACTAATACTATTACTACCACTACTACTATTACTACTACTACCACTACTACTACTATAACTACTACCACTACTACTACTAATACTATTACTACCACTACTACTATTTCTACTACTACCACTACTACTACTATAACTACTACCACTACTACTACTATTACTACTACCACTACTACTACTAATACTACTACTATTTCTACTACTACCACCACTACTACTATTACTACTACCACTACTACGACTACTACTACTACTACTACTACTACTACTACTCATGTGTCCCCAAGGACTATACTATGTGATCCATATAAACCAGGACCAATAATAGGACACCCGTGCAACTTTGGCAGACTATACGAGGCGTTCACTTTCTTCTCGAGCAGCAAGCCAGATGAAAAACGGTTAGAAATTGACGTTTGGGGAGTGCGCATCTCATCATCAGGATATTTATTAAATGCTATAGCCACAAATGAAACATGGGATATAACACCAATATAAGCAAAGACAAGACACTATCAAAATAAGAATTACTGAACAAGAGACTGTTTTCAGTAAATTAAATGCCACGTGAGCACATCGCTGAATATAGAAAATTGTGTCAAAGAAACGTAACTACTTAAGAGGGTACGTACGAGAAAATGTTTAAAAAATCTAATTTTTTTAATTGTTTTGTTAAATAGTATATAGTGTTAGCTATCAAACACCAAAGTATTATGACTGTACGTGGTCTGTATGTACCTTTAAAATTAAATGCCCTAGTGTTGCATAGTAGCGACACATAGTCTTCCATCAGCTGTCTTGGAATCTATAAAGCCCACCTACCAATTCTTAGCACACCCAGACTTGCTAAAAAATGTCTCTATGGAGAGGCACAAAACCCAAATGAAAGTCTCAACAGTTTGATATGGAAAAGGTGTCCAAAAACATCATTTGTGTCTTCCATAGTGGTGACAATTGCTACATTTGATGCTGCAATAGTGTTTAATGATGGGAATGTTGGCAGAAAGAAAGTTATGCATCAGTTAGGATATCAACCTGGTGTGTTTATGGAAACAATTTTGCAGAGTATCGACAACATTCGCATCGCTGGTGCAGAAAGAGCTATGAAATTAATGCAGAAAGAAGCAAGGCAGAAGAGGAATTTAAAAAGAAAGGCTGAAGAAGACCAGAATGAGGATACTGACTATGGATATGGGAAGTTCTGACTTAAAATTAAAAGGCAAACTGAATAATACTTATTGTATTTTTAGTTTCCTTGCCCCGTAACCTTCATTTTCTACAACTTCAACCCATTTTTTCTCTCAAACTACTTCATCTACAGCGATGTAATTTAGCACACAGCTTTCTTCTGCCACAATGAATATTTTGTTGGTTCTAGAATTTAAGATTAAGCTCAAGATGGATTGTGATCATACAAAATATATGAAATTATTTTAATTTTTAAAGGATGCATATGATTAAAATTTTTTAAAAATTCTATACAGCTTCAATAAGAAATCTAAGTCCAACAAATTTATGTTTAGTGTGTTTTAAAATAACATACCAAATTTCAGAAAGATAGCAAATGCTAATTTTGAAAAAAAAAAAATGGGCTTAAGTTTGTAAATATCTCTGCATATAGAAAAAATTATGTAACATTAGTTATAAACAATGAAAAATTACAAAACGAATAGTGCATATTAACTGTATTACCTTAAATGAGTATACTAAGTTTTACTTCCCTAACTTGAACACTTTGGATGTTACGGCTATTTATGTAAGATCCTGAATATTTGTATACGTCCCCGCTTAACTTGATGATCAAGCTGTATTGATCTTTGCTTCTTAACTCGACGGGTTTCCATTTTAAGCCCGGTTTCCAAGAGGAGCTGAACTGATATTCAGCATCACGATTAAGCGTGCTCCTTTAAGAGGAAATCGCCAAAGCCTCCTTAATTCTCCGCTCCCAGTAACTGTTGCATTTTGCCAAGATGGTCGTCACCCGAAAATTAGCTCTATGGTCGTTATCAAAACAATGCTCTGCCCGTCCAAACTTCTCAGGTTGCATTAAACGAATACTCCGTTCATGTTCGATTATTCTGGTAGCGATGGTCCTTCTGTTTTGTCCTATATACGGTGGCCCAGGATCATTTTCTATACTCACGCCATCTCCTGACCTGGCATTTAATATACTGAAAACAGTCTTTTGTTCAGTAATTTGAATTTTGACAGTGTTTTGTCTTCGTTTATATTTGTGGTTATAATATTTTATAAATATCCTGATGATGGGAGAGATGCACACTCCCAAAACGACAATATCTAATCGTCTTTTTACCTGGCTTGTTGCCCGAGAAGAAAGTGGGCATATTCGTCGCCAGGAAAGCTTCAGGTCTTATTTTATACGAGGTGTGTCCGTAAAATAAGGTTTCCAATTTTATTTAATATAGAAATCATGTGTATGGTCATGAATGTTACATTGATTTAAAGGCGGAACTTACAGCTATTTTTCAACGTAATCACGAATGCGATCGATACACCTTTGCATGCGCTGTGTCAGTTTTTGTTCACCCTTGTCATAGCACTCTCCCGCCAAGTTGCGCAGGTAGCGCTCAACCTCGTTTTTCAAATCATCGTCGGTCTGGAAATGTGTTCCACCTAGGTGTGACTTCAACGCAGGAAAGAGATGATAATCACTAAGTGCTAAGTCTGGACTGTAGGGGAGATGGTTGAGGATGTCCCATCCGAACTGGGCCAGGAGATCAGCCGTTGTATGTGTAGTATGGGAACGAGCGTTGTCGTGATGAAAAATCATTCCCTTTATCAGCATTCTCCTCCTTCGATTTTGAATGGCATGTCGCAATTTTTTTAAAGTCTCACAGTAGCTAGGAGCGTTTATTGTTGTGCCGGTAGGCATGAACTGGCACAACAATACACCTTTTTTCAGAAGACACTGGCGATCACTTTTCCGGCAGAAAATGTCTGTTTGAACTTTCGTCAGTGACGAGAACGTTCTTTAGTTGCTGGTGGTGTGTAGTGCACCCAGGTTTCATCGCCAGTGACAATTGAGTCCAACAAATCCTCGCCCTGTTCTGCATAGCGCTCCAGGAATCGGTGGGCCGCTTCAACACGTTGCCGTTTATGGTCTTCGGTGAGCATTTTGGAGAGCCACCTCGCACACGGTTTGCGGTAATGCAAATCCTCGGTCAAAGTCTTGTTAGTCGTAGTCTTATTGACTTCAGGGATACGCTCGCACAGCTCTCGAACTGTCACACGCCGACCTTTAAGCATTTCTTTCTCAAGTTTTGCAATTAACGAACAAACATGTAACATGTTGTAACGAACATGAACGGAGCATTCGTTTAATGCAACCTGAGAGGTCTGGGCTGGCAGAGAATTGTTTTGTTAACAACCACAGAGACAGCTATCGGGAGATGACTATGTTGTCAATATTGAAGCGAATAAAAATGGGTAGCGCAGGTTAAAGCAGTGAGGTTACTCTCAGTGTATGCATGGGTATGTATGAGTAAGGGTGGCTCTAATGACACTGGAATGCCCGTTTCAAACTGATTTAATGACTGCTCCTTTTTATCAAACTCGACGTTGCCGACCAAGGTTTAGAGTGACCGTATGTGGAATATTTAGTACGTGATAATGCTTAAATCATTACGTATGAACCGACAGGTACCTTTTCTCATCGCTTCTCCTCTTCCTTCGAATCTGATGCAAATTGGGCACATTAGCAATTGGGCACAAAGCAAAAACGGTAGCAATTGGGCACACGGATTAACCAGCAAAACATGTTTCAGGTACTGGGGTTTAAGAGAGGCACAGGAGTGTAAATTGTGGTCATTTTTATTATTTTGTTGAAAACCCTCTTTTAAGAAATTCTTAGCAAGCTAAGCCTACTTAAAGCATACTGTTTCCGGGGCACACCGCTTGGAGGTGATCTCTTATAATTACCGGTGTGCCCAATTGCTAATGGGCCCAATTGTTAATGTGTCGAACTGTTACACACCTCTTCCTATGCTCAAGACAGACGCATATCCTGCCAGCTGCGGACTCTGCCCTCACTGTGCACAGCTGTGCATGTGTGTGCTTCACTTTCACCTCTGGAAGCCCTGTCTTTTCACTCCCAAACCTCCTTTGTGACTATTTGTCAATTGTGATTATTAGTATCGGTCATGTCCAAGCAATGTCCTTTTCAAACGGAGTCAAGTGTTACACCTTTAAAATTTTTGCTAAGAAGACCTACTTTCTCCAGTGTCTTTTGTTACACAACTCAGCTAACTGCACCTGTTGGTGTCGTAACAAATAAACAAAACTCCTTTGAAATCCATTACTTAATCATTGCATCCCCCAATTTCGGTATCAAAATGCAACAGTTACTGGGAGCGGAGAATTAAGGAGGCTTTAGCCGTTTCCTCCGAAAATAAACGCTTAATCGTGATGCTGGGTTTCAGCTCCTCCTGGAAACCGGCCTTAGAAATAGAAGAAGCACAGATCAATACAGCTTGATAATCAAGTTAAGTAGTTACGTTTCTTTTACCCAATTAATTTTATGTACTCACGCCATCTCCTGACCTGTCATTTAATTTACTAAAACAGTCTTTTGTACAGTATTTCAAATTTTGATAGTGCTTTGTCTTTATTTTTATTTGCCTTATATCCAGTCATTCATTCGTGGTTATAACATTTAAAAAATATCCTGATGATGGGAGAGAAGCACACTTCCTACACGTCGATTTCTAATCGTCTTTTCATCTGGCTTGCTTCCCGTGAGGAAATTGAGCACCTTCGATGCGTTCCTAAGGAGAAGGGGCCCCAAAATGACCGCTGGAGATAAAGGCGTGGTATAAATGAAAAAAAAAAAACATATTTTCTTCTGGATTAATTCGTATTTTCTAGTCGCACATGCATATCTGTTACTACGGTAACGCAGCGACATACTGAAACAAAACCGTTATAAAACAATGCACTGTGCAGCACGCACGTCGGCTGTTTTCTACATCCGGAAATAATAATGCAGATGGGAGGCATTTATGAATTAAATTCCCACGTTTGCAGTTATTATGTTCTGGGCAGGAGCATTGTACCCAGGAGCTGGTCTAGCTGCGATGGGGGATGTTATGGAACACATACCTCCCTCCACCTTCAACCCACACACACAATCGGTTCATTGGGGTAGTTTTTAACTGAGAAATTACGAATGGAATATTCATATAACATAATTAACTAGTCGACGTAAGATCTAAATTTGATCCATAATAATTTATTCCCACCTCTCCATAATCAAGAGCCCTTAATTTCTAGTTTAGCATAAGGAAAATCCTATATTATTATTACATAAACTAATTTAACGTTTTAACCCTTGTTTGGTGTCTGGGGTCTTTATGGACTCCAAGACTGCTTTAACTACGTAGAAACTATCTTAATGCGAACGTAGACTTCTATTCTTCCAGATATGCATGTTTTGTACTTTTTATTATAAATACTGAAAATATTTATGATAATAGGACAATCGGTAGCACAGAATTTTGAATTCTTTGTAGTAGGGTCGGAAAACACTCCAGTTATACATTATACCATTTTAAATTGCCACAATAATTAAAGTATGGCAACAATGCACCTTCTAAACCTTCATTTGTATGTCCATTTTAGTTACAAAATCGTAGATAATACAGGCACATGCATTGTTGTAACAAATTATTATAAATATCCAATTCTTCCACACTTGCCCTGTGTAGGCTAATGTTTGGCTAAGTAAAGTCAGTTTGAAAAATTCAATGCCATATACGGGATTTGAACCACGGATCTACCGCTCTCCCTGTGGTTGCTCTAACCCTTGAGCTACTATGGTCAACATGCCGACATTACATTAAATTCTCCAACTGTGTGTGTGTGTGTGTGTGTGTGTGTGTGTGTGTGTGTGTGTGTGTGTGTGTGTGTTCTAAAAAGTTATGTTTCAACATAGTTTCCTTGTAACTCTATACACTTCTCACAGCGTCACGTTCACGTAACACGTCCAAATAGTACTCGACGTTTTTTTCTGCTAAATAATTGTTCACTAGGTGATAGCCTCTTCATTTTACGAAAATCTCTATCCTGCGAGCGTAATTTTCAGATGAGGGAACAAAAAAAAAGTCGCTTGGGGCTAGATCTAGTGAGTTAAGCAGTTCAAACCGAAATTCGTGAATTTTCGCCATTACAACCGCTGAGGTGTGAGACGATGCGTTGTCTTGGTGAAACAAGATTTCCTTTTTCTGCAAATTTGGCTGTATTTTCCGCAAGTTCTGCCTTCAACTTGTCAAGTAATGATGCGTAGTCTGCTTCTGAAATTGTTTTCCCTTTTTGAACATAATTGATTCAAATACCTCTATGAGTATACCAAAAAACAGCCACCTTCACTTTCTCAGCCTAAAGAAAAAAAAAAAAAAAACAATTTTGCTTTTTATGGATACAGTTTCCCCTTTACAGTCCACTGTTTGGACTTTATATTTGTTTCGAGCGTATAGTGTTATATCCAACTTTCTTCTCAGTAGTTAATCGGAGCCAAAATTTGGATTTCTTGCGCCTAAGCTGCGCCAACAGAGAGTTGGAAATGTTCATTCGAACACGTTTATATTCTAACGTGGGCAAACGCGGCAACCGACGCGCGGACAGCTTTCTCTTTTATAAATGTTGATTTAATATGTGACAGACACGTTCTTTTGACATGTTCATAGCATCTGCGGTCTATCATACGTTAATTCGGAGGTCGTCAAAAACCCTTTGGTGAACATTGGTAATAATTTCGTCAGTAGTTGCAGTTATTGGACCTCCTGAATGTTCATCGTCTCCCAAGCTCTTACGGCCAAATGTCACTGTGGTATATGATGGTTCAGGGTCCCCATGCACAAAATCCAACACATCTTTGATTTGCGTAGGCGTGTTGCCTTTCAAATTCAAATATTTAGTGACAGCTCGATACTCGATTTTGCCCATTTTCATAAAAACACTCACATCAACTAACTCAAATGACTATCACATAACAAGTGAGCGTCCATATTGGCTGAAACTTTGGTGAGTAACTTTAAACAGATGAACAACGAAAGTCACTAGCTTTTATTTATGAGGTCTTCATTTTCATGTTGAGATCGGAAACTTTTCATACCACCCCCGTATTTTCGATTCAGACAAATAAGGTGTGTTAGGCAGGTTTTACTGTACCAGGTTGTAAATTACACACAGGGTTGTAAAGTAGTGGGCACAGAATCTCATGTGAATGCAGCACGGCGTGGGACGTAGCTGTGATGTTTAAATGCAGGTAAAGAGGAACACACGTGCTGGGCGCCAGTTAGTTGCTCTGGGCGGGCAAAACACGGTTACAATTAACACACCTGCATTAATGTGAGTGAACCACAACATTATCGTTAACTGCCCCAGGCTTCTGCATGTGCATAAACACAGCGGGGCAACATTCTGGCAACAGACCTTCTCTATCGTAATATAATCTTACATAAAGTGATAATGTGGTAATTTTAGTAAGAATTAAAGCTATTATTATAAATAACATATTTAGAATTAAATAATATGTGACTCCAGCATAATATAATACTGTTACCAATATAATACAAATTATAACAGTATATTATATGAAAAATTTCGTAATAACATCAATAAATGCATTTTTATGTTTTAAAAACAAAATATATTGTTAACAAGTATACCTAAATTCTACGGTTTTAACACACTTATAATTTTTAGGTGTTTAACATAAGTTTTTATATTTTTAGGGTAATGTAACACTTTAATTTCTCTTTATTTCACACATAAATTACACTGGGCTACAATGAAAACGTTTCGCGCTTAGAAATAGTGAATTTACATGTACTTCCATTTGCTGAATTCACAAATCAAAACTCTTGCTTTGAAGATAAAGTGACATTTCATTTTTTAGAGTGAAGATTTTAAATTTGGGGTAATTTTTTTTTTTTTTTGAGAACTTGGCACACCTGTCAAATAACAAAACACAATCAGAGAGAAATTTAGGAAATTAAGGGATGCAAAAGTTCAAAAAATGAATTTTTGTCGGAGCACAAATAAGAGAACTTGTATAGGATCCTGCATTTGACCAAATTTTGGAGGGGAAAGACAAGGAAGCTTGGGAATCCTTTAAAGGTGTTGTTCATGGAATTTTAGGCAACTAAGGAGATGAAAACTACAAGCAATTGGTGACAGTGCTCCTGCAAAAATACCGCAACCTGGGATGCAACATGTCCCTTAAGATCTATTTTCTCCACTCCCACCTAGACTTTTTTCCCTCCTAGTTGTGGAGCTGTTAGTGATGAACATGGGGAGAGATTCCAGCAGGAAATTTCTGTTACAGAACAAATATATCAGGGTCGTTTAAATGAAGTAATGCTTGCGGATTACTGTTAGCTTTGTATTTGGACAGACAGACAGACATTTGGACAGACATACCTACTTTGGACAGTAGGTAACATGAAAAGAATCAAATATCACACATCGGCAAACTGTAGAATACAAGAAGGTGTGATATTTTCGCTTTTCATAGTTGTTCTTTTGTCTGTCACAACTAAATTACATGTAAAGAAAATTCTCTCACTGTCAGCGTTTCATATCGGCAACCAAAGACACTCAAGGCAATTTTCAAAGAAATTGCGGTAGCAAACAGTTTTTGCCTTCAAT
Organism: Mantis religiosa; assembly: GCA_030765055.1. Lineage (NCBI taxonomy): Eukaryota > Metazoa > Arthropoda > Insecta > Mantodea > Mantidae > Mantis > Mantis religiosa. The sequence goes on along the minus strand of CM060947.1, from coordinate 252,239,893 downwards.
GTCAAGAGTGCTGTTACTACATCTAATCTGTTATCGTTACCACCATGGCTTTGCTGTTCAACAATGTCACAAAGCTATTTGTAACAAAGAAACAAATAAGAATCACAAGTAATGCCACTAGTTTTAAATGCATTTCGTTGTTTAAAAGCTGCCATTACCTAATTTAAATCACCTATATTTGATTTAGTAACTAGCCTAGAAAGCTCAAATAAATTATATAGTCTTTTTGGTTATTACATCATCAGTTACTTTTGCCATAATGGAGTTCAATTTAGACAAAGTCATACGGCAGCAAACTTTTAGATTCTCTTCCACTGCTTCTCAAACACTGAGATCCATGATATGATCTCCAAGTACACTTATTCTGTTTCCAAAGTAACCACTCTCTAATATTTCACATTTGTCTCTCAGTGAGTTAATTTGGGATAAAACAAGATGAGCCACGGGTGTTTGTTTAGTCTGAAATTCTAATATTAGGTCTGTTATTAATATGTAATTTTCAGAAACAAATTTTGCCTGCACCTTTACAATATCGCAAATTTTGGTATCGTAAAAATGATCATTTAACAAATTTTGCGCAGAAAATGAAAACTTTTCTTTTTCTTTTGGAAAAGATATCGACAATTGCATCAAAATACGAGTGTTGTTCAATAAAGAAAGATCATAATTTTTTACGGTCATAATTTTTCGCACTAAAATTCAATCTCATTATATTCTGTTAGCTTAATGTGATACAAACTCACTGTAGTAGTTTCATTGTTGGTACTCCTGGTTTCCGCCTGTGAGAACCAGGCAAGTTCAGACATGTTCAGTATCGCCTACCGCTGCAATGGAGGTAACATGCAGTTAAAGTTGATGTTAGAGGAAGATCCGGAGTTTCTTTCAAACGTAATCACTGTTGATGAAACTTGGCTACATCATTTTGATCCTGAGAGCAAACAGCAAATCTCAGTGTGGAAATCTCCCACCCCCCCAAAAGCAAAAGTGGTTGCTTCTGCCGGGAAAGTTATGGTCTTCTCATTCTTTAATATTCATGGAATGGTTTATCAGCATGTTGTACCTGCACACACATCAGTAACTGGACAATACTGCAGAAATGTGCTGGAAACACTGCATGTCCATATCAGGCACAAAAGACCACATTTCTGTGAAACAGGCTGGATGCCACAACGCGATAATGCACGGCCGCATATTGCCAATTTTGTTGCTGAATATCTTCCAAAATCAACGTGAAGTGCATCCCCCATCCTCCCTTTAGTCCGGATTTAGCTTCATGTGACTTTTTTCAATTCCCTAACTTGAAGAAATACATTCTTGGGAGGCATTATCCATCATCAGAAGCAGTGGTGAAGGCTGCGGAGGCGATTTTGAAGGATGTCTGGGAAAATGGTTTCCAGCATGTCTTTCAAGACTGGCAGAAGCGCTGGGACAAGTGCATTGCATTCAGAATAGACTATTTTGAGAAGGACCGTCAAAATTATGATGATGAGTAAAGGTACGTTGTTAAAATAATTGTGATCATTCTTTATTGAACAACCCTCGATTTATTCTTGAAAAAAGGCGAAAAATCTAGATATTTTGCGAAAACAATCGCATGAAACAAATACTCTTGCCTCAGTCCATGATATTCTTCAGGACAGAAGGCTTCAAGTCCTCAAGTCTACAAAAGCTTCAAGTCTCGAATCTTCTTCATTCTTTTGCTACTCTGCACAGGAATATTGCGTCAACTTGGATGACAACTGCGTGGAATTGAACACGACGAATTTCAAAATGAACATTACTTCTGTTCCCTTATTTTAATCCCTGTATTCCGAAAATAGGAACGCCCAAAACGTATTTTGCATGTATGCCCGTAATCGGTTCTAGAAATACGAACGATATGTTTGATTGATCCGGTGCTGGTGCGGTAGTTTATTTTCGTCTGTGCGGACATTTGGTTTCATGTTTATATTCGCGTCATTAGAGGACGCGAGGGGACAATCTCTATTTGTTATGCTACAACATAAACATTACCGCCGCAGCCCTATTCCGGGGTTTTAGTTAAACTCTCGAAGGCTTAAACCGCTCCGAGTGTATCGTTATTGAAGTCACATTAACGCTGATAGCGTATGTCAAGCCCATCCGCATTGCGGACCCTCCCGACATTTTCAATTTTACAAACATCCCTACAAAATTTGGTTCAAATCACACACATTTATATAAGATATAAATTTCAAATTTTTACAAGATTATACATAACACACGTGATTTTGGAGCTCATATCATTTTCTGTACTCAGTCATCTAGGCAATGTATTATTATTATTATTATTATTATTATTATTATTATTATTATTATTATTATTATTATTATTATTATTATTATTATTATTATTATTATTATTATTATTATTATTATTATTATTATTATTATTATTATTATTATTATTATTATTATTATTATTATTATTATTATTATTATTATTATTATTATTATTATTATTATTATTATTATTATTATTATTATTATTATTATTATTATTATTATTATTATTATTATTATTATTATTATTATTATTATTATTATTATTATTATTATTATTATTATTATTATTATTATTATTATTATTATTATTATTATTATTATTATTATTATTATTATTATTATTATTATTATTATTATTATTATTATTATTATTATTATTATTATTATTATTATTATTATTATTATTATTATTATTATTATTATTATTATTATTATTATTATTATTATTATTATTATTATTATTATTATTATTATTATTATTATTATTATTATTATTATTATTATTATTATTATTATTATTATTATTATTATTATTATTATTATTATTATTATTATTATTATTATTATTATTATTATTATTATTATTATTATTATTATTATTATTATTATTATTATTATTATTATTATTATTATTATTATTATTATTATTATTATTATTATTATTATTATTATTATTATTATTATTATTATTATTATTATTATTATTATTATTATTATTATTATTATTATTATTATTATTATTATTACTGTTGACTCGGAGAGATGATTGAGAGATGGCCGCGCCGTGGCTCAGTGGTTGGACCTCTTGGCTCTCACCAAGGCGGCCCGGGTTCGATCCCAGGCGACCGCAAAGTGACATTTGTGGTGGACAACATGGCGCTGGGGCGGGTTTTCTCCGGGACCTCCGGTTCCCCCCGCCATCTCATTCCACCGGTGCTCCATCTTCATCTCATGTATCATCAGTGTCACCGCCTGCGGTGCCGTATGTAGTAAAAGCGGGCGTTAAACACTACACATTTCCGCGCTATGTTTATCTGCTTAGGCAAGCTCTTTATCTCCAACCTGCACTATCTGTCCCTCAATAATGTGTAGTGGGTGGAATGAGATGGCAGGGGAAGCCGGAGATCCCGGAGAAAACCCGCCCCAGCGCCGTGTTGTCCACGACAAATTTCAGTTTGCGGTCACCTGGGATCGAACACGAGCCGCCTTGGTGAGAGCCAAGCGGTCTAACCACTGAGCCCCAGACATAGCGCGGAGATAAAAGGCATGCTAAAACAGATAAAGAGAAGTAACTGGAACATTCTAGTCACATCTTGATAGAAAGAGAATAGTCGATTTCGTATTCCAGAAATGTTTAGCGATATCAGTAGCGGTATATATATATATATATATATATATATATATATATATATATATATATATATATAAGAGGCGACACGCCAGCGGAGTAGTTGTAAACAGACCAGTAGTAGTAAACAGAGTCGTGACGAGACGTTAATTTGACACTGGTGTTTTGGAAGTGAACTCTTTGTTGTGGTCAACGACCTTGGAAGATTGTATTTGTGTACGTTACGTAATTCTACTGCAATCAGAAGTGTACCAAGTGTATTACTACCTATATAAAGAACGTTTAAATTTCTGCAACTTGGAGTTTTAATTCTACTAACCCACAAAATCACATTACTATCGTAAGGCCCGGGAGTTGCCAGCCGACACCCGCATTAGTACCGGTACTACATCTTCTATTATTGTTACGTAATTTTTATATTTAAGTTCACAAATTATTGCTCCCTTCTTCTTCTAATAGTCCAATTTCATTATGTTTTACTTAGTCTACAAATTCACCTCCGTTCTTACAGATTTAGTTTATAATTTGCCTTATATCATAACTTCCCCTTATAATTTCCGAGATTTATAGTTTTATAACCAATTTTCTTTTCCTTGCATTCAAAGTATATGCCCTAAATCATCATTTCCACTACGTATTGGACGTTCACTTTGTATGTACCCATTTCTTTGTTCTTATAGCCCCCACACTCCTGTTATCCTCTTGCTTTCTTCACTACAAGTATTGTTAATATACTTTTCCCAACAACCTAGTTTTCATTGCAAACATAAAGCAGAAGTTATATACACTCTGATAACTGCCTGGATATATTTTGAATCTTAACATCTTCAAATGTTCTGGCCCTATCCAAAAACTTTTCATCTTTTTTTCTTTTTCAAATGTCACGTAGGACATACAATCTAAGTATTAGATGAGGTGGTTACCCCTCCTAACCACTGTAATGCAAAGCGAGAAAGCGTACCGACAAAAATTCGCAACACAGAGATGTTTACCTCAGCATGCCCCACATACACGGCGAGTCCAGTGTAGCTATACTCTGTTCAGATGTAGTCATGTCTTCTGGACATCAATCTGTCATACACCTGCAGGCGTGAGAAAACATATCATATAGACATACACAGCTTCCAATCGCTCTATTTGTTTTTCGTAACTTACTGTACGTCAACCTAAAAATATTTCACTCCTCTAATTGTCCAGATAAGGCCCGATAAGAGATGAACAGAGCGCTGGTCAGCTAAAGGTCAATAATTCTCAACGCTTTGTCGAGTAATACACCAAGATGTTTATCTTGAAGTAGATAGAATAATAAGTGTTTGTACAAGAGTAGAGACAGTCCTGCATATAAAACATTTGACTATCACTTAAACTCTACTGTATTCCCTTGTAACTACAATAAGATAATGTTTATCTCGAAGTAGAGAGGGCAACAAGTGTTTGTACAAGAGTGGAGAAAGTCATGTATATAAGACATTTGACTATCACTTAAAGTCTACTGCATTCCCTTGTAACTACAATAAGATAATGTTTATCTTGAAGTAGATAGAATAATAAGTGTTTGTACAAGAGTAGAGACAGTCCTGCATATAAAACATTTGACTATCACTTAAACTCTACTGTATTCCCTTGTAACTACAATAAGATAATGTTTATCTCGAAGTAGAGAGGGCAACAAGTGTTTGTAAAAGAGTGGAGAAAGTCATGTATATAAAACATTTGACTATCACTTAAAGTCTACTGTATTCCCTTGTAACTACAATAAGATAATGTTTATCTCGAAGTAGAGAGGGCAACAAGTGTTTGTACAAGAGTAGAGAAAGTCATGCATATAAAACATTTGACTGTCACTTAAAGTCTACTGTATTCCCTTGTAACTACAATAAGATTATGTTTATCTTGAAGTAGATAGAGCAATAAGTGTTTGTACAAGAGTAGAGACAGTCATGTATATAAAACATTTGACTGTCACTTAATGTCTACTGTATTCCCTTGTAACTACAATAAGATAATGTTTATCTTGAAGTAGATAGAATAATTAGTGTTTGTACAAGAGTAGAGAAAGTCATGTATATAAAACATTTGACTATCACTTAAAGTCTACTGTATTCCCTTGTAACTACAATAAGATAATGTTTATCTTGAAGTAGTTAGAGCAATAAGTGTTTGTACAAGAGTAGAGAAAGTCATGTATATAAAACATTTGACTATCACTTAAAGTACACTATATTCCCTTGTAACTACAGTAAGATAATGTTTATCTTGAAGTCGTTAGAGCAATAAGTGTTTGTACAAGAGTAGAGAAATTCCTGTATGTAAAACATTTGACTATCACTTAAAGTCTACTGTATTCCCTTACAACTATAATAACTTAATGTTTATCTTGAATTAGATGGAGCAATAAGTGTTTGTACAAGAGTAGAGACAGTCATGTATATAAAACATTTGACTATCACTTAAAGTCTACTGTATTCCCTTATAACTATAATAACTTAATGTTTATCTTGAATTAGATAGAGCAATAGGTGTTTGTACAAGAGTAGAGAAAGTCATGTATATAAAACATTTGACTATCACTTAAAGTCTACTGTTTTCCCTTGTAACTACAATAATATAATGTTTATCTTGAAGTACACAGAGCAATAAGTGTTTGTACAAGAGTAGAGACAGTCATGTATATAAAGCAATTGACTATCACTTAAAGTCTACTGTTTTCCCTTGTAACTACAATAATATAATGTTTATCTTGAAGTACACAGAGCAATAAGTGTTTGTACAAGAGTAGAGAACTTCCTGTATGTAAAACATTTGACTATCACTTAAAGTCTACTGTATTCCCTTGAAACTATAATAACTTAATGTTTATCTTGAAGTAGATAGAGCAATAAGTTTTTGTACAAGAGTAGGGTAAGTCATGTGTATAAAACATTTGACTATCACTTAAAGTCTGCTGTATTCCCTTCTAACTACAATAAGATAATATTTATCTTGAAGTAGATAAAGGAACAAGTGTTTGTAAGAATGCTTTGTACAAGAGTGGAGAAAGGCCCATCAGATTTAATTTTTTGATGTAATGGACGAATACCTAATGGGTAATGACACACGCAGTTTGGAACTGTAAACTTTTTTCTCTCATTTCCCCCTCTGTGGGCACATCACACCTCCCACCTCTCTCTCTCTCTTTCTCCTGAACTGAATCTGCAATAAGCAAGCAGTAGAAGCTGGCCATATGGTGTAACCGCTAGGAGCGCCACTAGCGGTCGTGACACGGTGCGCCATCTGGATGGGACCTTTCCTATGCAGCCCTCGTAACACCTGCAGTATTGGAAAAAACGAACCGTTTACAGCAGGGTAAAAGGTTATTGTATTTTGAAGCGTGTGCAAATAGCGGGAACAAAAACCATTTGAGGGTGCGTGAACCGATTTGAAAATACGCGTGGATGAACCTGGCTCTCAGCGGCGACATCATGCTTTATGCTTGAATATGAACCTCGAGGTTTAAGAACGTTCAAATACTCTCCTCCTGGTTTCAGTTTATTTCTGTCATTTCTCTACTGTCTCCCAAATGGAAGAGCTTTGGTGTCACACCCAAACATTTTGTGATCGATGTTTATATACAGAGTGTTTCAACAGTCACTCCCAAGCTTAACCCATTATAACTTATTAGTGTTTGGGAGAGAAAAATTAAGGTAAACCACATGGACTCTCACGTTATTGATATGTTAGCAATTTCTTGGAATATAACACCTCATGTGTTAGTGAAATGTTTTAAAACTGGATTTCTGGTCACGACATGCTTTTCTATGTCTAAAATTTTTTAATCTTGGGTTGACCAAGTTTTGTGTTTTGCGTTCACCTACAGCTAGAGTCTGTCTTATTTTATTGTTGTCTTCTTCGAAGGAATAAGGTCTAATAAAGTCACAACATAAAGTATCATTTAGTACTTTAAAATGTATTTTTATAGGTTAGGTCAAAAGAGTATTCGTTATATGTATAAATATAGAAAGGGTGGGTGAGAGTATGTCAGGGGGAATGGTCCGGATGTAGAGAGAAACAGGCTAATTATGGAGGCGGAGTGCGACAGTAGACACCCTCTAATTGTAGGTAAAACATTTGAGAATGTACGTCACTTTTCTTTAAAGAATCTGGAATCTTAAACTTGTATTTTCAGCAAAATAACAGTCCTTAATTTCCAGAGTATAAGATCGATACTCTATCTTACGCTAGTTTTGCTGGTTTTGTGTGTGTGTGTGTGTGTGTGTGTGTGTGTGTGTGTGTGTGTGTGTGTGTGTGTGTGTGTGTGTGTGTGTGTTTTACGTCCTCAAACGTTAAGAGATGTCGGACGATGAATGAATTGGGTGGAATGATGCTCAAATGTATCCGGGGTTCATGGAGCTTATAGTTACCTGACATTCGTCTTACAGGATAAGGAGGGAGAACCCCAGAAAAACCTTAACCAGGTAACTCACCCTGACCGAGATTCGAACTCAGGACCTCTTGGACGTGAGGCAGGCACGCTAACACCACGCTACCGGGGCGGGCACGCTAGTTTAGTCCTGCTGTAAAGAACAAGGCGGAGTTGACTCAACTCGCTACGTGTTAGACGCTTCATGCACGAACAGAAGTTTTGCAACACTAGCAGCATATATGGCAGTGCTAATGTTTATACAATAAATAAATAGGATTGGGTTACACAATAACTTATTGAATCTATGAGTTGGTTCATTTCTGAAAAAATAATAAAGAACTTTACTGCATATGGCACTTTTCGTAAAATCGTGGTATTTCTCCTCGCGATGTTTGCATTTACGTGATTTTCCCGGTGTTCTTAGAGTTCCAGATGTTTTCTGATCCATTCTAACACTATGTATACAATTTGCGGAACCACCAAGGGGATCATCAGTTTCTTTTTCAATGTTTTTGTAGACGATTCCGGGTTTCTTTCTTTAAGTACTGGGAAACAATGCACGATCATTCACCGCTCACCACTTTTTAAAGGTTTGCCTCGACTGTGTTTCATTTCGTTTGAAACACCGGTCTACTGATTTTAAACTACATATACATAAGTGTACTTGGGCTTGTGAGGTACGCGAGTTGTACAGGAAATACAGTGTTAATATCAGAAGCAACTCCACACTATAAACAATAACATCTTAATCAGCATTCAACTCGATACAGACCTCGTTGCGAGAGAGCTGCCTTGTATAGGAATGTAAAAAAATATTATATAATAGCAGTGTCCTTTAGTAATTACAAAATAAAATGCAGCTTAGTTTAACATAATAAGTTAATAGTGTGTATAATTTCTCCTGTCTTTTGTCTAATCTGTATATAGTATACAGAACACATCTATGTGGTATGTGAAGCAGAAAGACAAAACAATTGACTATTACGTTTATAAGAATCGAAACATTTGAATACTTTCCTCTCTCCGAAATTAGCTCGCACGGAGCAGTGATCAGAAAACTACTTACAGTACTGTACTTAAAGGAGGGGTTTATCGTACGTATTCAAATAAAAGAAAACGTCCATTATCTTCGCTAAAGCAATCAACAGCTTAACCGCTTTCTGACCCAATATTTCTGTCTCTGTCTCTCTTTCCACCCAGATGTTTACAGCAGGATTAAACTAGTTTGAGATAGATGATAGGTATCTGTTTCCACGTGTTGGATCAATCCAAAAGCAGCGATTTGTACAGTTTTGATTTATTACCGACGATCCTGAGGCAGTAAAGGTTCATGCAGAAGCCTTTAGGATTAGCACAAAAACATATTTTGACAAAAGAAGTCACAGAACATTTGTAGGTCCCAATAAATTGTAATTCAGAAGAATAACGTGAGCTTTTCAAAGTGAAAGCACCTGATTTGAAATAACCTCAAAGTATGCCAGATATTTTTATATTTACTTTTTCTACCAGTTATACACAGGAAGCTCTGAACCCAAAATAAAATACCATCCCGAAATATAATTCAGGGATACATTTTTGAAACCTCCTGAATAAAAATTAAGTATTTAAGTTTAGCGTTTTCCAAAATTTCAGAACAAAGATTTTAAGCAGTTGTTCTCCGACAGAAAGTACCATTTTAAAAATATTTAAAATATTTAACGAGGAACTCCATGTACCGCAATGGTAACGACTTTAGCTTTCAAATTAAGGGTAAAGTAATTCGGGTCTCGTTAATTTTTCTTCGGTTTTTTGTACTTATTATTTTTTGTTTCTTGCGTTGGTTATTTTTCAAATATTTTGTCTAGGGTAGCTACAAAATAAGAATGAACATGGGCTGAGCCAATACGGTTATCGCACTGTCTAAGCGTTGCCAGTTCTACGGCAAGCGGGCGACAGAGATGGAAGATATATCTCTCTTTATCTCACCGAATCCATCTAGCAAGTATCATACAGATGCTGAGATGTACAGTGATACAGATGCTGACAGAGAAGTTCGTTTAATATTTCAGCATGTGTGAGGACATATACAATGATTATCGCATAATCTGAACCTTAAAACGTTGAACTGGAGAACATTTCGCTTACGTAGCTATCGTTCATATGCACACAAAACAAAATGACTCAAATTAGGGGAAGAAAACCCTGTCACCTACTGATATCAATGGGAGATTTTTACCTCTAAATTCCTCGTAATGAAAATTTGTTGTAATAGATTACTTGACCTACATAGAACATAGCATTCCTAACAATGGGCTTGGGATCTATATAAAACTAAACGAGAGTGGGTATATAATGCCATGTATTTAGTACACTTGAACTTTTGTTGTATATATTTTGTTTCTGTAAACTGTGACGTACAACTTGCAACGAGCTTGTTTACATCTAACTCCTTCTGTCCCCCTCAACAACCGTTGCTATGGAAGTTCTGAATGAAGTTAATTTTGTATCTAAATGACAGTTCAGACTACTCAACTATCAAGAAATATGATAATGGAATGCATCACGGGCTGGCAACTGTGTCGATGTATAACGTCACAGAAATAAAGGAGTAAACACTTCCATTGAAAGTCAGTGAATGTAAAAGGAGATGTAAATAGTAGTAAGAGAATGAGGCGAAGTTGGGCGATGGTGAAAGTGGTTATTTCTTGAGTGATGCTTCAAAATTCTGTCGAGAAGATGTCGCAGGGAAGGGTGCGGGAGGAGATTGGATGGAACTGCGAGGAAAAAAGAGAGCAATTAATTTGAAAATGTTGCATTTCTTTTTTTTATTTTCAAGTGAAAGTGCTGCACAATGCAGAGTGAGATGGGAGAACACGTTTTTAATATCGCTTCTCCAGCAGTTCCTTGCACATTTTAAAATATACAGCTTTTGTGTAAAGATATAACAGTGGCGTGTATTTCTGCCGTAATCTAATAAACTCTAGGAGAGTGCAAAATATCTAAAACAGCTGAAATACTTGAGATAAATGCCTGTGAAAGGAAGTTTTAAAACCTCGCAAAAAGGACCAGAGAATGATAGCCCTGGTTGGCATAGCAACCATAATGAAAATTCTCGAAATGAAGGATTTAAAAGAGCGTATAAATGATTCCTAGACATTAAAACGCCTACAAGTTCTAGTATACAATTCATTCAAGACTAGATATGCAGCCAATGACATAAAACTGTTACATTTTTTAAGTACCTATATTATTTTCCCTAGCTCGCAGATGTATAGAGAAGACTCTGCGTTCCACTGAACAAATTTTATTAGAAATGTATGTTTTGAGCTTCCTAAATCGCAAAATACTTTATGTGCTCTCACATGAATATGTGAACTAAAAGCCACTAATGGAAATTAATTGTTCTTTCACAGTAGCCGTGTGTAGGACGCACTAAGACAGGGTAGAGCCAGATTGAAAAATTCAATGCCATAGCTGAGATCTGAACCACGGATCTTCTGGTCTCCGTCCGGCCGCTCTAAACCATTCCGCTACTATGGCTAACGTGCCAACATGACATTAAATTCTCCAAACAAAAATACTCGAGTCAGTTGGAGAATTTAATGTAATGTTGGTACTTTGGCCATAGTGGCCCAATGGTTTAGAGCGGCTGGACGGAGACCATAAGATCCGTGGTTCAGATCCCGGCTATGGCATTGAATTTTTCAGTCTGGCTCTACCTTTCATAAAAGCTATTAGTTTACACTGTTCTTTCTGTATCTACCTTATGGCAATTAATGTAGAATTGGAATGCCCGGTTAAGGTAAACCATAACCGATAGTCAGAATTTGTCAAATTATTGTATATTTCGGAAGTGGTTAATTCTACAAATACATAGGAGGTCTCAAAAGCTTCCGACCTAATAAAGAAACAAGAAATGTTTTCTGATTTTTTATTTTTATTTTTCAACACAGTCTCCATGTAGCTCTACACTGTTCTACTAGCGATGCTTGCATCTTTGTAACCCGTCCAAATAGTTCTCGGCGTCTTTATCTGCAAAATAATTGTACACGAAGGTGATTGCCTCTTCATTTGACAAAAATCTCTTTCCTCGAAGCGCAGTTTTCAGATGGGGGAATAAAAGGAAGTCGCTTGGGGAAGGATCTGGTGAGACAAGCAATTCAAACCGTAATTCGTGGACTTTCGCCATTGCAACCGCTGAGATGTGAGACGGTTTGTCTTGATGAAACAGGATAACCTCTTTCTGCAAATATGGCCGTTTTTTCCGCACGTTCTGCCTTCAGCTTCTCAGGTAATGATGCGTAGTCTACTCCTGTAATGGTTTGTCCCTTTTTGAAAGATAATCGATTAAAATAACACCATGATTATCCCAAAAAAACTGTCGCCATTCCTTTCCTAGTCGAAAATAACAGTTTTTGCATTTCTGGAGCAGGTTTCCCCTTTGCAGCCCACTGTTTGGATTGTATTTCTGTTTCGGGCGTATAATAGTGTATCAAAGTTTCATCTAAAGTAATTAATCGGCGTCAAAACTCGAATTCATTGCACCTAAACTGCACCAACAGAATGTTGGAAATGTTCATTCGAACAGGTTTTTGGTTCAACGTGAGCAAACGCGGCACCCAACGCGCGGATAGCTTTCTCATGTCTAAATGTTGATTTAATATGTAACAAACACGTTCTCTTGACATGTTCATAGCCTCTGCTATCTCTCTCACTTTAATTCGGTGGTCATCTAGCACTATTTAGTGAACTTTGGCGATGTATTCTTTGTTAATTGCAGTTTGTGGACGTCCCGAACGTTCATCGTCTCTCAAGCTCTTACGGCCACGTTTAAATTCAGCTGCCCAAAATTTCACTGTAGTAAATGGTGGCACCGAGTCCCCATACACAGTGTCTAACTCATCTTTGATTTGCGTAGGCGTATTGCTTTTCAAAACCAAGTAGTTTGATACTCGATTTTGTCTATTTTAATAAAAAAAATCACATCAGCTCACTCAAACGACTGTTACATTACAATTGAGCGTCCAGAATGGCTGAAACTTTGGTGAGCGTCCAACAAATAAACAGTGAAATTCACTTGTCTTTTATTCACTAGTGCTGTCAACTTCATATTGAGGTGACAAAATTTTGAGAATACCCTCGTATGCTTTAACATAATCTACATATTTATCTAGTCAAATTTGTAATTCCTTACATTTTACCAGCTAACAAAACTCGTTCAGAATGAAGAAGACTTCTGCGCATATTCCCACAAAAATGTATTTCTCTATGTACCATGGACTCATTTGAATGTATTTTAATTCATCGTCCTATATGACTTAAACTTGTAGGAGGTTAATTAAAAAATAAATAAAGAAGATAGCTTAGGCGGTGGGAATATTCAAAATTTTCGCTTCACTTCATTGAGACAGTTTTGATACTGTCTCCAATGGGTATCTACTGTCGGCTGCTATAGTGGTGAGCTATGTCATGTCAGGTTATACGTATGACAATGTAGACTAATAAATGATGTATTTGAAGTAAGTTGTGCAATTAAACTGTAACTATTGAAGTATCAGTAACTTTACGTAATAACAATGACAAGTGTCAAGTACAGAAGTCTCTTGTCAATCTTGTATAGCCCGATCACAAAAAAATAATTCTGTAACAAATAAATTTTATAAATAGACGTTCAACGTCTCTGAAGATACTGTAGTAAACTGTTACTGACATTTGAAACACACTTTTTACATAGTGACTTGGTGAGTTCTTACAATTAAATGGTCTGTATAATATAAATTGGCAGTTAAGGGATTTGTATTGGACTGATTTGGCTTTGCTATATTATTTTATTAGCTAACGTCAACAGGACACCCGATGACTAGTCTCGCTGCCAGCATTATTGAGAAACACTTAGAGATAAATTCAGCCAGGCTTCAGTAAGTAATCTGAGACCCCTTTTGCTGCAAAAGCTTTCACCAGTTCTAAGAGTTGTGGCAGGCAGGTCATTGGTCTGTAGTCGCTGTATATCGAAGGTTTGTCCTGTTCACCAAGTGAACGGGAATTAACTGCGAGGAAGAAATTTACTGGTTTCCATGTCAACGAACAAATGAACCGTCTATAACTCTTTCACGAAATGAAATTCAACACTTCACCGTAACACCTACAAAGCACATTCAAGAAACTCTTCTTCCAGATGGCGTTCGTTTCTGGTTTCTGGTTGGTTAAACACCATATCTGTATTATACCAAAATGACGTTAAACATGGAAGTAGTAAGTTTAATAACTCTCAGTTCCTTATCTAATTTAAAGTTTATTTCTCTATTTCAACCCCAGGAATCGATCCTAGTCCCCCTCGGTATGTGTGTGTGCGCACGGCCAACTTCAGTACGCAGTCACTTACTCAGTCGATAATAACACTGCGTATCTTATTGTATATGAAATCTCCTAGCGGTTTATCGGGAGAAATACGAGACATTTGATGCATTTAATGTGGAGCTGGCATGTTCCCAAGGTAGATCAGTGATTAAGCGGAACTGGACGGAGATCTGGAGATACGTGCTTCAAATCTCATCTCTGGACTGAACTTTTATGTCAAATTCTACCTTTCTAAGGGTATAAAAATAAAAGACCATTATAATTTTAAAAAAGTTACTTACCATTCTTGGGATTATAAACATTTTCAAAAACATTTTAAGAGTTTGGTACAAATTTAAGTCCTCAAATTAAATATAGTATTAAACATCTACTACTTTTTCTAGAAAAGGTAAAATTCCTAATAATAAAATATCTGGTATTTATCAGTTTAATTGTTTCGATTGTGATAATTATATTGGAAATACAAAACATAATTTAGGAACCAGAACAAAAGAACATTTTCGTAACATTAAGTATAAACAAACTGATAAATCGGTTGTAGCAAAACATTTTTGGAAATTTAACCATGAAATAAATTCAGAAGTTAAATTATTAGAAAATTTAAATGGTCAAATAGATTCAATGGTTTGGGAAAAGATATTTACTTAGAACAACATACATCGCGTAGTAAATTTTGAAATACTGGCAGTCGATTCTATTTTAAATTGGTTTTATTTTCATATTTTGGTAGTACTAACAGGAACATATCGACATCTAGCGTTCGTAACAATGGCGAAAGATTTGTTTCCGGCTGAAGATGTGTATACGTTTACATGAAATTGCAGTCCCGGAGAACTTAACAGAATTGTCATAATTTCTTATAACATAAGTGAAGTTTTAAGTTACAAATTAGTATATTTGTATATATTTGTTTGCTTCACTGTTAATAGATTTATATTTTACGTAATTATCTTATTGTAGTTACAAGGGAATACAGTAGACTTTAAGTGATAGTCAAAAGTTTTATATATATATGACTTTCTCTACTCTTGTACAAACACTTGTTGCTCTATCTACTACAAGATAAACATTATCTTATTGTAGTTACAAGGGAATACAGTAGACTTTAAGTGATAGTCAAATGTTTTATACACATGTCTTTCTCTACCCTTGTACAAACACTTATTGCTCTATCTACTTCAAGATAAACATTATCTTCTTGTAGTTACAAGGGAATACAGTAGACTTTATGTGATAGTCAAATGTTTTATATACATGTCTTTCTCTACTCTTGTAAAACACTTATTGCTCCATCTACTTCGAGATAAACATTATCTTATTGTAGTTACTAGGGAATACAGTAGACTTTAAGTGATAGTCAAATGTTTTATATACATGTCTTTCTCTACTCTTGTAAAACACTTATTGTTCTATCTACTTCAAGATAAACATTATCTTATTGTAGTTACTAGGGAATACAGTAGACTTTAAGTGATAGTCAAATGTTTTACATACTGACTTTCTCTACTCTTGTACAAACACTTATTGCTCTATCTACTTCAAGATAAACATTATCTTATTGTAGTTACAAGGGAATACAGTAGACTTTAAGTGATAGTCAAATGTTTTACATACTGACTTTCTCTACTCTTGTACAAACACTTATTGCTCCATCTACTTCAAGATAAACATTATCTTATTGTAGTTACAAGGGAATACAGTAGACTTTAAGTGATATTCAAAAATTTTAATACTGGTTGTCTAGGCTAGCTCTGTGTAACTACATTATCTAGGTATGTCCTAGAAATAAAAAATGAATAATCAGTTCCTATTGGAGAAAACTGTAGGTGTTTCAAAGATCAGACAAATAACAAGGAATATCTTGAAAACAGTTTAATCCACAAACTTATTGTATATAAATTATACCTTTCTAACAAAATATACAATTGAAATCTATTAACGAAGCAACATTAAGTATATGAGCTAGATCAGTTATTTGAGAAAATGAAAATTTTGTGAAAGACGTTTCATGTAGGTCGGGTGGAATATTTTTCTGAAAATCTCCCTGTATCGTTCGGGATGATTCTGAACTTAAATCCTAAGGAAATTAATTATTCTTTCAGACTGGCCGCGTGTAGGCTAAATTGTGGAAACGTAGTCACACCGAAAAATTCAACGCCATAGCCGAGATTTGGAGCATTAAATCCTAAGGTTGACGCTTCAGCGACTTTTCCATTTTGATTTGTGATGTTCATACACGGATTTGTCTTTTCCTCAAAGAAACTTTAGGGAGTATCAAAACATGTATTTCGAATTAAATCTGAGTGTGAAGTATTGTATTTGAATGCAATGATACATCTGGTTAATCTGTAGGGGACCTAGATGTCAAATGTATGCTTTGAGAACAGAGCATCAGAATAAAAAGGGATTTCCTGAAGAATATTAAACCTTAGGAATGAACTGGGTCAACACTGAATTGACATTTCCAAACACAGGAAAGGCCCCACGTCTTATGTTCCACCCCCGCTGGCATGTCGCAGGTCATTCGGTTTTTCCGCTAAGAAACTTCGCACTTTTCCACTCCATTTAACATTCCAGCACCGCCATCTTCCTCCGCCTACCTGAAGCCGGAGTTAACATTTGTTTTAAAATGGAGAAAAAGCCAGAGGGTTGATAATTGCCGCGGAGGGGGTGGCTCCTTCCCCGTGTAACCTATATTAATCTGCGATTGTACACTTTCTCTACTCGTATACAAACACTGGTACCTGTATCTACTTCAAGATAAACATTATCTTATTGTAGTTACAAGGGAATACAGCAGACTCTAAATGATAGTCAAATGTTTTAAAACGGGTTGTTTGGGTATTGATATTCTCTTTTGTAAGTCCGAAAGATAAAAACATGAATAAAGACTATTTGTCGCCAAAGGAGTAAAAATAAAAGCAAATCAAGGAGGACAGTTGCTGAAGTCACGAAGGACGACTTAGGAGTCTTATGCCCGATTTCACCAACAAATGTTAAGACTTAAGACGAGTTTAGCAATAGTTAAAACAAAAATTGCATTTCACCAACAAGTGTTAGCGTAACACTCGTGTTAAATCTCATGTTAAACTAACACGCTGAATTTCTGATGTTAAGTCCCTAACAATTGTAAATAGTCAAGATGGCGAGCATGAACTCAGCTGTCGATATCGATTTGCAAAATTTAAGACCGTCTAAATGGCAATCATAATAGAGTACGGCCTATGAGGAGAAATGATTTTGAGGAGCTAGCCGAAGAAAATTGTTTTACGGAGGTATAGACTGTCGAAACAAGTTGCTGTGAAGGTTACTCCGGAAGTACAAGAGAGGTTAGAACATGCATCGAAAGGAATATGACTATCTTGGCTTAGCTTCAAGTATTAGTAACCTTGAGATTTTATAATTCACTGAATTATGTGGATAATACATTGTCCACCTCCCGTCTTGAAACTTTCAAGTCAATTGTCCTTCGCAGCTCGTTTTAAATTTACGTAATAATGAGTTAGAACATGCATCGAAAGGAATATGACTATCTTGGCTTAGCTTCAAGTATTAGTAACCTTGCGATTTTATAATTCGCTGAATTATGTGGATAAATACATTGTTCACCTCCCGTCTTGAAACGTTTAAGGCACTTGTTATTCGCACCTCCTTTTAAATTTACATAATACTGACAAGTTGTTTGGTACTTTTAGTAGTGACACATGCATTTGAATTAAATTCGTTTCCAATATTTTCCCCGCGACATCTTTCTCTTACATTCACTGCATCTGTCCTCTTATTTTCCACGATATCCTTACACTTCGTCACCATTTCAATTAACAATTCTTTCTCCGTCGATGAGAAATTTGTCTCACGGCTTTATTTATGATTTTTTTCATCCGCCATTTGTGCAGACGAAAATGAAAACAAAACCGCATCGTGAGCGCATCGGAGTGCGTTCAGAAAATCATCCATAGCCTTCTATAGCTGTGATATTTACAAGTTTCTTGGCGTTAACACAGGTTTGTTAACATTTTAAGAAAACATGTTGGTGAAATGCAAGAAATTTAACATTAGTTTTAGCGCTGTGACAATTGTTACGTTACATTTGTTAACGTCGAGTTTAACATCTGTTGGTGAAATCGGGCACTAGGTTTATACCGCATTTGTGTGTTCATGGTCGTCAGAGGCCTACCTCTGAAATGTGGTGTTAGATTTTATGTTTTACATTTAAGAAGTCGCAAGTTGTAATTTCCGTCAGGGTGATAAACTTTTGCGGGGTTTTCCTTTATCTAGAAAGACGAACGTTTTGTAACTCTAAGCTCCATGTATGCTGTACTCAGTTTAACACATATTTCATTCAACACCCGATATGATGGGAGAATGTTAGAAATGTCCGATAGACATTCATCTGACTTTCTTCTGCCACCAGCCGCATTGAGAACCGTCAAAGACTTTGTCTTCAAGATTTTTCAAGAAGAATTCCGCCCTGATCATGCGTGTATATAAGGGAATATTAAACCCAGGTTTTGATGCAGTGCTGTGTAATGAGATTTAGTGACAAATAAATGAGTTTCGCATATCCTCGCGTTGCAATGTCTCAAACTTTTTGGTTTTGTATGTAGGTCCTAATGCCAATTCTAGGGCGATAGATTAGATTAGATTAGATTAGATTAGATTGATTTCCGTTCACTAGGTTCACTTGTAACCAGAAAAGGCTGTGAACACTGAACATCTCCAGAGCTGTGAAGTTTAATAGCATATATATGTACAAAAGTTAACATATTATAGTATACAGGCAATATGAACAACAATATGGAAAACAAAGCAGGGATAATTATATATGATACAAAATGAAACCCTTTTTAAACCAGCTTTCACTTAGCTTATGCCAGTACGTCTCAACCCTTTTTGCAATGGATACCATTCTTGTTATTTCTTAAATACATGTACATTAAAAATAAACTTTAAACATGCATCAAACATTTATTGGTAATGATTTGTCATTGGAATAGTTAGATACTACTTCCAGAGCTACAGAAGCATTATCAGTATAATTTGTCATTCAGATAATCTTTTACAGAATAAAATTATTTTGAGCTAAGGTACTGTCTAACAGCTTTTGTAAATGCACCGAAATTATCAACTTTTTCTTTAAGAACATTAGGAAGTGCGCCAAATAGTTTGATAGTTTCATAATACACACTTTTCTGGAAGCAAGAAAGTTTAGCACTGGGATAATAGATATTATACTTTTGTCTAGTGTTTATTTTGTGAATTACATTATTTGTTGCAAATAAGGTACGACTGCAAACAAAGAATTTTAGAATCGAGAATATATACATGCAAGGAAGCGTTAATATCTTCAATCTTCTAAAAAGATCTTTACAGGAGCATCTGGTGTGGGTGTTAGTAATGATTCTTATAACCTTCTTTTACATAAGAAATATTTTTTTTACTTTGTACTGAGTTTTCCCAAAATAATATTCCATATTCCATAATAGAGTTAAAGTATGCATAATATACCAATTTAAGTGTGTCAATAGATCTCACATTAACCAGCTCTCGGATAGCATAACAGGCAGAGCTGAGTTTAGGTAAGATATAATTTATGTGAGCTTTCCAATATAAACATCTGTCCACTTGAAGGCCCAGAAATTTTATACTGTCAATTTCTTCTAATAACATATCATTAATCCCGATTTCTATTTCAGTATGTGATGTACGACAAGTTATAAACTTGACCACTTATGTTTTGTCTAGATTCACGGATAATTTGTTCACTTTAAACCAGCATGACATACAGGATATATCACGTTGAAAAACACTAAGCTATATGACAAGAACGAAAGAAGACGGTCTCCAGTTTAACTCACTTTATTTTTCTCTAAAGCCCAATTCTTATATAAAATCACCTTGCCTCTTGCCCTCTTTTCAACAAATATACAGCGTAAACATGATCATAAATTTTAGTTAATTCATGGAAATTAGTCATTTCTTCTCATTACCGTAAATAGGCTAAGGTTTCTGATAGAGTCTACTTGAAAAATTTATTGCAATGGCCGGGATTTGTACCACCGTTCTCTTGGTTTCCATCCAGTCGCTCTAACCCATTGAGCTACCATGGCCAACTTGCCGTCATGACATAAAATTCTCAATTTGACGCCTATGTTTCCCCGGTAGACCACTAGGGGCTTTAGCACTCGAAGTACACCGTTTTCAAATACGAGTCAAATGAGGGGTTTAATGTCATGACGGCAAGTTGGCAATGGTAGCTCAATGTGTTAAAGTTACTGGACGGAAACCAGGAGATCCGTGAATCAAATCCCGGCCATGGCATTGAATTTTTCATGTTGACTCTATCTATCAGAAACTTTAGCCTATGCACGGCTAGTGTGAGAAATGATTAATTTCCATCAATTAACTTAAATAATAAAAGTTAAATGATGAAGCCTGGGACTCAAGTACTTACGATAGTAAGTCGCCACAAACGGTGTATCTCGGATGCGAGAGACTCTAGAGCTTTACCGAGAAAATATACGAGTCAAGTAGGGAATTTAATGTCGTTACGGCAAGTTGGCCATGATAGCTCAATGGGTAAGACACCCTTAGGTGAGGAGATCCGTTCCCTTCAGCTACTTTGGTGCGGGCGCTGCGGTCCCCTAGCACTCGTGGTACCTCTGACGTTATTAGAGGAACCTCGGGCCGAACATTAGAGCTTGGGAGCTGTTAGGATTGGGTTGGACTCGAAGGGGCGGTTTGCTCCCGAAACCCACGGGAAATGGGGTACCTCCGTCCCGGCTATGGCCGCCCGGAGGGGGTATAGGGTTGCCTAATACATCCCGAGTACTGCCTGCCAGATTACCAGGCGGCCCCACCGAGGTTTACGGTAGTCTTCCCTGCGGGGTTGACGTGCGTAAGTGGCGTATCCACTTCCACCCGTCTTGAATTTGGAGTCGATGCGGGGGGGGGGGTGGCATTTTAAACTCCAGATATTGCCCAATGGAAAGAGCGCCGGAGCTTCGGGTCCCGGGTAGAAGGAGGCCAGGTCCTACGGGCCCAGGACTAATGGGAGTAAATAATAAATAAATAAATAAATAAATAAATGAATGAATGAATGAATGAATGAATGAATGAATGAATGAATGAATGAATGAATGAATGAATGAATGAATGAATGAATGAATGAATGAATGAATGAATGAATGAATGAATGAATGAATGAATGAATGAATGAATGAATGAATGAATGAATGAATGAATGAATGAATGAATGAATGAATGAATGAATGAATGAATGAATGAATGAATGAATGAATAAATAAATAAATAAAATCTGAAAATTCTCCGTCCCGGTACCTAATTACTAAAACCGGGACGTCATTTCCAAATTTTGCATTTATTAAACAAAAAACAAGAAACTACGTAATCATTTTTCAGATGATATAAACAAAAACTAAAACAACTTAAATAAAAAATCATAGAATGACTACCAATTTCAAATTAACTAACTGGCAGCCAGCTAAATATCTACAACTACAGAAAAACAAAAATATACCGGCATCTGGTATTAAATACTGGCACCCAGTATTAAATATCACAAAATAATTTACAATTAAAACTACAAAATAACTTCAAAACTCATTTAAATCAAAACCTTATAACATCAAATTAAATAACTTATTTCAATCATCTCAGTCATACAATTTTAAAAATTTATCCAACAAATTTCATATCATATAATTTTTCTACACATTCTATATATATATATTCACATCAACTTGTTATCATATTCAGAACATACTTAAACAAAATAAAAATATTCTATATTATTAATTTAAACTAAAATAACATTATTTACCTCTTCTTACCAATTATTCATCTCATAAAATCTACTCATCAAAATTATCCAATATACTATATATAAATACTTCAACCAAAATTAATTTAATCAACATATTTAATTCATCTTAATTAAGATAAAAATTCTAAAAATTTACAATACAGAACCAATCATACAATACACTCATTTCATCCCATCTTAACATACAAAACGTTAAAATTAAAAATTTCTTATTAACACAACAAATCTTATTAACACAACAATAGGAGTAGAACCTCTGGCGTAACACACATAACAATGGGTAATGGTGACTGGACGGAAACCAGGAGATCTGTGGTTCAAATCCCGGCCATGGCATTGAATTTTTCATGTTAACTCAATGGCTATGAATGTTTCTTGGTCTCCCTTGTGCAAATATGAACTTATGCAGCTGCTAATTTCTCTGACGTGCACACGAAGTTTCTCATTTACATTACTGTTTGCCTACTCCGAAACAACTCCGATATTAGCTCGTGAACAGAACTGCTCCTGTGCATGGTTAACCGAGCTGGCACGTGAGGACGCGTTTGTCTTAACTGGAGTAGCCGGTACAACTAACTCTGCTGGGCATTGCTCCTACTTTTACTAGTATACCTTGCTGCCTAAGGCAGAAAGTTCTGGCAGTAGAATGTGTTTAAATTCCGTTATCCGAATTCTTAAGCTTTTTCGTTTACCCCTCGAGCAGGAAAGCTACAATGTTTCAGATTTTTCTTGACTCACTCTTTATTTTTCCAAGGCAAAACGCAGCCGTCACCTTGACAACCATTTTGCGGCGAAATTGGCCCAAAGCATCTAAAAATAATAACTTTATCTATATTTACCTAAAATTTAGTCATTGCATCGTTTAACCAATCCAATGGTCCGCTTCACAGCTTAAATACACAAAGTAAAAATGTGGATAGAGTCCTTTGATGGTTTTATTTCACACATAGGGGAGACTAATTCAACGTTAACACGTAACGTGTGACGTGAAAGGCGACCCCATAATATCAATTTGCCACCGACGTCAGTACTGCCAACCTCACGTAACATTTTCATGGAAATTACCCCCGAAGCTTTAAGATGCAAAACGCGGGGCCGGGTCGTTAGCATCGACTTTGAATAAAACGCGGCAGCCGCTGCATTCAGATCTGCTTCCACCTCAGCACTCGCAGATAAATAATAATCGATACGGATTTGCTGTAACCCATGCAACAATAATTAATCGTCAACACAAAGCTATGACCAGCGAAGTCACTAACTGGTTTCAAACTCGGCCAGTGTTACACAGACACCTCAGTGCAACAATGGGCCATGAAAATATAGTGTGACTGTTAAGAGTTGTCATCAAGGAACCAAAACTTCGGTCTCCTTCCTCTACTCTTGTATAAACGATTATTTCCTGTCTACTTCAAGATAAACATCTTATTGTAGTACTAAGGGAATACGGTAGCCTTTAAGTGAGTCAAATGTTTTATACAGGGTGGTTCAAAACGACACCGAACGAACATAAAAAAGTAGTAGCTCAGCATCTTTGTGACAACAGTGATATGATATATTTATTGTGCATATTCCAAAATTTTGCAACTTACAACTTTTGGCTACATTTATTTGTCTTTGTCTTGTTGCTACCTTGGCTTACATGACACCCTGGTCTTCTGCTCTGTCAGGTAGCTCATAACCTCCATGCCACCTTGTTACTTAATTAGCTCCTTTCTTCCCCCTCATCTTCTTTTCTTATATTCTTTACATTTATTTGTCTTTACCTTGTTGCTATCTTGGCTTACATGACACCCTGGTCTTCTGCTGTGCCAGGTAGCTCTTAACCTCCATGCCTCCTTGTTACTTAATTAGCCCCTTTCTTCCCCCTCATCTTCCTTTCTTATATTCTTTACATTTATTTGTCCTTAACTTGTTGCTGCCTTGGCTTACATGACACCCTGGACTTCTGCTCTGCCAGGTAGCTCTTAACCTCCATGCCTCCTTGTTTCTTAATTAGTGCTTTCTTCCCCCTCATCTTCCTTTGTTATATTCTTTACATTTATCTATCTTTACCTAGTTGCTATCTTGGCTTACATGACACACTAGTCCTTTGCTCTGCCAGGTAGTTCTTAACCTACATGCCTCCTTGTTACTTAATTAGTCCCTTTCTTTCCCCTCCTCTTCCTTTCTTATATTCTTTACATTTATTTGTCCTTACCTTGTTGCTACCTTGGCTTACATGACACCCTGGTCTTCTGCTCTGCCAGATAGCTCTACACACCATGCCTCCTTGTTACTTATTTTGTCCCATTCTTCCCCCGCAACTTTCTTTTTTTATATCCTTTACATTTCTGGCCCATTTTACTTTTACTTTCTGCAAGAACTCACCAATAAATTTTACCTTCTTTTGTTCTCTGCCCCTTAACATTTTTATAGCTACTATCCTCTTCTCTACTTTCTCCCATTTTGCTTCCCAAACCTTTTTTCGCCATATTTCAACCTCGCATTTTGTTATATAGTGTTCTATGGTTTCTTTTCCCCCACACATTTCACAAATTACCTTTTCCGTACCTCTTATCTCTCTTGGAAATATTATTCCTGTTTCCATCCAAGCTAACCCTTCTCTCTCTTGCCTATTTCAGTAATCTACATATGCTTCTCGTCCCCAATTTCTTTTTATTTGCTTGTAAATTTGAATTGATTTCATATTTTCTAGACTTCCCCATATTTCCTGTCTTTCTATATCTTCTAATCTGTACCCCACATCTGTACCCACATCTGTACCCACATCGCTTGTATTCCTTTCCTCTAATCTGCATATATCTCCTAATCCTACTTCTTCCATAACTCCTCCTATCTCTGCCCACAAACTATTTGAGATCTCTAATCTTTTTTGCTGTCTCGTGCATAATTTCATAATTTCCCCTTCTTCTTTGGCCAAATAACTATACAAAATTTTATTATTCTTCCCATTATTATTCCATTTCTTTTGTCTTTCCTGATTCTACTAAAGCTACTTCCCTAGGTGCTGATCTTGGTAAGCCTAGTAGCTCTTTAATAAACCTTCTCTAGTTTTGCTACACCGTTTTGTTTACTTCTCTGTCCCCCAATATATATAGTTTTACCGCCAATAGAGCCGCATAAAATGTCGCAGAATGGGTGTAGATTAGGCAGAGATAGGAACAACGATGCCTGCTCCACGCTGCCGGAGTTTGTAGGTATTAGAGCACGCCGTGCCGCGTGCTGTAGCTGTTTGTATACATACCGGTATACTCCGCAGTAGCTTTCTGCTATTAAGAATTTCTTTGACTCATGAAGCCGCAATAAAGAAGCTTTTGCTTAGTTGTTATTTATGAGTGTTTAACGTGGTCCAAAATTCTGTATTGTCCATGATGGCAACTAAGCTGGTAGACATATGCAACTTATACCTTTTAGAGGGAAGCTAATGTAAGTGAGGTTGAGGATGGAAGCATTAAATAATAAACAGAACAGAAAACATCAAAGATTTCTAGATAAATTAAACACAGCTTAATAGCTTATACTGTGACTTTGTGGGTTCGTGAAATAAAAAGTCCAATTACACCACTCAACAATGTTCTTTATTTCTACCGACTTACAGTTTAACACTTGCCAATTACACAAAATTACTTGCTGCACACAATTACAATTTACCAGTTCGTCCGTTGCAACTTCACTTGTACTCGCGATGACATAAACTCCGATACTCATACACAGTTCGTACAGTCCCGTTGCACAATCTTTCCGTTCATTAACACGTCACTGACTAACTCTTACACCAAGAACTGCGACTGTCTTCTCGCTCACACTCACTAACCAACTGATTGACCAACACAACACAACAACTGACTGACTACACCAAAACCAACTCAACAACTGACTCACACTGTCTGTCTGTAACCCTCTTTATAGGAATATCGCCGGTTTCTGGTGTTTACACGATTGTTCTGGTAACAGAAAGATCGAGAACCAGGTGGAAGGAAAACAGACGCACAATTATGTTTCTTTCCGACCACTGGCTGTCACCACTATAAGACAAACGAGGGAAAGGCGTGGCTAACCGAGCCTCCCCTGTCTTCCGTTGCCAGCTGCTCACAGGGTGTTTCAGCGCTCCCCGTTACACTGCTCCCTTCTCAAAGCTGTTCGCCCTCGAACAGCCCCATCGTAGCGTGCGAGGCGGTCCAGGTGTACCACCAGCATCTGCTCGGAGTCTCAGCCAGAAGTAGCGCTGCCGTAGTTTGTGAATCATTCGGTTCGCTCCCAGGTGTCCTCCTGAAGTACCGGCGTGCACTTCCTCCAAGATTTCTTGACCTTACTCCGGGGAAGTACCAACTGTCCTCTCTGCGCCTTCCCATCGGGTGACTCCCATACCCGGAACAGCACGCCCATTCTGGTCTTCAACGAGTCCCATTGGGCCCAGTGCGACTTGTAGGTGGCGCTCCTCGGTGCGATTTCCTCCCAGGTTGGCCTCGTCCCTGCGTCCACTTCCCTCAAGAGTGGCCCCAAGTCTGCGTCCGCCAGCTGCTCCCTCCTCAGGCCTGCGCTATCCCAGCCTTCAGCAGGCACTGCCACAACTACTCGGACTGCTGCGGCACGCTCCTCCTCTTCCACTCTTGTGCGCTCGTGGCCGTCCTGGATCTGCGATAGGACACCTCCAATGCAATGGTCGCTGGCGTCGGTGTCCACAATGAAGGCGCCACCCGGTTGTGGGAAACCCAAAATTGAAGCACTGCACAGGGTCCCCTTCGGGTGCTGGAAAGCGTCTTCGGCGTCCTCCGTCCACACATAAGGCCGGTTTTCCTCCGTCAGGCGGGTGAGGGGTTTTGCGATGTTGTCGGCCTTTTCCTCTAAATCATTAAGGCGGTCGTCTACTTGACCCTTCCGCTTGCCCAGGTTCGTGACGTCATCCCTCACGTCGGCCAACCGTTCCTCGAACTTTGCGGCGAAAGCCTCGTTCGCCACCTTCATTTCGGTAGCCGGACCGTCATTCGCTGCTCTCATTTCCGTGGTTAACTCGGCCTTCACTTGTTCCATCTTCTCGGCGATGTTGTCCCTAGCCGTCCTGATTAGTTTCAGTTCCGCGGCCAGGTTATTTCTAGTCTCCAGCTTCTCTGTTAATTCGGCCTGCATTTCTTCCATCTTTGCGGCCAGGTTGTTATTTGCCGCTTCTATTTCCGTTGTTAATTCGGCCTTCATTTCTTCCATCTTCCCGATTAGTTCGGCCTTCATTTCCATCATCTTCTCCAAAAATTTTTCCAATGCCGCGTCCATGGTTGTAATGTTCGGTGATGTTATCTTCCCGCTTCCTGACACCAGTGTGACTGTTGTTATCCCACTTCTTGACACCAATGTGACTTTGTGGGTTCGTGAAATAAAAAGTCCAATTACACCACTCAACAATGTTCTTTATTTCTACCGACTTACAGTTTAACACTTGCCAATTACACAAAATTACTTGCTGCACACAATTACAATTTACCAGTTCGTCCGTTGCAACTTCACTTGTACTCGCGATGACATAAACTCCGATACTCATACACAGTTCGTACAGTCCCGTTGCACAATCTTTCCGTTCATTAACACGTCACTGACTAACTCTTACACCAAGAACTGCGACTGTCTTCTCGC